>CM050164.1:223176413-223776413 GCA_027410445.1 Discoglossus pictus | reverse complement strand
GTTTCTTTTCCAGAGGGCCACAGCATAAAGCTCCTGGTATTCCTAGGTGGTCTCTCATCCAAGTACTGACCAGGCTCAACCCTTCTTGACTTCAGAGTGGTGTGATCTCTTGGTTCCCTGACTGGAATCGAACCCAGGTCACTGTGGTGAAAGCACCAAATCCTAACCACTGGACCACCAGGGAACAATCTGAAGTCGTAACACTATAAAACACAATTACTAAATTTCAAATATAACCTGAACAGCTCTTTAAAGAAATTGTTTCTATTTAGAGACTTGCAATTATTTTACCTCATTTCATTGCTGACTTTATACACACAAAATGTAATTGGATTAATACATTCTGGAAAGTACAATAGGTAACAATAATACAGAAGAAGGGAATTGCTAGAACAAGAAAAATGGCTAGCTACCTCTTTGTGTATATTACAATGCGCATGAGAAAAGGGGGACAATCAATTGGATTTTAAATGTTAGTGGGCACATGGCACTACATCAAAGTGGACATGTCAGAAATGTGTTTCCTGTTAGTAACGATCATAATAACAATCTTAGGCAAACAGGGTTTTAAGAACAGAAATGAATAAAACATGGTGTGGGGTTGTGTAGATGGCAGATACATTTGTTGCTTTGACGGGGCCATAGAGAATTCTGGGTTCATGTTTTAAACCCAATTCCAATGAAAATCTATACAGTTCTTTCCTTCAGACAATTCTGTTAAAGTAATTTGGGAATCATTTGGGAAGGTTAATTGACATTGATATGCATATTTTAAAATCATGACCCTAACTTAAAAAGCCCACAACAATAACGCTCCCCCTTAAAGCTCTGCTCTCATCTCCAAATACTCCTCCACCCGCCCTCTTCGTTCTTCTAATGACCTTCTTCTTTCTACAACTCGTCACCTCCTCTCACTCCCGCCTCCAGGACTTTTCTTGTGGTGCCCCTTGTCTCTGGAACTCCTTGCCTTGCTCCACCAGATCCTCTTGCCTTAAAACCTCACTTAAAAACGCATCTCTTTAAAGAAGCGTATCACCTTCCACCCTAACATGCTCATCACCTCTCTCTCCCTCTTTTACCACTCACTATACCTTAGATTGTAAGTCTGCGAGTTTTTAACCTAAGTACTTTGGGAATTCACCATAGACATTGGATTCCTAGCTCAAAGACAGGGCCCTCCTTGCTTTGCTAAATGTTAATCTGTATTTATCATTGTCTGAACCTAATTTATGTACAGCACTACAGAATATGTCGCGCGTTATAAATAAACAATGATAAAACTATACTAATGAAAAGAATACACATTAAAATCATGTCAAACAAACAGACAAACTTGCTTTATTTAAGCTATACTCAACTTGGATAAGAATCTATTAAAGGAGGTCAGATCAATCAAATATAATTATGATTCAAATGTAAAATAACCTGTACCCCCCACCCCCCCAATACCGTCTCCATGCAGAGTTATAATCAGGTGCCAGATGAACCACCATGCTGCAGTGCATGAGGTGCTGCAGTGCCATCCCCAAACAACGGCTCACATGGCAGACTAGTACAACCCAGCGCACAACTCATTTTATATGTGCCAGATTCAAGGATCATTAGTAAAGCACTAATGTGAGGACACATTATTGGGTTGATGGTAGAAGCAAGTGTTGCATACAACATTATGACACTGCCTTGTTTAAAAGCATGTCTGCAAAAACAGTATTTCCACTGCCACTAAGGATTCTGGGTACCAATACAAATGAGGCTAAAAAAATACCAGCTTTTTGCCTCAGGCCCACTTAACATGATAATATATTTAGGATTATGGGCCCTGCTAACAGGCAGGCTGAACATAGCCATGAATTAGGGTACAGAGCCACTCACGGGCTCATATCACAGTTGCCAGAACCAACCTCACACTGATGAACCCATTATAAGGGCGAAACTGCAGGTTGTGAGCAGGTTCTTAAAGGACCAGTGCAGTATAATATTTAAAGTTTGTGCTTTAGGAGAACCAGGTTTGATTATGGACACAATGAGTTTACAGTGTGTACAATAATTGAAGCCTTTAAATTTGTACCTATTGTTCAGTTTTCCATTAATGGATGGGCATTTTGTCTTTGTTTGCAAAATAATTAGAAAAGTTGGGAGAAGTAGGAGGTATTCACTTCTGTTGCAAGAGGTCATCTTCAAAGGACCCATTGACAATAGCAAAATAAGGCTCTAGAGAATCATCATCACCCTCAAGTTACAGACAGACTAGCAGTCTAACATAGATGGAATCTTTCCCAAACTACAGTGGTCCATTAAGCATGGCTGACAGCAGGGCCCATAGTCCGAAATGGATTCCCATGTTAAGTGGGCCAGATACAAAAAGGTGGTATGTTTTGAGCCCGGTTTGCAAGTCACTACACAGAATCCTTTGCGTCAGTTTCCAGCAAGTTAAGAAACCTCAGTGTGGATAGACAGTAAGCACAGCTCTAGATAGGATTTGCAGACACTTACGGCACTACAATGCTCCCCATTGGCTGACAGGGACAAGCCCCCAAAGACAGTTATACATTCAAAGCAGTATAATCTGCACTAGGAGCTATATTTTCTAAAAGAAAAACACACTGCTCAACATTATCAAATGGCATCTTACATATGCAACAAGAAAACAAAAATGCCATCAAGGCCCTTTAAATATTTTAAATATTTCCTATACTCTCCTGCCGAGTGCTGTTAAAACATGAATTTGTGGTTCAAACACACTTATCTTAGTAACACCAATTAATACATTACAAGCCAAACGTCAATTATTATTATTATTATTGTTTTGTGGTGGTAGTAATGGTGGGTTGCAGATTATCTAGTCATTAGTCCTAAAATGTGATGACAAGTTACACACAGAATTTCCTGAAACAGTGAGGTGTAATTGCACATGTATGTCAGCAGTTCTGAAAGATCATACATTTAACTTGGAATATAGAAATATTGATTTTTTTTCACATAAAAAACAAAAACAAAACAAAAACATCTATTCTGCTCATTATATATTTTCTTTCAACTATGCTTATGTGAGGCATGCTTGGAATTTTTTTTTTTGTTGCATCCGTATGAAGGTTTTTTATAAATGTATCACATTGCGTTTTCTTTTTCCAAATAAAGGTCTCAGAGAACAAAAATATATTTAAAAAATGTAACCGATCTTGGGGACTTCAAATAAATGATTGGTTCCTCTTCCATTCCTTGAAGATACTTTCCTCCTGAACTTCATTAAATCCTTTGATATATTTGAAGGTTTCTATCTTACCACATCTCTCCCTTCTGTCCTATAAGCAAGTGAATCTCAAATTGTGGTCTGTGTACCACCAGTGGTCCACAAGCATCACTCAGTTGGTCCAAAAAAAAAATAGGTTAAAAAAAAAAGGTTACTACAGAAGTTTTTGGATACTAGATTGTATGTAATTATACTAACTATACCTCAAAAACAGCATAGTGCATTAAAGCAGTTAAATAATGTTCATAAAAGTAATTAGGTGGTCCACAAAGATCAGTGGCTTTACTGAAGTATTCCACCAAGCAATGTTGAAGTAGTCTTTCAAATAAAAAATTGTGATGCTCCACTCTAAGCCGAGGGTTGACATAAATGTACCTGAAACTTAGGAGACAGTCAGGTTAAGGATAACACACAATATAAAACAAATTGTAAGAGCCATGGCTCCTGGGATTTCTGAAGGTCTGCTCCAAGCTATACATATTAAGGTCATGAAGTCTCTCCTTTTTGTGCTACTATATTGTAGTGCAACCACCACAAAATCTTTTAATACACAATGATTTTGTCTCTGCAGATCCAGGGCTTTGTAAATAAGGAATAGAGTTCAGACGATATCCCCCACACCATATAACCAGTATGGCTTAGGGATTATCATTACATACCTTTATCTATATCTTCCTACCTTGTTTATGATGCGACAATAACTATGAGAATTATCTGTTCTTTGGACTTTCTGCCTGAGAGATGCACATCCATATTATACAATAGTGACATCCTAATCTACAACTGACAGAAGGCAAGTAGGCAGTGACTCAGCAGCTAAGGAGGCACTGAAACCAGCTACAAAGAGCATATTTTTGAAAAAAACATGGAGTGTCCTACTTTAAAGACAAGTTGAAAGCTGGAATAAATAAATAAAGTTGCATAAATTATTACAAAAACATTTTTTTCCAGGTGACATATATATATATATATATATATATATATATATATATATATATATATATACATATATACATACATACATACATACATACATACTCCATAGGCCTTCATCTGATGGCTTCCAGTGCCCTTTAAGTACACAAAAGCTCCTTGGTAAACCAGTTATATGGTCAATTTGGATTATTATTGATATTCTACTTGTAATATTTAGTATTACAGTTGCTTCTTTTCATCCCTATCAGGGATCTAGGGAGTGGAGAATCTTTCCGGTGGTCACACCAGACAAACTGGCTTGCCTGTACTTCGTTTTAAGATTACCTCCTGGACAGATCTGCTCCCTGGATACCTAATAATGGGTAGAGATGAGCAAATATGTTGGACACTTAATCTTATTATTGAAGTACTGACAATCATGAAATACCCCTACCAACTTTTCAATGGAATCAACAGTAACATTATTCAAACCCCTGCTACACTACCAAAACAGATGAACAAAAAATGTTATGGTCACCCACTTCAGAACAACTGCATATAACAGATAAAGTAAAATGATTGCTGCTGCAATGTGTGATTGAACCTAAAGGACACCTGTAGTACATTAACAATAGGAGCTAGACATTTTAATTAGGCATTGATCATTAAAAAAAACGCTATATTCAATTAGTTAAACAAGCAATATTGAAAAATAAACTTTTAAAGGGAATACTCAGCCCTTTATAATATGGGAAGCTAACTTTGTCTAGCAAGCAGAGCTACATTTTCAATACAAAATTATATCAAAAATATTATACATTGTTTAGTAGCTTTCCATTTTAAAAAATGGTTTCCCTTAGGCAACTAGCTTTTGCTGTGGGGAGAGTGGGACATCTCTCAGCCAAAACCCTTTCCCCCTTATCAGGGTGAACACAACTTCAACTGGAGATTGTTACTCTATTCTTTGAAACTGAAGCTTATGCTGAATATTGTTAATCACAAGTTATTAAAATAGGAAATATTGTTAGGAAAATATTGTTTATTTAAAAAGATTATTCAATCCTCTTGTAAGGACATTTTATTGGTACTTTGGTGAATGTATTAATATAGTTTTTGATGCAGGACTATAATGTCCTTTAAAGTCAGACCCTGATCTCGCACATAGATGCTTGTAGAATTAGGTCATAACATCTCCTCAGTGTAAGAAATGAACATTAAACCGAAAAACCACTGTATTTTAATGAGTGCTCAAGAATTGAGACCAAATCAAAACATTTCCTTTTCCACGGACTGAAATAGAACAATTTATCAAAACCAAAACATACCATGGATATTTGGCCAGACATCATCCAGACCTCTTTATATTTAGAAAAGATTTATGTTATAGCCAGGACAGGAAAAACATCACAGGATCAAGTTAGTGGGAAAAAGTCACTGGTCTGGGGGGAGTTTAATAGTATATCCAATGTTATGTGCATACATCAGAAGACAATGGTTACATTTTCCAGAAGAGAAAAAGAAAAGAAGATTGTCAGGCTAGTAGGGGCCAAGTAAGTTAGTACATATAGAAGCATATGCATAACAAAAACACATACATACATCTCACATATTATAATTGTCCAACTACGAGACGTCGTCACGCTGCGTGGCGCATACGACTTGCCGATGAGTGCCACAGGCGCTCATCGCGCGAGCCCTTAAACTCGGAGAACTTAGCAAAAAAAAAAAAGAAAAAAATACGAGGCGCGGGACTTTGACTAAAAAAAAAGTTTCGAGAAGCAAAAAATTACGAGATTAGCGGCCGAACCAAAAAACACAATAACTACACCTAAAAAAAAAAAAAAATTACAAAAACATTACAGACAGCATGGAGCAACAGCCAGGACGTCTGTGAGGGAGCTGGGACACGAATGTAACTTTATTTAGACGATTATCGTCACTCGAAAATTACCTAAGCGAGGGGAAAAAAATGGCCGCCGAAAAAAAAAATGAAAACGAGACTTCACGACTCCAGGCCGCGCAAAACACTGGAAAACACGTAGCACTTTACACATCACACTACGACCTACAAAATACACCATTACAAAAGCCGGAAAATGCTCACGAGACGCGTAACACATTAACATTACGACTATACAATGCCGCTTCACACAATAAACCACCGGCTTTACCTCGCGCACGCAGCCTATTTAGAATGCACACTTCGAACATTCATTACACTTTATAAGCAGGGCACTAACACTCGCAATGTATATTCTATGCAGACGCAAAATACAAACAGATTGTTAGCTCTTCAGCCTATTGCTCGCTGCATATATCAAATATAAATAATTAAAGTATATTAATTTATTGAATAAATCATTAATTATTACTTAACTACATATATATATATATATATATATATATATATATATATATATATCTATATCTATATCTATATCTATATCTATATCTATATCTATATCTATATCTATATCTATATCTATATCTATATCTATCTCTCAGAGGACCAAAAGTACACAACAGGAGAGGCTCTCAATGAGCGGCGAAGGCGCTCAGCGCAAGCCTCCAAAGAGCGCCGAAGGTCCTGAGACTTGCAATGAGCGCCAAAGGTCCTCACATTAGAAAACGGTTTCAATTATGTCTCAAACAGCATTCCCTTGGCTTCAAAATTTTATTGCCCCGTCATCTCACACACAAAGAAGAAGCTCTAACATTTAAGGAACTATGTCTTACCCAAGCTCTGGTTTAGGAAACATTATTTTATAGCAAAAACTCCAAATTGGCCACAACAGTTTATTAACAAAGAAGGCCTTACAGGATCCACTGTATCCCCACATATCCATATTTGAAGAACAATACATGAAAATAGGTATTTTTTCAGAATGTTAAAAAACAAAAGACACACACACCACAACAATTTTCACGACATTAAATATTCTATACTATTATTTGGGTTTCTCTGCTTCCACAATAGGAAGGCATCCTTGAATGAGTTGGGTGCTTAATATGAAATGTAGCAATCCTAAATGCCAAGGAAGTCAACAGGACCAATAGAAATAAAATCTAATCTGGTAAACAAGACACCACTGTATTGGTGAAAGCAGCGCAGTCAAGCATATCAAACAATGCAAAAGTCAGTCTCCATATCATAGAAACGTAAAACCTGGTGACAGATACTATATGATCCCAACCAGTCTTCACGCTGCTGTAAAATGTTATAATCACTATGATTTTTATCACTGAATTTGCTGGTTACTACCATCTACAACTTCTACAGAAGAGATTTCCATTACCAGGACTGGATAAAAATGTAAATTTACAGTTGCACAGAATAATTCCTTCAAGATATAAGTCTGACTGGCTCCAAAATTAATGTAGGTATGCAAGGTTTCTGTTAAAGGACTGTTTTGCCAATAAATTGAATATATTAATGCCCTATAGCCAGAGAATACATGTGGTTGATGCATTTTTTCCCCTCTCTTCTTTGGTGGTTTGTAAAAGCCAAGACAAGATACGACAGGATCAGTGGAGTCGGAATCACCACCTTTTAGTGATATTCTTTGCCCCACCCCAAATTTAGCCGTGTAATCTAATGCTCTGGAGAGGTGAACATTTTTATCTAGATGAGATCACTACATTAAAAATAACAGTAATGTAACAGCTCAGATGGAGAATACATATTGAGGAGTAAGGATGATCTTAATTTATGAGAGTTAAATTGAATTCTCAGTGAGAATACTTAGTTACAGGCATCCACTGAGCCGATTGTCTCCATTTTTGATTACCATGCATCATCCACAGCACTGTTCCATAACATACCTCTCTACTATGCACCACAAAACAGCTCACACGGTCTAATCTGCTTTTCCCTAGTAATGCCCTTCTCTCTCTTCCACAAGGACTTTCAATTTTTTTGTTAAGAAATGTCTAGAATTAAATGTTTTTGATGGACTGGGGCGACATATGCACCCATTCAAATAAAACAGGTTGCCCATTACTGGTGGAGATGTTATATAGTCCAGCAGCAACCATTCAATGTAAAAAAATAACAAAAAACTGCAACATGAATGGAGCCAGTGAAGGGTGCATGAATCTAGAATTGGGCCTGGCAAATCCTTGAACGCAAGGAGCCACAGATTCTAAACTTGTACTGCTGACCTCTAACTTTACATTTATTATAAAGATATTTCTACTAGCGAATTGCCCGTCAAAAAATGACGGCAATGAAATTGTAAGGTAGCTAAATTAGTAAATGAATATAGTGTACCTATTTTGAAGCATTGTGATGAAGAGCTGGCAATCTGTGTTGATGTTGCTGCAGCATTAGTGGTGTGGAGCTGCTGTGTAAGCATGCTGAATGTGTGCACTGTGTGGTATGAATATCCGTAGGTGGTTTGTGGCGTTTTGCGAGTTTCTTGTGGTGTTTTGCGAGTTTGTTGTGGTGTTTTGCGAGTTTAGAGTGCTGTAGCCTCGTTTTCGTTTTGTTCGGCAGCCATTTTTTCTGTCGCTTAGATTTTTTTTTAGTCTCAAAAGTCTTTTATTTGGAGTAAAATCGAGGTGTAAGTTGCATTTTTGAGGTCCTGGGTGCTCCCTCTTGGTGTAGGTAAGGTTTTTATGTATGTGCTGTGTGTATGTATTGTGTTTTAAATGTTTGTATGTCGGCGTGTTGCGTCCGATGTTTGCGAGGTCGTAATGTGTGGTAACGTGTTTCGTAGGTTGTTTGCGTTCCTCGTAAAATTTAGCGAGTGTCGTAATTTGTGTGTCGTGTTTTTTGAGTAGCGACGTGAAGTTTGCGAGGGTTTGAGGCCCTTGCCCAGTGACCTCGCCAGCAACTGAGTCCCTCGCTTCGCGAGGGGCCTCAGTTGCTGGCATGGAGCGCCTTCGGCGCTCCGTGCCAGCAGCTGAGGCCCTTGCCCAGTGAGCTCCCCAGCAACTGAGGCCCTCGCTTCGCGAGGGGCCTCAGTTGCTGACATGGAGCGCCTTCGGCGCTCCATGCCAGCAACTGAGGCCCTTGCCCAGTGACCTCGCTACGCGAGGGCCGCGGGCTCGCTTCGCGAGGGCCGCGGGCTCGCTACGCGAGCCCGCAAGCGTGAGCAACGACCCGTACGCTCACAACTATATATGTGATATATAATCTTATCCGTGATGCCTACAAAAAAAAAATATTTGGATGACTCTGCTATAACCTGGATGGGCTCCTAAGTTGTACATAAAAAAAAATGTAAGAACAAGTGAATGGTATATATGTTAACACATAAAAGAAAAAAGGCAGGGACTCAAGCCATTTCCTGAGTTATATGAAAATGCAAAATGTGGATCTCTTCTTACTATACCTAGAAGATTTATGGCAACTCTCCATAAAATGGTGGAACTTTATACAATTTTTTTTTTACAAAAATCTCTTCTGCACAAGGGACAAATGCCTCAAATTTGAGGCCTAGACTATCCTTATGAATGGAAACAGTAGGACATACAGAAAAGGAGAAATCTCTTGTAAGTACACCTTTAATTAGCAACACTCCCATACAACAAACTAGAATACTTATATTTAGAATGGTCAGACTATGTATACATGGAAAAAGAGACTCCAAAAAAGGGAAGTGGTAAGGGCCAACACAACAAGGAAATGCAAAACCACTCATAGATATTAGGAGGGAAAAAAAGCATGGCCCAAAGATCACACAGAGTCATAGGTTATACAACATGTAGGAAAAGTTCAGACTATTATAAAATTTGCATTATATGTTAATTTCTTTAGGGTCATAACTCTACCATGATCTCTCATTTCTGCTATTTGCAGAGGCAAGCAAAATATTCCAATTGCTCACTAGCGGATTTTAAATATGTCACCTGCCCTACACACTAATGTTAATATGTAATATAATTGGTCCAAGCAAAAAAAAAAAAAAATAGTGGCCTAGTGCAGGACTTGACAAATCTAAAAGAAGGTGCCAGGGAGCCATGACTCCTACTGCTGGCTCATAATGTTTATTTTATTTTAGAATATTACATACATTTCTATTTATAACGCCTTCTCTGGTGGGTCAAAAAAAAAAAAAAAAGATATATACACATACATACATACACACAAACACAGGTTTTCTTTTTATTTATTTTTCAAGAAGATAAAATGCATCCTATGTGAACACAATCTTCATGTCTTTTGTAAAAATCTAAGGTAAAAAACAAGAACATTACACAATCTAACTTTCTCCCACTATAAAATGTGTACTATGCATTCTATGCCCTGTTACGAGACCTTCATCAAATGACAGAGAACACATCTCAGACTCCTGTCCCTGTTCCCTTATCAATAATGAATCACACAAGAGAACTATTTATAGAACAATGAAAGAGAAGAAGCTTGAATGGGGGACTTGGTAAATGAAACACCAAATTGCACAGAATCTCAAAGACGGTTTAGCAGATGGGAGGGGGTTGATACTTTCAGGCAGACTGTGCCAAATCAGTACTCCGGGAACGAGCCAGGCCAGGTCTTAGAGATAACACTGTATGAATGTAGATCAGATAATATTTCCTCACCAGCATTCAATGTTTTCCATAAAACCTGAAAAGTCATGGCTCCTAAAATATTACAACTAGCTACTAACTTTTTAATTATATATATATATATATATATATATATATATATATATATATATATATATATATATATATATATATATATATATATTCTGCCTGACCACTAACCTAAAACCTAAATAGATATTTACCAGAGAAAGTTTCCCCCAGTGAAAATGATGGATGCCACGCCATGAGTCTCGTCAGGGCCAGATTTCTCAGAAGGCATAGTAGGCAGCTGCCTAGTAGTGCCGGCCATGTTTTTTTGCACAGAAAAAAAAAAAAAAAAAACATTCCTGGAAATGCATTTGGCTGACACAAGGCACCATGTAGGAAGCATAGAGCGTTTTAGGAGCAGGAATACCAACTCATTTCTTTAAATTTGAATTACATTATACATACTGTGCCTATACTTCCCATCTAATGTATTCTTTGCTAATTTTGTAGGATTAAAATACATATACTTGTGGTGCAGGGTGGGGGCACCTGAGAGTGTGCCCATGGATACAAGTTTTTTTCTATATATTCACTTCTAAACCAAAGTAAAGTGTCTGATATGTCTTGAGACAGCCCCAGCATGTAACAACACGACTAGCATTCTTCCGTGGTCCGAGCAGACACTGCTTCTACCTCACAGACAACACAAATAATCAAAGATCAGATCCATGTCTTTGCAAATAATAAAAACATCCCCACATGTTTTAAGAATTAAAATAATAGGAAAACAACTTGTTTAGTCTTGTCACAGAAATTCAGATTATTAATAATAATGGATGCATTTCAGAGCTTCATATTTGTGGTATTTACAGCATTTTTTTACCCATTGCCTGATGCTGTTTTTTCATCACTTGAACAAACATATGTTCCTTTAAAAAAGGCAAAGCTCTGTTTGGCTTGCGTGTCTGCATTCAATAATAAAAGAGCATCCCCCCTTATGTTTTGTGCAAACATTTATTAAATGACACGCAAGCAAGTTTGAAAAACAGATTTAATGTAGTAACACATTACAGAGTATAACGGGAGGTGTAGCATCTCTGTCCTCTACCTCAGGCTTTGCAATAAACATTACCAACTAGGATGACACATTTGAATGTCTAACTGTATTTCTTGGAATTCTAAACAGGAAACAAGTTTTTGAAGCTGTTTTAGACATTCAAATGTGAACACAAATGTACTATTTATTTATCGCCCTTTTGCCCACCATATATTAAATGATTGTTGTGGTGAACTAACTACTCATAAAAAGGTCCACAACACAAGCCGAGATCCCACTCCATGCTGATGATAGCCAGTAAGCTTGAAACAGCTGTACGTGGGTGGGTAGGACTCACAGCTTGTGTATAATATAACCTTGGCTTTGCACAAAAAGCTGTGTAATGCAGCGGGTATAAGCTTAAAGAAAGCCATGTTTAAAATGGTTATGGAAAGCGTAGCATTTGTGAACACATTTGCAGGTCCCTGCTGAGCTTCCCAGAATGTAGTTCAATAACTGTATTTCTCGGAATTCTGGGTATGAAACACATTTGTCTGAAACCAGTTAAAAAAACTACTATTTATATACTGTACGGTGGAGGGCTTCCATCACCCTTTTGCATGTTTTTGTCTTTGTTGTACAAGAAATAGTGTTTCAGGTTGTAATTATTTTTTTTTTAATGCACAAAGATGCACTTCCTGTTAGTTTCAAGTAAATTTAAGCAAGTTTTATTCAATATTCTTTACGCAAAAAGCAACTTTTGTAATGTTTAAAACACCCTTAAAATATATATTCTATGTTCTCTCACCAGGGCTGACATTTTGCTACATAGTAAAGGAGGAGGAATTTGTTGGCCTTGCAATAATGCCAAGGACTTAAAGGTTTAAGATTTCCGTTGAATAGCTTTTTACCAATGTATAGCTCGTTACTGAAGTATATATTTTTCAATCAATTAAGTGTGTCTACCTTTCCAGCCTGTATGTGTGTCGTGGAGCTAAAAGAAGCCTTTAACGCCTCATAAAAGATATTGGGCTTACAATACAGAAACTTACGAAAAGGGATAGCGGAGACGGAGGAAACAACGACGGACAGCGACGACAACGGGGAGGGAGGAGGAGGTCAACTGAAATCAAAAAAACTAAACATTTTTGCGTTATTTAGTATAGCTCATCAAAGGAACAAAAATGTTGCTGTGGGGCATGGTCAACCTTTAAAGGGCCACTGCACAATGAAAAAAAAAATTATATATGTTTGGTAATCAAAGCCAGGCAAAGAGCATATTTAAAAATCAGGAAAAACCATCACAGATTTTAAGAAGAAAAATATATATATTTGTTGATGCCTCTGCAGGAACCAAGAGGGATCTAGGATACATTGGTGGAATTTGTGCATCTGTGGTTCTGTGTCGTTGATGAGGAAGGGGTGTGGTGTCAATTTAAGTCTTATCCAGTTATCAAAAACAAAGGTTCTGGACTTCTGCCTTTTTGCTTCTCCACACCTCTGATAACTAAACACCCCTCATCATCGGGCTCTCAGGGTGTGATGTAACAAACACAAAATGGATTATTTTACTTAAACAGAATCTTAATTTTTGATGCCACACACACTTGATAATAGTTTGGTACATTCTTGACTTTTTTGAAAATCCCACATGGAATATACAATGTTGAGACTATCTTCAAAAGCACTGTATAAAAAGAGAAGGTTGATCAGATCATGTAACGTTGGTAGAATAAGCAGAAATTAGTTAATACTAGGTTACTGAAAAAGTGGTAAATTCTTGGACTAATAATCCTAAAATGTGGTAATAGCCAAGATAAGAAAATGTAAAATACTTGCGGTTGACAATGTGCTATCTTCAACTGTATAAAAGATCATACAAAGTCTATCCTTATAGTCAATGGCTTAGTTATTATCCTCAGACGCTTAGGAATTCTTGAGGATGGAGACAGGAGACCACAAACAGCTCAGTTCACTCTTTATTTTGCATTTTTTGTAGCAGCATCACATTGCAGTGCAGACTTGTTTGACGTTCTCGGAAGATCACTCATGTTAATCAAACATTCAGGTGATGTGTATACATCTCACAACTAAAAATGTTTTGGTCTACATGAAAAGCATAGTTTCCATTCCACTCCATGCATGTTATTATATAAACACCCATGAACTAGCAAACCGGAGCACACATTGACATGTTTGGGTTTTAACGAGTGAAATGGGTTAGAAATATGCAAACTGATAAAAAAAAAACAAAAAACAAAAAAAAAACACATAACTTAGAAGTATTTTGATTGCACGTGTTTCTTGATTTTCCTTTTTTGGATCCGGTAAAAAAAATAAAAATACAGATATTACCACCCTAAACACTTTTACAAACAATTACAGTATTAACAAAGCATAAATTAAGGCAAATCAGTAGTATAAAGAAGGAAACACACTACTAAGCATAATAAATAAAATATATTTACAATGGAAAAAAAATATTTTTATTTTTAGAAAAAGCACACAATGTACTGTTCAGTTTACTCTCCCTTTCTAGAGAGGAGAAGAAGAAAAAAAAAAAAAAAAAAAAAAAAAAAAAAAAAAATCGGCAAAACTCAGTCTGCTTATAACATAAGGAAAGGCCACATATTTTCGATCATGCGCTGTAGCTCTCTCTCTCTCTCTCTGGGCCTCATTTAATAGTAATTTGGCCAATTGAATAGGGCTCTAAATAAGCACATAGCATATATTTTTTTAAAGAAGATTTTAGTTCGTAAACAGCTATCCAAAAGGAAGGTTTTCACTATCTAAAAGCTTCTTTAAGAGTATATGTTATGTGCTTTTCAATGGGCCAAATTGCAATTGAATGAGGGCCTCTGTGTATAGGTATTTCACAGCTGATGCAGCACAGATCCAATAGCCTGTTCTGATTGGATGGCAGGATTCTGGACACATTTACATATATTCAAGTGGGCTGGACTGTGGTTGACCATGTCATTTATCTCTAGTTTGTTGCGTTTCACAAGAGAAAGTTTTGTGTAGTTATAGAAAGGTATTCATGTATGCTTGGAAAATTATATCAAATTTAGGCTGATTAGCAAGGAGTAATAAAGTGTTTTCAGAAGGAGTCACAACACTGTGCATGCATTTAGATTTAAGGAGAATAACAAAAACGATAGGAGCCAGAGGTACATTTTTAGAAGCCGGAAGTTTGTCAAGTTCTGGAAGAGGAATGTTGGGGTCATGTGGAGAGGCTTAAGGGTACCATGGAATCCACTTTGGAGACCTGGGTTTCTATCAAAACAAAAAAACTATTTCCAAAGCTAGAATAGTCTGAGATTGCTTAAGGAATTTAATTTTTATTGAATTAGCAAAATCTTTATCAGCTTGCAAAAGCTACTTACTAAAGGAAGGTACAAGCAACAGACTAACCTGTGCCCAGAAGGGAAATACTGGCATCTGTATAGCAACCAAGAACCCATTTTGTTTACCTGTGCCCCAATTACTATTTATTAAAGATCTAAATATCTCATTGACAAAAAACTCTGGCATCACCATCTACCGATACTTATTTGCTCCATGCTAAAAAACACAGGCCATGTGACGAGGAAATCATATATTTTCCAACAAAAACATTTGTGGTCTACCCACATGTCAATGGATTATATATTTAGCAGTTAATGAATTGGTTGTTAAAGGGACACTGCCACTCCAACAACAAGTTGGTTTCAGAGCTGTGTGGCTCAGTGAACTTGATAAGGCTGGGCAGGGGATCTAACGGTCAGATAACTTTAGGGTGGGATAAGGGATCTAACGGTCAGATAACTTTAGGGTGGGATATTTTTTGACACCACAGCCTAACAGAGTGCAATCCTAATTAGACAATCAAAGAAGCCAATTAGTATCTGTAGACCCTCATTTGCAGAAGAAGACAGCAGACACAAATTAAGCCAGGAATTATTCACTTTAGAATCAAATGGCTAGCAGAATGTAGAGCTAGTTTTTTCAGACTCCAAGAAAAACATTGAATGTAAGAATGCATTGGGGAGACAGAATCCATTTAAACATTTATTAAATACATCAAAGTAATTTAGGAGGAGAATAAATAATTAAAATAGATCATAAATAATCATGTAGTGAATCAACATTTAAAAGGAAAAAACACAGACAAAATATAGATATAGTCCAGCTGTTTTGGATTCCTATTATCACCCAATTATTGTATACATATCCAGTGTGAAAATACATTGAAGAAGTCCCCGGTGATGTAATGAGGTAAAGGAATGTGATACACTTCTAGTAGGCAGAGAGCTACTTTAATCCTGAAGTAAATAGGTGCTAAAGTTTAAGAGTTTGTAGGTAAATACTGTCGGGTGGGGCAATAGTTTCCTATTCCTACATGCTAGAGAGCAAGTATGAAAAGTCTGTAGAATATGGATCTGAAAACATGGCCACAACAGAGGTACCAGATACATCATCATTTAACACTACAGTTAACTTACACTAAAGTTTGTAATTTATGTCAGCTTATGTGTAGCACCAACCAGGTCTGTGCTAGAGAGGAATTATTGTCAGTACGGATTCCCTGGGATCTGCACATGCTCAGATGGTTTCAGAGCAATCACTTTCAACTTTAAAATGCAGACAAATCCCGGAGAATAATTAGCAATAAGAACAATCAAGCACAGAGATAAAAGGAAAAAAAATTTTGGGATAGATCATAAGTACAAATATCCATTCTGAGATGAAACATGAAGCCAGGTTGATGGACTGTCCACACATTTTTTGGTTTGTGAGCTCCCTTTAAAAAAAAAAGATGATTATTCAAAACATTTCACTTTTTTAGTGAAGGTCCCATTATGGAATTAGCTTGTTTGAATGTATAATTCTACTGGGATTTGGTCCCTGTCATCCACTAAGCAGTAACATAACTATACCAGTTTCAGCCAATGAGAGATCATACAGTAGTACTATGGGATTTTCTTGAATGTTTCAACATGTTTTAATGTTGGTTTTTCCTTGGGCAACAAATTCTAAAAAATAAATAAATGCGGTTTTAAAATGAACTATAGAATATGCATGGGTTTTATATGAATTATGCTAGAAAGATATGATGTCCCTTCAGAATGTTTTGTAATAAAAGCAGATAATACTATACTATATGCATATTGAATATTAAGTGCATGGATTTAGGCACAATTTGTTTATATTGTACACACCTATGTGAATAAGGAGATAAAGCAGAATACAGCCATGATTAAAAATTGACACAGTGATACTCTTGCTAGTTTTCTTTTAATGAAATGGAGTTATTAATGAAGTATGAAGTCTTCTTGTCTGTGCTCTTTACACTAATCTACAGTTATTAGTCGGCTCTAGTTTTCAGGCCAACGCCATTACAGTTTAGCTCTGCTTTTAGGATCACTTTTCCTCATATCTGCAACAAATAAGTCCCATGATACCATTTCAAATATATGGCAAGGGGATAATGAAAGCTTGCGATTTGTTGTTAAAAACGCATAAGGAAAACGTACTGGGCAGTGAATACAGAGGAACTCAAAAGGGAGGTCACATCTTGCCAACTAATTCTTTAAGTTGGTCCAACCACAATGGGGCCCAACAATGCAGTTTATGTTGCCCACCACTGAAGCCTTTTTTCAACATATATAGTGAGAAGTCCACTAATTTTTCTTGTATGAGCCCATTAGGGAATTAATATCTGTATAAGAGGGCATGTTCTTTCACAAGGAGGAATGATGTATTCAGCAGAACCAAACATTTGATGCATTTCACAGTCTGCAGCTCTTGTGCCACCATCCGGTTTAGTTTTTAACTCACTGAAAGGTGATAATCCTTCTGCATTAAATTCACATAACAGATATTGACACTTTAACAAGCACTAGCAATGCCAGACATCTCACTAACTCAGGGTTAAATATAGTGTGGAGTGATAATGAATTGTGAAATATGTATTTTTGTTTCAATTAATATAACTATATTATTGAAATTTGTGGGGGAAAACCATTATGACACCTCATGTGAAATGTTTGGACATTACCACTCCAAAACAAGGCTTGACAAATCCTTAAAAAAAAAAAAAATACTGGTGGTTCCTAGATTTTAAGCAGGGTATAATCTATTTTCTCTTTATTTTTTGGTTGGCTCCTAATTTTCAGATACATTTGTCAACGCCTGACCTAAAAAAAATCCATATTCCATCCATTTTCCTATATGGATATAATATCCCAATGTATTTAATTTTATGTACTTTGTTTTATTAAGAAACAATAAAAAAGTTCTGGTTTTACAGCATAAAATCATGAAATCGTCCCTGTATGGGTCTGCCCATTGCAACGGATTCATGCAAGACCCATGCATGGAGTATTTGTTTGATTTTAGGCAGTAACAATGGAGCTTTTAAGCACATCTTAATAAAATAAAGTAAATTAAAGTAAATAGATAAATAATACATGCCTAGTAAAATCCAGAAACTTTCCATGTCAATTAAAAACAGCAAGTACCAACTAAACTCAAGTCTCATAAAGTTTACTCTTATTCCTCCAAGTTATTCCTCCATGGAGAGCAGCCATTGCAAGTTCCCTTTCTGACACGGACACATAGAACTCTGAACTGGGTGGTCAAACATTCAATAGCCAATCACATAGCAGTTCAAAACAGACTGGTATATTTATGTTCTTCAGCAGCTCACATGACCTAAAACACAGAGGTCTTGTAGGATTCTATTATTTGAACATCTAAAAGTGTTTTTTTCCCCAAGAAGAGTAATTTATGTTTAAGTGAAACTTCCTTTAAAATGTATTCCTGATAAAAATATCATTAACATACCTTACATGTCTCATGTCCCACTAGGCGTGTTTCTGATCATGTAACATACAGTGAGCATTCCTACAGTTTCAAAAGCAGGTGGAACTGCTGTGAAGAAAATGTCAGGTATGTAAATTATTTTCAATATTTTTTTTTTTTTATCACACTAGATTAGTTTAAGAAAGCATTCCAAAGCAATTAGCACCGGCATGGATGTTTAGCGGGTTGACTAATCCCTTTATTAGGCCAGAGTAAACAGGTGAACACATTTACTGCAATATTAAAACAATAATAACGTGTGGCTAGCGGTGTGCGCCATGTTCTGCCATCTCTACTGTTCCTTCTCCACTTAATTATTACAGAGTGCCTTTTAATTATTGGTGGCTAATATTACAGAGTGTAAGTGGTACAGACTTAAATATTTTTAAATAATTTGTGTAATTTATTACAACCAGGAAGCATGGGTTTAAATGTGACTCCACTTCCTGACAGTTCTCTTTCCTGACCTGCTGAGATGTCTTCTATTACGGTTTATTGCTCCTGTTAGGAGCACATTCTTGGATTTATAACAACCCCCATGATTTTCCCTTTTGAAACGATACATATTTTTGGTACTAAACATCCCTAGATGCGCTCTTGATTGGAGCAATTCACAATGACTGTTGTTTCGACATCTCAGTAACCAGGAGGAGGGGGAGGAGTCACATTTTGACCATGCTCTCTTTATGGGCCGCCTAGGGCAGGGCTTGAGAAATATCAGGAGCCAGGAACCCACAGCTCCCAAAATGTTACTGCTGGCTCTTAACTTCATCCATTTCCTGGTCTCCTAAGTGTTAAATAAATTTGTCAACCCCTAGGGTAACAAATACACATGTTCCAAACACTTGTAAACATATCTTACCTAAAAAGTGTAATTGTAGTTACATATTTAATGGGATAACAATACGAAAAATATATTACAAAGTCCAAAACGGTACAATGGAAAAAGAAAATTGATATAATATAAATGTAATTTATACAGTTTAATTTTCACTGTGAGAAGCAGGTAACACCGCAAAATCAACTGCACAACCTAAACCTCAAATACCACTAAATAAATAGATATACGGGTAGAACAGAATATACAATAACTTACTAAATGCCAGTTACCATGTCTAATATTTTTCTGCCAATACCCTAATTTGTGTTGAAACAAGAAAATGTGCCTTAGAAGTTTTCACAATGACTACCTGCAGTGCAGATAAAGGAAATGCATGTTAGGCATGTCAGGACATTACTTTCCCCGCAGGCATTAAACAGCCATCTGAATGGCGTTACGGGCAATATATACATTCCTTACAAAAGTGGCATGGAACATATAGGGCAAAGTTGGCACAGAGCCAGAGTCTGACAGCAGAAAAATATTATTTGTCTGTCTCAGTTGTATTATTTTCCTATTATATTTGAATTTTTTTTTTTTTTAAAGGGGAGTTGTTAAATTGTGCCTTTTCAATCCAAGTATTAAAACCTACCCTCTACCAATCAATCTCAAAGACACCCACCCTCCATTTACATGCATGTGAGTGAGCGCGAGCGAGCGAGAACGATTGGCAGCCACTCCCATAAACACACACAATGTGTAATAACTAAAAAGTTGTTAGGAGCCAGCAGTAAAGTTTCAAGAGCTATGGAATAGAAAAATCGAATACCCCCCCCCCCCAAAAAAAAAAAACTTGAGTTAACCAAGACTACAATGAATAGGTGATTAATTAAATTGATGTCTTATAACATAGGGAGAAATCATTAGGTTTCAAATTCCAAGGCCCCTGTCTGCTTTAAGGGTAGATAAACAAAGTAAATGGTTATTATAATGGTTATGATAATTATAATGTATTATTAAATTAGAAAAAAGGAATTCTCTAAATAGTAGTGAGCTAATGCTAGCCTCTGTGGTCCCCACCTACTTCATAAGGGTAATATGCTCAGATAGCGGTATTGGAAGACATCAATGGAGATAGCAAGGACAACATTATTGCATATACAGGCGATACATTTAAAGGATGCTTTTAGCGGTCTACCTAACTAAAAGAATTTGCTCATTATCAATATTATTTAAAATAGCATAATAAAAAATACCAGACTAATGCGTTCCTTTAAGGCAATTATCTCTTAATTCTCTACTGCACAGCTAAGTCCAAGTTAACCTCACTTACATATCAACTTTACACCTCTGCACTATAAACTCCGAGAGCTGGCCTCCATTAGGATAACTGTAATATAGGATTTGATACACATTCACTAGACTTGGATATTGTTTTCTTCCAATGTATTACAACAATAACATGCATTGGGTGTTTGGGTAAGCTGGCTCTCAGGTAATTTACATGCTCGATGACAGCTCATGACATTTATAAGCTTTTGCGGCTTGAGAACAATTAAAATAATTGCATTGTTCCAGACGGTTACCAATCTATATATATTTTATGATATTACCTCCACCCACTCTCCACCATCACAAGAACTCCTGACAAACAATTATATCATATATGAGTAAATAGTAACATATAGATTCGAGAGCTGGACCATAAAGAAGGGGGAGCGTCTTAGAATTGACACTTTTGAATTGTGGTGTTGGAGAAAGAGGCTTAAAGTCCCTTGGACTGCAAGAAGATCCAGCCAATCAATAGTAAAGGAAATCAACTCAAACTGTTCACTGGAAGGTTTGATCAGGAGACTGAAGCTTGAATATTTTGCCATATCATGAGAAGACAGGATTCCATAGAGAAAACTCTGGTGTTGGGAAAGATTGATGGCACATGAAGAAAGGAATGGCAGAGAGAGATAGATGAGGTCATTAAAATAATGAGCATGAGCTTGAGTTAGCATGTACATTTTTTTAAAGAAAAGAAGCTATTCATGCAATTCAAAATAATAGATTATGAAACAAATTGTCATGATGGTCTTTACAAGGATTGGCTGCTCCACTTATATGCTCCTAAGATCGAGTAGAAGTCTTTGGTATTGCGATATATATCAATAAACCTTAGATTTGGTACGCCTCAAGTTGATAAGGGAATTCAGACAATGTTCCCATTGATTACATGGTCTTTGTAGATCTGCTATAACAAGCAGGCAAAAATGTGGTTCAAATTTGTCATCTGAAATTAAAATAATTTCAGGGCCAAACCATACACTACACAGATACACAATTTATGGAGCTGGTAACTTAAAAAAAAAAAAAAAGATAAAAAGAAAATAAAAATAAAAAGTTTGCTGCCCCCAACAAGCAGAAGTTTTGGCCTTGTATGCGTCTTTAGTTTGAACACCTCAGACTCTTGGGCCCTCATTCAATTGCGATTTGGCCAATTCAATAGTGCTCTAAATAAGCACATAACATATTTTTTTAAAATAAGTTTTTAGTTATTGGAAACCTTGCTTTTGGATAGATGTTTACTAACTAAACACTTCTTTAAAAAAATATGCTATGTGCTTATTTAGACCCCTATTCAATTGGCCAAATTGCAATTGAATGAGGGCCTTGGTATTTAAATCTCTTCTTAGGAGAAGGTACTCACACAATAGATAAACTAAGCAATAAACAAAGTGTCATAGGGTCCAAATATAATGAAATTGAAATCTATTCGTAGTAACAAGTAATTCATTGTATGTTAATAAAAAATGAAATAATCCTACAGTAAACTTACATTGAAGTTTGCTATGTATACCTGTCAAAGGAGTGGGCAAGCTCATGCCCTAAGGAGTAGCTAGCCTAATTAGATATTTTACTCCCAAGGGTCTGACCAGATCCAGCATTTTCTTTTTACATTTGTCTTTATGCTAAAGACACACAGCTTATTAACTCTAATATGCAAAACATATTTAATACATGGATATTTTATCGGTGTTGCTTATTTTACTATTTCATGATTTTAGGTCAAACTTTTTTTCCCTTCCTTAAGAAAATAAATCCACTTGATCTCACACATACTTACACTTTCAAAAGCTTTCAGTTGCCAAATATTTTTTTTTTTTTCTTCAAGTGATGGGTGTAATTATGGTAATCTGTTGTAACCTAAATTGCATGTTAATCCTAACCCTTTAATAGTATGCGTGATTATCTTGCAAAATCCCCTACATTTAAAAAAAAATTCCCTACCCAATACTATAGAAACCTAGAATGTGACAGTAGATAAGAACTGAAGAATTTACCTACAGTTTCTTAATGTTCAGACCCATTTGTTTCTTAAAAGGGCTGTTGAAGTGTAAGTGTTTTTAGGCAGCACTTAATGGTCTACTGTACTCTAAAAATAAAACACTGTTAAAATTAAAGTACATACACATCTATACTTGATTTATCATGTTTAGACATTGTAATACTAGTAGTTATAGTTTCAAGCTCTAACCTTTATAGGTTTCTGCCAAACACTCAGTGCTGCTTAGCTCCACCTGTTATGCATAATTAGTGGCGGGCAGCTGTAACAGATTTCCTGGTGTCCAACTTAAAATAGGTCAGGCCTCAGATTTACCCCAGTCAGATACTGGAGACCACAGCAGGAAGTCTGCTACAGTGGTTCCTCCCCTAATTATGCAAATAGGGTGAGCTAAGCAGCACAGGGTGACCATCAGGAGCCTATAAAAAAAGGTAACAGCTTGAAATTATAACTACAAGTATTATTATAAGTCTGCGAGTTTCTATCCTAAATACTTTGGGAATTTGCCATGGACATTGGATTCCTAGCTCAAAGACAGGGCCCTCCTTCCTTTGCTAAATGTTAATCTGTATTTATCTTTGTCTGAACTTAATTAATGTACAGCGCTACGGAATATGGCGCGTTATAAATAAACTATTGCATATATAGTTGTGAGCAAGCGGGATGTTGCTAACACTGCGGGCCTCGAAGTCGCTCCTTGCCAGCAACTGCGGGCCTTGCAAAATTTACGGACTTATGAGAAACAAATACGAGACACGGAACTTAGAAGAAAAAAAACATTACGACCTCGCAAAAATATGACCTTACCGCCCAAAACCCACGCACATGAAAACATTAAAATCACAATAAATACACACAACAAATACATAAAAAGTTTACCTACAGCAAGGGGGGGCACCCAGGACCTCAAAAACTGAAGTTACACCTCAATTTAACTCCAAATAAAAGAGAGTTTAGACACCCGAAAATCCCCTAAGCAAGAGGAAAAAATGGCAGCCGAAAAAAAAAACGAAAAAAGAGGCTACAGGACTCTAAAAGACGCAAAACACCACCAAACACCTACGGATTTCCCGAAAAAGACGTACGTGATACAAGAACAAGGACACCAAAATCAGCCACAGACGCGTACCACACATTAGGCGCCATTTTACAACACTAACTTACACAATGCGGAAGTACACAGCTACACTAACGGCTTTTGCTTGCGCACACACCCTATTTACACGACGCACATTACTGACACAGCAGCTCCTGCAACAACATCAAAACAGATTGCCAGCTCTTGTGCACAATGCTTCCTGCATATAATACTTCAAAATAGGTAAAGTATATTGATGTATTATTTTATGAACTATTTCATTAGCAAAAAAAAAAAAAAAAAAAAAAACAATGCTCATAGCACACAAACAACCTCGCAATGAGCGCCGAAGCATCTTGGAACACCAACAAAGTTTACTGCCTTTACAATCTTATTGCCGTCATTTTTTGACGGGCAAGTCGCTAGTAATAATAATAATAATAATAATGTTTAAAACATTATAAAATTAAGGATATGCACAAACTTTCATTTTAAGGGCATTTTTAGAACACAATAACCCTTTTACTAAGGGGTTGACAAGCTCTGAATTATACGTACAAATGCACCAATAATATATACAAGGTTAGGAGCCAGGAATACATTTTTAGTGGCTCCCTAAATTCCTCAATACCCATCTTAAAATGTATTCTTATTTTGTTTTATACTTACTTATGCAGTACCGTATATACTTGAGTATAAGCCGAGTTTTTCAGCCCTTTTTTTTTTTTTAAGGCTAAAAAGGGCCCCCTCAGCTTATACTCGAGTCACTCTCCCCCGTGTCTCTCTACCCCCCCTCCTCATTCTACCCCCCCCTCCTCATTCTACCCCCCCCTCATTCTAAACCCCCTAAATACCTCCCCCTCACTTACCTGCTTCTGCTCCAGCCTTCGCTCCTTCTTGACCCGGCGCGCATGTGATGTAACATGCGCGCCACGTCATTAGCATATACCGGGTGCCGGCACCCGGTATATGCTAATGACGCGGCGCCGGCGCGCATGTGACGTCACATGCGCGACGGGTCATGAAGGAGCGGAGGCTGGAGCAGAAGCAGGTAAGTGAGGGGGAGGGTTGAGGAGGGAGGAAGAGAGACACAGGGAAGGGAGAGGGGAGACACAGGGGGGCAGCACATTTCCCACCCTCGGCTTATACTCGAGTCACTCATTTTACCCAGTATTTTGTGGTAAAAATAGATGCCTCGGCTTATACTCGAGTATATACGGTATATTGTAAGGAAATGTGCTAAACACTCTGGGCCTCATTCAATTGCGATTTGGCCAATTGAATAGGGCTCTAAATAAGCACATACCATATTTTTTTTACAGAAGTTTTTAGTTAGTGAAGACCTTGCTTTTGGATAGTTGTTCAGTGACTAAAAACTTCTGTAAAAAAAATATGTTATGTGCTTATTTAGACCCCTATTCAATTGGCCAAATCGCAATTGAATGAGGCCCTCTGCCTGTTTGATGGGAGTTAAAAGCTATTTTCACTGTACATCTCACAAACAATTAAAAATGTTCTTTAGTCAAAATAAAGTTGTTCCTGATCATTAGGATTTAAAACTAATATAAGTTGGACCATTCCAACAACTCTTTAAACAAAACTGTGGAGGCCATTCAGATTACAGATGAGCAGCTAGCCTAGCTAAGTACTTACTCTAATGATAAATACTCCCTTTGGCAACACCTTCCTTGACTAGGTCAATAATTAAAGCAAGTGTTGGTCCCACCCATGAAATGTTTTATAAATTAATTTTGCACCCTAAAAAAAAAAAAAAAAAAAAAAAAAAAAAAAAAAAAAAAAAAAAAAAAAGTATAAGTTTCTGTTTTTACCTTTTTCTAATCACATAATGTAATGTGTGTTCCTGATACAAACAATGAGTCATTCCATACATACAGATTTATTTTATTTAACAAAATATTGGTTTCCACACTCCCAGAAGTACCTACATTGGCACCAGGTATCTACCAATAGAAACACTGATTTCAAGTACATTTTGTAACCCTATACAAACCTTCAAGACTACAGCAGAATAATGCAGAAATCCACAAAAGCAATGACTGAGCTCCTCCTGGGTTGGAAAAAAAAAAGACTAAACATCCCATGATGCTTTGCAGAGACTAACTTCCCTTAAATTGCAACAATGTTATAACTGTCTGCGATTTGGCCAAATCAAATTATGCATTTTATGCTAATTTTGATAGGATTACTTGTTAAAATCAACTGCCAGAAAAGCTGAAAACATTTGAAAATGTCAGGACAAGTTTATTAGGTTTATTTTGGGACTTTTTCATGCAAAAAAAAAAAAAAAAATTTGAAGACTACTGATTCTACTGTATCAGATTCATAATCGTCTAGTTGCCTGTTGTCTTTTAATAAACACATTTACTTTAAAACTAGTTTCCTACTTACTATGTGCAATAGGATTTGAAAACACCCAATGACAAATAATGATGTTTATCCCTATGCAGAATATACCTGGGGCAGAACACAAGAGGAATAATGTTTCTCTGCAAGATGTGTAGGTCAGACAAATGAATTATTTACTTAATTGCACTTCAGCCTCTCAGACATTTACAGAGTCATAAATACCACCACAAACCAAATAAGGTTGTCTATCTAATGCAAAGGGTGTGAGTTGCTTCAAAGTGTCACTCCTATATGGAAAGTGTACTAATAGTAATTACATGTTTAAAGGGAATCTGACATGTCCTCAATATATTGCTGCGTTTTAAAGTCAAACTGTTGATCTGAGCCATATAGTATGTCCACCAACAGGGAAGCTACAGTTTCACTGTAAATTGTGCAAAATGTAGCCTGTGTGCAAACTAACACAGAATTTGGGCTCGTTCGGATCCTCTTGGCAGCACTGCTGTAAGATAGTTCTCTGAAATCACAGGATAAATGTTCTGATCTGTGTGCACTTTGGCTTCACAATGAAGTCATGCAGTGTGGAAGTGAAATATTCCTCAGTAACACGAATAAAAGGTCAGAGCCTCATAGGCCAAGTCCTACTTGTGACATGTAACTTATCAGTCCCTTTTTATGCTTTGTGTAATTATATACACAAAGTAATAATATTATTATGCATATACAGAACATCTACGGTATATAGTTCAACTTAAAAAAAAAAAAAAAAAGCTAATCTATCCTACACACACACGGCCTGTCGACCATGAGCGGTTTGTCAGTTTCAATAAATTAGGAAATAAAAAGTAAAGTATCTATATACTTGTTTTTATTACTTATAAGTGATTATTATTGTGAACGTCCTGTACGCCAGTTTAGCTACTAAACATCAGGTAGAGTAAAAAATAAATAAATCATAAATAGTGGTCCTTGCTGTTTGAGTACTATCCAATCTCAATTCTGTAAAAGTAAAAAGAAGATGACTTTCATGTATAGCATCTCTCTCTTGGGAGCAGGCCCACAGAGCTCAACCACTAGACACTTAAGAAACCTAATTTCATAGGGGAACACCTAACGCACTGCTCGTGTTGTTCTCCAATTTAACATCAATTGAAAAGGATGGGCTGCATTTTTTCTTTGACAACATGGACATAACTCTCTACTGACATGCTTTTTAACTTCAAATAAAATTGAGACATTCCTCAGAATCAATTTAAGAGAAAACATACAGTACCTGCCTAGAGGGTAATTTCACTTCTCTTCCAACCACAAGTATCTGCTGCGGTTATGCTGGGACTAAGTGTTGCTTAGAAAACAATTTGGTAATCACTAATGAATCCTTTGCTTCACAGGTAATACATTATTCTTATGTAGTACATTGAATGATACATTCCTCTGGATATGTCCTTATTTTCACCTCTTCACATTCCCCTGCTGGGTGAAGACCTCCCAGATCATCTCTCACATCCAGTGCATTTCTGTCTTTTTCTGCAGTACACCGACAAATTCCATCATGGCAACTTATTTTAAAACATTTAGGCTTTTGATGTTCCTTGGTATCTTCATCCAGTGATGCTCGTTTCTACTTGATAAGTGAAAAGCCCACCACCACTTAGTGCTGCTTATTCTTAAGATGGGGTGACTTATGGTTTATAAATAATATTTAGGCTTAAAGAAGCATTGAAAGACTAACAAACGCATATCTTCCAAATGCTCAATCCAAACTTAATTATCCTTCGGATTTAATTTACTAGGTTTCCACCCACTATTACTTACTGGGAGAGGGATTTAACTTGTCCATTTTATGGGTTTCCAAATTAAAACTTGTTGCACCTAACTTACTCACACTACAGTGGTCATTTTCAACCTGTTTAGCAATTACTTTTCAATGGTGGACACTTTCTAGCCTGGAAGTAAAAATGCAAATCTAGTGTGCATAAGATAGGTGACTCATACACTCAGTGTTTATTGTGATCAGCTTCTTTCCCGCTTGAACAATTCTTGAAGTGTCACTGGGAAAAGATTTGGTGACATCACTTTTCTCAGTCACACCCCTTGTTAATCTTCATCTTGCTTGTTGCCAATTTAGTTATCAGATATGCCGTTCATAAACATATCTTGTAATACAAAGAAAATACACACAAACTTCTCATAAAAAGGAGCGTGTAATAGGATTACCTCATATGTTTGGTTATCTTATCAGATCATTTGAAATACAGACTAACAATGTAGTCCAACTCTCTAACAGGTCAATGTGTTGTGTGTGTTTGGATTGTTCAGTTATGTCCGACTCTCCGTGACCTCATGGACTGTAACACACCATGCTAATGCGCTTGTATTCATGGCAAAGATACCGGAGTGGATTGCCAGTTATTTTTTCCAGGGGGCCACAGCATACAGATCCTGGTAATCCAAGTACTGACCAGGCCCAACCCTGTTTTCAGGGTGGTGTGACCTCTTGGTCCCCTGACTGAAATTGAACCCAGGTCACAGAGGTGAAAGCACTGAATCCTAACCACTGGACCACCAGGGAACCCGTAAAACAGGTCAATAGTGAACCATGAAAATACATTTTGGTGAAAAATAAATAAATAAATATGGAAGCATACAGAAAGTAAACATGTAAAGATTGCTTTTAGTTCATTCATAATCAAATAGGTTCCTGTAATGGTTCAGTTCTTAAGACTTTGCTTCTCAATTGACAAAATTAAAAAAGGCTGATCATATACGAGAAAACATACAATGAAAATTGCTGGTTTTCTCACCATCTTTGGACTTTAATGTCTTACAGCCAATTGCCAAAAGAGCTATACAGTAAAATCTGGGGTAATTTCCTTCATGTTTCGAATATGCTGGTTTCCCGATCTGGCTCTTCCTTAAAGTTAAGTTTTCTTACCAAAAATCAATAATTATTTTAAATCACTATAAAATTGAAGAGTTGCATTTGTTGAGTTTTACTATACAAAAGCTGGTCAAATATCTTCAAATAAACCCTATATGGTATAGCTCACAGCTCCACTGAAGTACAAAGGCCCTTTCACCACAACAACGTAGCGATCCACAAGGCGTTAGTTAATAAGTTAGTCCCTCACAATTAGAAGATACAGTATTTAAAATGTGTAAATTACTTCAAGGTTGATCTATCTGTTCCCACTCTTCAGATTTAGGCTACGCAATTGTAGATGATCTGCCAGTGTATATCCCATGAGACTATTTCAGATCTTTCTGGTTCCCTTTGCTCTTATAGGGTGTAGTGGGTGAACATACCTTTGTCTGGGCACCATACAATACAGCACATAGAACATAAATGTAATATGTAACCTATCCTTATTCCTCTGACATGTTATTTCATGTCCTACATAAATTATGATTGCATATCTCTTGCACATGTAGATGGGGGAAAGGGTGTGGGCAGGATGCTGCAACCTACACTGAACCAAAATCATGTGGTTCTTGAAGATGGCATAATCCCAAAAGAAACCAAACATATCATCATGAAGAGTTGTATAATTGTGTGTGTACATCAGAGTTCATAAAAGAAATAGCAGTTATGGTGTATAGCGGGACGTACAGTAAAACAATACCTTCCATGCCGCCTGGTGATCAGTGACAGTTTTATGCCACTTAATACAAAAACAGTTGTAAATTTTCAGTACATGAAGTTAACAAAGCCAGGTGCAGAGGAGCCAGTGGCTTCTAGAAGGTCATTTCTGGTTCATGGCTTGTTGGCATCGTTCAGTCGTGTCCAACTCTCTGTGGCCTCATGGACCATAATACAACAATATGCTGATCCACATGGTATCCATGGCAGATATATTGGAGTGGATTGCGAGTTCCTTCACCAATGGGCTACAGCATACAGCTCCTGGTATTCCTAGATGGTTTCTGACCAGGCCCAACACTGCATGACTTCTTGGTTCCCTGACTGGAATCAATCAAGCCCAGGACGCAGTGATGAAAGTACGGAATCCTAACCACTGGACCACCAGGAAACCCGTTGGCTCCTTTAAACATATCTATATACACAAACATTCTTACTTAGACAGTAGCTGTAGTAGTGGCTGGCTCCATATTAAACTTGCTAGCCAAGGTTTTACAAATTCTGTAATCAAAAACTCACAAAACCCATAAAGATATGTTTAGGCACCAGAGAAGTATAATTAAATCATATAGGAGATTAAAATATAAAATTCCAGTAGTCCATAGCTCCTATGTTTCTCAAATCCTACTTTATTATGAAATTAAACCTGTATCGCCCAACCCCCTGAGGAGCCCTAATTTGGGTGAAACTGAACTTAGACGGGCCGCAAAGAGAGTAAATGTAGAAGGTTGACGGATCCAGACTTGCTGTTCTGAGAGAGAAGGTTTCCATCTAAACTAGAGCGGTAGTATAAGTACTGCAACACTTTGGCTTCAAGTATAGTTTCATGTTCCAGCCTCCCTACAAGTGCATATGTTCTGTACCGAATCACAAAAATTAGTATTTGTGCACAAAACCCAACTCCAGTGGGATACTTATCTATTTCTATGTAGTTTCTCCATGTTCCTCAACATTTCCCTATACTATTTAGTGGTTGAAAAATATACATGAAACATTTAAGAGCTCCTAAGATTTTTCAAACCCATTATTATACCATGTCTGTATAGGGGATGTAACATTTATATGAAATTCGGGAGCTTTCAGTGCCAATGAGAAGTCAACTAACTTTATTTTTAGGAGACAATAAATTAAAATTATGTACACATGTGTGTAATAACTAAAAAGTTATGAGCCAGCAGTTACATTTCCGAAGCCATGATTTCCTTGTTTTTCCCCCAAAAATATGCTGTCCAAACAAAATTTTGCATGCAAGTATCCACTACACAAGCTAAGGAACCGGTCCCACACTGATGAAAGGCAGTAACCTTGGTGGGATTCCTAGCTTGTGTAGACTTTAACCCTAGCTTTGCTCAAAGCTGTTTGATACAGCGCGTATATGCTTAAGGGAAGCCATGTTTGATATGGTTATGTATTGCAAGAGGAAAGCCTTTGTGGGCATATTTGCATGTCCCTGCCAAAGTTCCCAGAATGCAGTACAATAACTGTAGTTCTCGGAATTCTGGGCATGAAACAAGTTTTTTTAAATTTGTATTAGACATTTCAATGTGAACACAAATGTACATATATAATCATATATGTTGTTAAACAGATAAGGACCACTAAAAACGGAGGACTCATAAAAAGGAGAATGAAACCATAAATAACTTTTGTTACCACTTGATCAGTAGATTCAAGGTCATATCCAGCACTTCACCCTTTAGTCAATATGTCTGATCTTTGAATGAGTGTCCCACAGGAATGGACAGGTTCTAAAAAAATGGGATCCAACCCTCACACTTTATGACATCTGGAACTCCTTAAACTGTTTTTATGGGATACGAACACCAATACAGATTAGCTTAAAGGATCATGGTAGTTTAGTAAAACTTCTCATACTTGTGAAATGAAAATATAATTAGCAGCTGTATAAGCCAGGAAGATAAAGTACATTTAGAGAAAATCCTATATTCAGCAGAATCTGCTTGTATAATGGGAGATTCCATCACCGTCTGTAGCTTGAGGTGGAGGGTTATCCTACGGTGACTCACTCTTCTATGGATTCTATTGTCAAAATGTGCAGTTATTCAAAAGAATGCAAATCCTCTGAGGTTTCTAATACTATTGTCATCATTAAAGAATAATTGGATAAAATAATAATAAAAGAAAATAAAGACTGTATATTTGAAAACATGTAAAAATATTTTGCGCATTAAGTCATCTTCAAAAAAGCTTGTTATAAATATTACATTTCTGTGATCCTTTTAAAACAGTACAAAGAACATATTGCAATGTATTTTAGAAAAAAAAATAACAAAAAAACAAAAACAACATGTTTTAGACAAGTCTTAAAATGTAAGTAAATCCTGTTTAATCTTCCTTGAAACTAACAGGAAATTGCTCTGTGCACATAAAGTATAACTATGTGTAGATCTCAATGGTGACAGGACTCATACAGCTATATAGCGTTGAATCAGTATATTATGTTCTGGTACCTTCGGTAACCCCCCCCCCCCCCCCCCCACCGAAACAACATTATTTATCAAATACCCTCTTTCAGATGCACCAAAAATGCTATAAAGTTTGCAGTAACACAGTTATAAATGTGTATGAAATTCTTTAATTTTTCTGAACACTTAACAATGTAATTGAAGAGTAATGGGTGTTAAAACTATACGCCATAAACATTGTTGGGCCTTTACAAAATTAACAACAATTACCATAATATGCAGTTAGAACCAGGAGCAGAAACCATTTTAAGGCCGTCAGATGTGAGGAAACCAGCTATTAAGTACAGGCTAAAAAAAAAAAAAAAAAAAGAATCTACCCTCCCCTGTCATTTTAAGAACCTGTTTGACAAGTTTTTAAGACGTGATTCAACTTCTTAGTCAGAACATATGCACACCAAAAAAATTATTTCACTTTCAAATAAACAAAGTTATTCAACACATCACCTGATACATTAGGTTTTATTTGATGATTTGTTGATGCATTAATCTTTAGATCTTTATTATGAAGATATGAACCATGCTAAGAATAGATTCATCTCTTACACTGTAGGAAATGTCCCCACTGAATATAATATACATAAAGTTAGATGATACCATGGGTTGACAATTTTATCTGAATCTTAGGAGCCAGTTCATGGCTTGCATATGGAAATATATGTATAATAATAACTAAAAATGTAATATCCAGTACTAAAGTTTTAGGAGTTGTGGCTCCCAGACTGCCAGGCCCTGTATTATACTACAAAAAGTATTAAAGTTGTTGCTTTAAACTTTATAGATATACTTTGCAGGATCAGTGATATTGGATTACTATGAAATTAATGAATCAATATGTGGCTATATGGCAGCCTGAGATTGTAATGAGTGGAAAGGGAATCAGTTTAACTTTCTAATATGTAGTGAAAAGGGTACAAAGTGTTATCTCTACAATCAGTGTTTACAGTTAAAAAGGTAATAATTGCTAGATCAGGATCTGACAAATTCTTCAAGCAAAGGATTTGGGATTCACAATTGTTGCTGGGGCTCCTAAATGTTTTGATTAATTACACATACAAGAAGCTGACCCCTCAGTATTATGGTGGCTTCTAAATTGGGTAGATGTTTGCCAACCTCTGCTACAGCCTAAATTTCGTGAAAAGTTAAATTAATTATATGAAAAAGTACACAAATTTCCACTTATGGAACGTTCCATTTGTGCTTCAAGAAGTAGGTAAACACAGAAGAAATGTAAGGTTAAACAAATGTAAATTCACACATATTATCAAGGCCAAACGATGAGTTTGTTTTTGTTTCCATTCCAGTCAGATCCCCGCATTGGAGGGTGATCACAGAGCAATATGGAGGACCAGTATAAGCAGCAGATAAAGCACTGTGAACATCTAGTTTACCACTTATAAGTTCAAGAAATGTGTATTTACAAATTAAATTAAGACAAGAAAGCTATCTGCAAATAAAATGGTTTTAAAATAAATATTAACCGTCTGATATGTTCAAAGTCCATTTCAATTTTGTCAACATTGTATTTGTTGACACCATTGAAATCACCTGGAAGTGGTTTAAATATCCAGTAGTTACTACTTACCTTCCCCTATCACTGTGCATGTGTAACCATGCCCCCATCTGATGTCATAGCGGATAATGTATTTTATTTTCTTGCTTGATTTTCCAAAGAATGTTTACATTTACCCTATCAGATGGAAGTGATGCTTAAGTCATAACTCCAAAACAATTAAACAGCTTCCAGATAACTTCAACTGCTTCTACCGAAACAATGTGAGTCATTCTTAGATTGTAAGTTTGTGAGTTTTCAATACGGTGTCAGTGCCTTGGAAACAAGCTCTATGTACATTTGATTCTAAGCTCAAAAACGAGGGCCCTCCATTCTTTATAAGGTGTTCATTTTTGTCATGTACTCAACCCCTGTACAGCGCTACAGAATATGTTGGCGGGATATAAATAATAATAATAATAATAATAATAATAATAATATAAGAGGGAGGTGGAGACAGACCCAGCAGCTCATTCATTTTGACACCATTTTATTTACAGATGGTTTTATTGTTGAGTTTATTAATACATATACGGTAAGTGATCAACTAAATACTCACAGCCCTTTCCCGGGTACTTACACTGGCCCCTTAAGTAATTGATTGTCATTAGTACTAGTCCAATATAATATATGCTGCGTGGCCAGCATATGAAGCGCAGTAAGGAACAGACAATATCAGATGCATAGTGCCATGGTGCCTCTGTTTCATGCAAATTAACAAAAAGATAAACAGACAGTAGAGTAATACTTATATTCATTTACTGAATACCATAATGTTTATGACATTGCTGGGGTGTTAAAGGTAAATATTACACGTTTCTTGATATTCAATTAATTTCAATGTGGGCCTGTACCATTATAGTCAGAGACATATTTTGCCATATACTTCACAATGAAGGTGATCGAACAGATTGTCCTCTATATACATAAAGCACCATAACACTGCACATACATGTACAAATACTGCAGCTTTTAAAGGGATACTCTACACCTCTATGCATAACAATGAGAATCTCATGTTTTCCAAGTGGATTAAGTGCGTTATTACAAATCAAGCTTAGATTAACGTATTTAAATCACATTATAGCCAACAATTCAATCAGAATGGAGAATACACTGGATATGTTCAGAAAGCTGCCATCCAATCAGATTAGCTGCATCAGCTACTGCTTGAAGTTCTATGCAGAGTGAAAATATATGAACATTAAAAAAAAGGTATGCCAAAAAATATAAAATTGAATATTTAGGCTGGCTTGTGGACAAGTGTAAATCATTTCTAATTCTAAACCATTTAGCGGTGTAAAATTACTCCTGAATCGCTACCTTGTCCTGGTGAAAGGGCTTATGTACTTCAATGAAGCTGTGACCTAAACTATGTTGGGTTACCCAAGATGGGCAGGTCATAGTAGAGTGGTCAGACAAATCACGGTCTACTGGAATAGGAACTGGCAACCCACTCCAGTATATTTGCCAACATATTCTTATGGATAAGCACAACCAGAGACATCATGATAGATGCGCCTGGCGTGCTTCCGTCCATAGGGTCACAGAGAGTCGGACACGACTGAACAACCAAAACAAGAAAGTATTAACACCAATGGGGGGAAAAAAAACAAAACACAATTCCAACTTTTATGATGTTAGACATCACTAGGATGTTTCTTTTTTAAACTGAGTTTTCTATTACATTAACCAGTCAATTGAAGGTAGTGGTGGGGTGGGACATTAAAAAGTCAATACAAAGATATAAAAAGTCTCCTCAGCCCCCTAAACTCAATAAGGAAGTCCTTTTATAATACCACTTAACAACAACTTGTATCCTTCCTTTCAGCTAAACCAGCATGAGGAATTCATAATTGGCTTTTAATGTTATCCAGACTTTTTTTTTTTTTTTTTTTAGGAGAATTTAACCTCTTTGCAGCTAGGGGCTTCAAAAGAGTGAGGGGGGCACATGGGATTTCATGACTGTGCTTCATCCAGAGGGTTAATGGTTTAGGGGATGGACTGCCTGAAAAAACTAAATCAAATGCTTTAAATTCCTCCATATACAATGAGGTCTCCCTGCAGATCCACAGCTAAGATGATCCTGGCTGAGGCAGCTGTTAGCAGCCACCTGATCTGCCCCCACTGCAGATGAGGTTACTGCAGTCATTTCCCCCCTTACAAGATCACTCTTGGCTGATCCAAGAAACCTAGTGACCCAGCCCCCTCTCCAAAACATACTGCAATCATGCACAGATCTATCCAGTCCCAGATCACACACATTGGGATCAGTTGGCTCAGTCTAAGGCAGTTTCCCTGCTGGATCTCTTTAGATTGCAGAGATCTTGCGGCAAAACTGGAATCTACCGCGTCATAGCAAGCAGATCTGTGGAGATCCTGCAGCAAAAGCACTGGATCAGCCCAAATCATTCTGTGGTACAACATATAACACCACATCAGGGGATACTTCCCGTGCCAAGGCTAGGAAACATTGCAAACATAAAGTAATGGGATCGGTTACCCAAACAAGCATAAGATGACATAGTCAGCAAACTTGAAGGAGTTGGTATGGTCCACATGTGATTAAAGACATAAGAGAGATCTTACAAGGAGTATTACAGGGATCTGAGTCTTACCTTGCACAGGGTGATCTGCAGTCCCACTGCTCAGTATAAAGCGTGTAACGTCCCTTACAGAAGTGGTTTCCTTTCCCAGATCCTCTCCCCCTTCTCCTCTTCCCTTCCCTGCAGTGCAGGGCTCAGACATCACATTCCAGGCAGGGGATAGTAACAATGCTAGGTGGGCTTCCCCTCTGCAGGACCGGCCTCCTCACTGCTGCCGTCAGTACACTGCCATATAAGGAGAGACTGGGCTGAGGCCTCAGGAAAGGAGGAGCCCAGGGGAGGGCCAGGGAGAGAGACAGAGACTGGGGCAGAGCAAAGACTATGGGGGAGACAGAAGAGGAAGAGGAGAGACTGAAGGAGACAGAGTGAATGGGGGAGAGGGGAGACTGAGGAGACAGAAAGAATAAGGAAGAGGAGAGACTGAGGGAGACAGACAATGGGGGAGAGGAGAGACTGAGGGAGACAGAGAGAATGGGGGATAGGAGAGACTGAGGGAGACAGAGAGACTGAGGGAGACAGAGAGAATGGGGGAGAGGAGAGACTGAGGGAGACAGAAAGAATAAGGGAGAGGAGAGACTGAGGGAGACAGACAATGGGGGAGACAGAGAGAATGGGGGAGAGGAGAGACTGAGGGAGACAGAGAGAATGGGGGAGAGGAGAGACTGAGGGAGACAGAGAGAATGGGGGAGAGGAGAGACTGAGGGAGACAGAGAGAATGGGGGAGAGGAGAGACTGAGGGAGACAGAGAGAATGGGGGATAGGAGAGACTGAGGGAGACAGACAATGGGATAGAGGAGAGACTGAGGGAGACAGAGAGAATGGGGGAGAGGAGAGATTGAGGGAGACAGAGAGAATGGGGGAGAGGAGAGACCGAGGGAGACAGAAAGAATAAGGGAGAGGAGAGACTGAGGGAGACAGACAATGGGGGAGACAGAGAGAATGGGGGAGAGGAGAGACTGACGGAGACAGAGAGAATGGGGGAGAGGAGAGACTGAGGGAGACAGAGAGAATGGGGGAGAGGAGAGACTGAGGGAGACAGACAATGGGATAGAGAAGAGACTGAGGGAGACAGAGAGAATGGGGGAGAGGAGAGACTGAGGGAGACAGACAATGGGATAGAGGAGAGACTGAGGGAGACAGAGAGAATGGGGGAGAGGAGAGATTGAGGGAGACAGAGAGAATGGGGGAGAGGAGAGACCGAGGGAGACAGAAAGAATAAGGGAGAGGAGAGACTGAGGGAGACAGACAATGGGGGGAGACAGAGAGAATGGGGGAGAGGAGAGACTGACGGAGACAGAGAGAATGGGGGAGAGGAGAGACTGAGGGAGACAGAGAGAATGGGGGAGAGGAGAGACTGAGGGAGACAGAGAGAATGGGGAAGAGGAGAGACTGAGGGAGACAGAGAGAATGGGGGAGAGGAGAGACTGAGGGAGACAGAGAATGGGGGAGAGGAGAGACTGAGGGAGACAGAGAGAATGGGGGAGAGGAGAGACTGAGGGAGACAGAGAGAATGGGGGAGAGGAGAGAATGAGGGAGACAGAGAGAATGGGGGAGAGGAGAGACTGAGGGAGACAGAGAGAATGGGGGAGAGGAGAGACTGACGGAGACAGAGAGAATGGGGGAGAGGAGAGACTGAGGGAGACAGAGAGAATGGGGGAGAGGAGAGACTTAGGGAGACAGAGAGAATGGGGAAGAGGAGAGACTGAGGGAGACAGAGAGAATGGGGGAGAGGAGAGACTGAGGGAGACAGAGAATGGGGGAGAGGAGAGACTGAGGGAGACAGAGAGAATGGGGGAGAGGAGAGACTGAGGGAGACAGACAATGGGGGAGAGGAGAGACTGAGGGAGACAGAGAGAATGGGGGAGAGGAGAGACTGAGGGAGACAGAGAGACTGGGGCAGAGGAAAGACTATGGGGGGAGACAGAATGAGGAAGAGGAGAGACTGAGGGAGACAGAGAGAATGGGGGAGAGGAGAGACTGAGGGAGACAGAGAGAATGGGGGAGAGGAGAGACCGAGGGAGACAGAGAGAATGGGGGAGGGGAGAGACTGAGGGAGACAGAGAGAATGGGGGAGAGGAGAGATTGAGGAGACAGAAAGAATAAGGGAGAGGAGAGACTGAGAGAGACAGACAATGGGGGAGAGGAGAGACTGAGGGAGGCAGAAAGAATGGGGGAGAGGAGAGACTGAGGGAGACAGAGAATGGGGGAGAGGAGAGCCTGAGGGAGACAGAGAGAATGTGGGAGAGGAGAGGCTGAGGGAGACAGAGAGAATGGGGGAGAGGAGAGACTGAGGGAGACAAAGAATGGGGGAGAGGAGAGACTGAGGGAGACAGAGAGAATGGGGGAGAGGAGAGACTGAGGGAGACAGAGAGAATGGGGGAGAGGAGAGATTGAGGAGACAGAAAGAATAAGGGAGAGGAGAGACAGAGAGACAGACAATGGGGGAGAGGAGAGACTGAGGGAGGCAGAGAGAATGGGGGAGAGGAGAGACTGAGGGAGACAGAGAGAATGGGGGAGAGGAGAGACTGAGGGAGACAAAGAATGGGGGAGAGGAGAGACTGAGGGAGACAGAGAGAATGGGGGAGAGGAGAGACTGAGGGAGACAGAGAGAATGGGGGAGAGGAGAGATTGAGGAGACAGAAAGAATAAGGGAGAGGAGAGACCGAGGGAGACAGAGAGAATGGGGAAGAGGAGAGACTGAGGGAGACAGAGTGAATGGGGGAGAGGAGAGACTGAGAGAGACAGAGTGAATGGGGGAGAGGAGAGACTGAGGGAGACAGAGTGAATGGGGGAGAGGAGAGACTGAGGGAGACAGAGAATGGGGGAGAGGAGAGACTGAGGGAGACAGAGTGAATGGGGGAGAGGAGAGACTGAGGGAGACAGAGAGAATGGGGGAGAGGAGAGACTGAGGGAGACAGAGAGAATGGGGGAGAGGAGAGACTGAGGGAGACAGAGTGAATGGGGGAGAGGAGAGACTGAGGGAGACAGAGTGAATGGGGGAGAGGAGAGACTGAGGGAGACAGAGAGAATGGGGGAGAGGAGAGAATGAGGAGACAGAAAGAATACGGGAGAGGAGAGACTGAGAGAGACAGACAATGGGGGAGAGGAGAGACTGAGGGAGACAGAGAATGGGGGAGAGGAGAGACTGAGGGAGACAGAGAGAATGGGGGAGAGGAGAGACTGAGGGAGACAGAGAGAATGGGGGAGAGGAGAGACTGAGGGAGACAGAGAGAATGGGGGAGAGGAGAGACTGAGGGAGACAGAGAGAATGGGGCAGAGGAAAGACCGAGGGAGACAGAGAGAATGGGGGAGAGGAGAGAATGAGGAGACAGAAAGAATAAGGGAGAGGAGAGACTGAGAGAGACAGACAATGGGGGAGAGGAGAGACTGAGGGAGACAGAGAATGGGGGAGAGGAGAGACTGAGGGAGACAGAGAATGGGGGAGAGGAGAGACTGAGGGAGACAGAGAGAATGGGGGAGAGGAGAGACTGAGGGAGACAGACAATGGGGGAGAGGAGAGACTGAGGGAGACAGAGAGAATGGGGGAGAGGAGAGACTGAGGGAGACAGAGAGACTGGGGCAGAGGAAAGACTATGGGGGGAGACAGAATGAGGAAGAGGAGAGACTGAGGGAGACAGAGAGAATGGGGGAGAGGAGAGACTGAGGGAGACAGAGAGAATGGGGGAGAGGAGAGACTGAGGGAGACAGAGAGAATGGGGGAGAGGAGAGACTGAGGGAGACAGAGAGAATGGGGGAGAGGAGAGATTGAGGAGACAGAAAGAATAAGGGAGAGGAGAGACTGAGAGAGACAGACAATGGGGGAGAGGAGAGACTGAGGGAGGCAGAGAGAATGGGGGAGAGGAGAGACTGAGGGAGACAGAGAATGGGGAAGAGGAGAGCCTGAGGGAGACAGAGAGAATGGGGGAGAGGAGAGACTGAGGGAGACAGAGAATGGGGGAGAGGAGAGACTGAGGGAGACAGAGAATGGGGGAGAGGAGAGACTGAGGGAGACAGAGAGAATGGGGGAGAGGAGAGACTGAGGGAGACAGAGAGAATGGGGGAGAGGAGAGACTGAGGGAGACAGAGAGAATGGGGGAGAGGAGAGATTGAGGAGACAGAGAGAATGGGGGAGAGGAGAGACAGAGAGAATAAGGGAGAGGAGAGACTGAGGGAGACAGAGAATGGGGGAGAGGAGAGACTGAGGGAGACAGAGAGAATGGGGGAGAGGAGAGACTGAGGGAGACAGAGAGAATGGGGGAGAGGAGAGACTGAGGGAGACAGAGAGAATGGGGGAGAGGAGAGACTGAGGGAGACAGAGAGAATGGGGGAGAGGAGAGACTGAGGGAGACAGAGAGAATGGGGGAGAGGAGAGACTGAGGGAGACAGAGAATGTGGGAGAGGAGAGACTGAGGGAGACAGAGAGAATTGGGGAGAGGAGAGACAGAGAGAATAAGGGAGAGGAGAGACTGAGGGAGACAGAGAAAGGGGGAGAGGAGAGACTGAGGGAGACAGAGAATGGGGGAGAGGAGAGACTGAGGGAGACAGAGAGAATGGGGGAGAGGAGAGACAGAGAGAATAAGGGAGAGGAGAGACTGAGGGAGACAGAGAATGGGGGGAGAGGAGAGACTGAGGGAGACAGAGAATGGGGGAGAGGAGAGACTGAGGGAGACAGAGAGAATGGGGGAGACAGGGAGAATTGGGGAGAGGAGAGACAGAGAGAATAAGGGAGAGGAGAGACTGAGGGAGACAGAGAATGGGGGAGAGGAGAGACTGAGGGAGAGGAGAGACTGAGGGAGACAGAGAGAATAAGGGAGAGGAGAGACTGAGGGAGACAGATAATGGGGGAAAGGAGAGACTGAGGGTACAGAGACTGGGGAAAGGAGGTAATAGGGGGAAAGGGTACAGAGACTGGGGAGAGGAGGGAATATGGGGAAAGGGTACAGAGACTGGGGAGAGGAGGGAATATGGGGAAAGGGTACAGAAACTGGGGAGAGGAGGGAATATGGGGAAAGGGTACAGAGACTGGGGAGAGGAGGGAATAGGGGGAAAGGGTACAGTGACTGGGGAGAGGAGGGAATAGGGGGGAAAGGGTACAGTGACTGGGGAGAGGAGGGAATAGGGGGGAAAGGGTACAGAGACTGGGGAGAGGAGGGAATAGGGGGAAAGGGTACAGTGACTGGGGAGAGGAGGGAATAGGGGGGAAAGGGTACAGAGACTGGGGAGAGGAGAGAATGGGGGAAAGTGTAAGGAGACTGGGCAGAGGAGAGAATAGGGGGAATGGTACAGAGACTGGGGAGATGAGAGAATTTGGTAGAGAGAGAAATGGGGGAAGAGAGATAATGGAGAAAGTTTGGTGTGAGAGAGAATGGGGGAGACGGCACAGAGACTGGGGTGGGGGAATGGGGCAACAGGAGAGGGTGCAGAAAAAAGGGGGAGAAAGTGAGTAAAGGGGTATCACTGGAAAGGTGAGATGTGAAAATTGGGGAGGAGAGAAGGTAACCGGAGTTTCAAAAAGGGGAGGGGAGAAAAAGTTTCAAAAGGAGGGAAAGGAAAAAAGAATAAAAGTTATGGAAATAGAGGAGAAAGGAAAATGAGAGACATAAAACAATAGTCCCAGCATACGAGAAGGTGTAAGAACATACAGTGGGTGTAAAACATTTTAATGCAAACGGCCATAGATAAAGGAAGGGAGGAGGGATGGACCAGGAAGGCTGTGCACTGCTGAATAAGGCTGTGGGGGAAACTGAACATACACACACTTTCCGGCCAGTCCCAACTTCCACACAATTACACAGAGCAGTGCAGGTTGGGATACTAAGGGAGGGGTATAAGGAGTATTACTGAGGCACCAAGGACATGCTTACATTGTAATTACATACATCTACACATAGGGTTCTGCATGTTACTACATTTCATATACAACGTTTTTCTGTGTATATGTATATATATATATATATATATATATATATATATATATATATATATATATATATATATATATATATAATTACACGCATGCACTGGTAGATAATAGGGACCCCCAAATTCAAGTTATTAGGTTATTCTTAAAGAACATGAAAAACTGGCTATATGTTGTGTTACCCACTATTTTCTAAAGTCAACCCCCGGAAAGTTCCTTTTGTTGCTGCATTTATATACAAATGAGCGACTCCTTTTTATTAATGAGCTGCAATGATGAGCTAATTAGGATTCCAGTCTGTTTATTAGTCTCTGAAATGGTCAAATAAAGACGCCAATTTCATATGACAGTTATACCACTCTTTCACTCTTATTAGGGACTCTAAGCTGCACACTAGCATACAGGAGATGCAAATCAATTTTAAATATTTCAGGAATGGTTTACTGTAAAGAAAAACTGCTAGTAAAATGTATAACCATTTTTCAATGCTCTGCAAAAATTAAATCACCCTGTTAGGGTAACAGCATCCAGTTAATTTTATAATTTCTATGAATGGCTCCTATCACGTATCTATATAATTATGGACACATATACATAATGCTTTATATACATAGATTTATATAGTAGTAAATAAATCATAGATTGATATGTGTTGTACCCATAAAATAAATCTCTTATTAATAACACTATTTTACGACAGGTAACTACATACATTTACACAAATCAGTCAGAGGGTGATAGAGAACCAATGGTGAGAATATAACAAATGCCATTACTGTAATTTAGACACAGCGAGTATAGGAGTGTAGAGCTCATTATAATCACACCCATATGTTTGCAAAGGTCATTGCATTTACCGACATTCAAGATAAAAGGGTGGAAACATTCCTTCATATACAAAATCAGACTGTAATTAAAGGGACATTACCAACAATATTTAATTGTTCTGAGAGCTACGTGTTTGTATGCCAGTATCGTCCAATCACCTTCTCCAAATATTGCTGACTTACTTGAAGACATTGCAAATATGTGGACACTCAAAGTAACTGCTCTCCCTACTCTGTTATCATGTATAGAAGGGGGTAGAATGTCATGGAGTCTTATTTGGTCAGTGTATCAGAAAAAAAGAGGGCTTTTCTTAGGAAATATCTTATCTTTGCACAGCAATTTAAGTAAATAAAAGATTGTATAAAGTATATGTGAGATACCACACAATCTTAAGGCATAGTTATGTAAGCTTTCTCTAGTGAGTGAAAGTTATACAGTACATTCCTATGTTATTCTCTAGAGCCTGTCCCATCAAGTGCGTTAGATGTCCAACCCGAAAAACTGTCACCATTATGAAGGCGCATCACATCATTTTTTATTTAAAAGACAATTGTAATGGCCCAGCTTTAATGACATTTTAGCAGTAAAGATCAATATAAAGAAGTTTTCAATGCATTGTGGTAGAAAGGTTGATCTTTTGTGAGAAAACGTGCACTGAAAGTTCTTGGTACCAAACCCTGCCAGTAGCTTGCGGCCCGTACTCAACGTCTTCTCCTCCTCGCGGCTTGATCCAGAAAGTAGTTCCGGCCGAAGGACGGGAGCCGCGGAGGAGGAGAAGACGCCAAGTGCATCGCTGCTGGCAGGGTTGCATCCAGGTAAGAGATACAGGGGAAGGAGAGGAGGGGGAAAGGAGACACAAGGGAGGGAGAGGAAGGGGAAAGGAGACACAAGGTATGGAAATGAGACACAAGGGAGGGGGAAAGGAGACACAAGGGAGGGAGAGGAGGGGGAAAGGAGACACAAGGGAGGGAGAGGAGGGGGAAAGGAGACACAAGGGAGGGATAGGAGGGGGAACAGAGACACAAGGGAGGGAGAGGAGGGGAAATGGAGACGAGGGAGGGACAGGAGGGGGAACAGAGACGAGGGAGGGAGAGGATGGGGGAACGGAGACAAGGGAGGGAGAGGATGGGGGAACAGAGACGAGGGAGAGGAGGGGGAACGGAGACAAGAGAGGGAGAGGAGGGGGAGCAGAGAAACACACACACACATATATATATATATATATGTATATATTTAGTAAGTGTGGTGTTTGCATTTCTGGAGAGCAGAGCTTACATTAATTGATGCCTTCTTCAGAATATGTGCAGGCGAAGAGGGTTGGTGTCAAATTCAACAAGACCACTTGTTTAACAAGTTCATCTTGCCTCCTCCGCACCCTATCTCTCTGCTGATAGATAAAAACACTCCTCTCATGTGCAAGCTCTGTGGTACGTCTGAAAAAAAGACATGATGGGTTATTCTACACATAAATAGTCTTCAAATGTCCATTTAATGTTTATGGCTTACACAGTTGCTAATGTTAGTTTGTTACATACTTCACAAACAAATGCAATTTTTCTTAAATTGCAGTGGTCCTTTAAATTAAATTTAACAACCTCATTGAGTAGTTGTGATGTACGATCATTAAATCAATTAGCTGAGGTAATTCAACCAAATTCAAAAAAATGTAGTAATGAAATGTGCTTTGAATTTATTACCTGTGGTTCCATACCACTTTGATCTATTTAGGGCAGAGCAAAAGTAGAGACAAACAACAGTGTCTTTTTGAAGTAAGATTTTTAAACTACAGATCACTCAAGAAAAAAAAATCCTGTCTGCACTGATATGAAGATTAGCTGAGCTTTACCTCTGATTTGTGTAGAAATGTAATTCCTGGCGGCTTTGGGTAATGACGTAAGACCACAGTGCCTCTGCAGGAACATCATAGACTGCTATAAAGATTAACAGTCTCTCTGCTGCCTGAACACAAAGATAGCAGCGCCCCGGCCAGCACGCTGAGAGCTGCTCATGGGGTCTGGCTGTGGCCTATTCACAGCAGGAATACAATCACATTTTAGAAAAAAAGAATTTTCAAAGCTATGAATAATATATCATAATGGACAGAGGGCTTGTTTAAAATGATATAGTGTGATACTCATGTAAAACAGGTTTAATATCATTTAGATAACTTTCATATAGCTGCACAATTCATTTGCAGATTTAGCAAATTGTTTATTTGGCAGTAAACACCATGCTGTAGTGTTGGCTAGTCCTACTCCAGTCCTACTCCCCTTCTGGATCACTACTTTGTCATGGTGAAAGGGTTTGTGAGCTATACCATGTAGGGCCACCCAAAATGGGTAGGTCATAGCAGAGAGGTCAGACAAATCGCAAACCACTTGAGAAGTACCTGGCAACCCACTCCAGTATCTTTGTCATGGAACCTTTATGGATTAACACAACCAGACACAAGATCTGCCTGACATGCTGCGGTCCATAGGGTCACAGAGAGTCGGACACGACTGAACACACACTCCAGACCTTGAGAGCTGGAACCAGACCAGGTATTTTGGATGGTCCTGTGTTAGCACTGGTAAATAAACCCCCTACTGCTTCCTCTGGAAGGCTCATCCACTAATCTACAACTATTTTGTAAATTGCTGTAACCATAGTCTTGGGCAAGACTGAAAATTTGTCTGACTGTGTTTGTGTCATCCAGTCATGTCCTTCTCTCCATGACCTCATAAACCTCAACACTTTTTGCTGATTTACTTGGTATTCATGGCAGAAATACTGGAGTGGGTTGACAGTTCCTTCTCCAGGTGGCCGCAGCATACAGCTCCTGGTATTCCTAGGTGGTCTCCCATCCAAGTACTGTATGCCTTCAGGGTGGTGTGACCTCTGGGTTCCCTGATTAGAATCGAACCCAGGTCACAGTGACGAATGCCCTGAATCCTAACCACTGGACCACCAGGGAAGCCTCTATGTCAGTATATGTATGTAAATAAAAAAGTATTAATAAGCTTGTGCTCTCTCTTTTTTAATTTATAATCAAATTAGAGGCATGGTAAATGGATACAGAAAAGGTGCCTTGCTGTAAACTGCATACATAAATGAGCAACTTTGCAGTTAATGGATCTTTCCTGTTATCTGCCCTTCACTACCCTAACTCATTTTGTCATCTTTGATCTAGGGTTAGGGTAGTGGCAGATAACAGGTTCTACATACTAAGAGTGGAGTGTGTAGATGCAGGCAGATAACAGGAAAGTTCCCAATGTCATTTGTGTTATGTGCCACTTAAAATGTCACTTTAGTGGTACAGAATCCAGAGTTTATAAGTCGTAAAGATTAATTTAAATAGCATTTCAGTAAAGAAGGATTATTATTATTTATTATTATTTCCTTTATTTGTAACACACCAACATATTCTGTAACGCTATAAAGGGGTAAGTTCAAGTCAAAACAATATTAACACCTTGCAGAGGAATGGAGGGTACAGTCTTTGAGCTTAAAATCAAACGTACACAATGCTTTCCCTAAAGCACCTAATAAGATTGAAAACTCGCAAACTTGCAGTCTAGATGAATTAGAACTATTTTGTTAGAAATGTATTTAATTTTTTTGTTTCTCACTCATCTCAGAGCTGGTTCTCCTAACGTCTTCTACAAACTACTTCGTTTTTGGGACAGTCTGTCTCTACAGCAATGCGGCAGCAGCACACAAAAAGGTAGTACACTCGGCCACCAAAGGTATAAAAGGAACAGCCCCAGAGTAAATGTAGGTTTCCGATGTACGTTCTCTCCCAACATTCACATTTTTAAAGTGTATACTAATCTCTACTTTTTAAAATGTATGAAAGCTGGGGATTGATAATAGCCATTTAATAAGAGTTCTGTGGCTGGTCCTAAATATAGTGAATTTTGTTGAATGACTTATATGCTGATTATATAGTTCATATCCACTTAGCAACAAGTGCTATACCTGGGACCCCACAGAGCATACAGCTGATAGAACGCTAAACAGAGAGGGATGCCTAGAATTCTGAACTGTGTGACCTGATTGGTCCGGAAGATATAGGTAAAGCTGACGTTCTAAACTATGGCAATTAGTCTATCACATCCACTAATATATAGAGGTCTTATAGCAAGTGCTATAACATTTACACATGTATTTGAACTTCTATAAGTTAACGCTTTCCTACAAGAGCAACTTTTTCTTCTTTCCACACATTCAAGTAATTTGTGATGTGATTTTAGAGCATCAAGCTCCCCCTGGTGTTCAATAGACCTCACTGCACCTACTGCAGGCATGAGCATTACCTGCAATAATTGGTGGACAAAACATGGCTGCTCAGCTCTCCAAAAAATCCCCACAAAAGGAGTTTACAAAATGTAATTTGTCTATATCTATGTTTTTTTAGCTGCAATCCTTGGGACAGTCCAAAAGGTCAGGATTTAAGGATATCTCTGCTTGAGCTTGGATGCTTCTAAGTGAAACAGATATGACCAAATTACATCATTATGGTCATATCTGTTTCACTTAGAAGCTTTCAAGCTCAAGCAGAGATATCCTTAAATCCTGACCTTTTGGACTGTCCCAAGGATTGCAGCTAAAAAAACATAGATATAGACAAATTACATTTTGTAATCAGCCTGCCTGCACAGCGGATGTGGATATTTTCAAATGTTTTCTTGGTTTTCGGCTGCATCAGCTGTGGCTTAATGCTCTGTGTAGATATAACCTACTGGACAGAAAGAAAACAAGCTGCTATGTCTTAGGTAGACGTCAGTATGGCTGAACATGATATATGAGGATGTTTCAGACGTTTCAAGAATCCCTTTGAGGATAGAAGATTACAGGTCAGGTGTACTTCACAATAGCAGTCAGAAGGGTAATTGACATTAATTACTGGTACTATTGAAATTAAATAATGCTATTGCCATTTTGTTTAAGATATTGCTACTATTTAGTGAATATTTTAATCTACTGGGTAATGTGTACTAAATGATGATGTGTTGGAAAAATCCTGGAGATGTAAAATCTTCACACATATGCCCCCCTTGGCATAACATGGGATTGAGCGTTTACTAACACTTCACCTTTGGTACATGTGACCCACTATGATTTTTTTTTAATTATATGACTGCTCAGTCTGTTGTCTGTAGGACTAAAACAGCAGTCATTTGAGCAACCAATGATATTTCTAACTGAAGAAGCTGCATCAGGAGCAGCGAAACGCGTTTTAGTACTTACATTTATCCTTTTTATATTATCATTGTATTATTTATATTTGTCCTTTGTTTTACAGATATCATTATTAATTGATATCCGTACAAAATAAATTATTTCCCAAAAAATGTTTCAACCATATTAAGCTTCAAGTGGAGTTACTGTGTAATATACCATATACACAGCACTGACATTGTCAGATCCTCTATGCTATTCATCGTACCCCTCTCATTAATAATTTATAGATATACTTTACCACATTACATTATACTCCATTTTTATGTATAGTGTACACACTTTAATTAATGTACATTAGCAATAAGGAGAGTGGGATCTATTTGCCGGAGGTGAAGAAGATTGACATTTCACGTGAAGATTATATTGAATGCGATCTCTATACCTCATAACATTTGAAGTCTCTCCAGGTGAGAGTCACAAACAGTTGAAAGTAAAAACCACAGCAGTTTTTCTATTGATCTGCATATAGCTATAGTAGACTATCTAATAGTTTTTATTTCTCTTCAGTAACTATTAAAATACTCTGCTATGTTTCGGGACATTAGACACTTCTAAGCAATTAAAAATATTAAAGGACTACTGTAACCCCACTCCAGCAAAATGAGATAGTGACTTTAATACCATTTCTATTTAAGCATTTATAATAGCAATGCTCAATATTAAATTGATTTGAATTCAGTTGAGTGTTTGTCTCCACCCATATTAGGTCATTAAGGAAAGGGTGGGCTACAGGGTTGGCTGAGAGACAGCTGTATAAGGCTTTAAGAACAATCCAGTTTGATAAGTGAATACATAGTGATTCATAGGCTGCCTCCACAGCAAAACCTTGTTACCATAAGAAATACAACAAGCCTCCAGCCACAGGAAATCATTTGAAAATGTAGCCACTGCCTGCTAGCCAAAGCCACCTCCCAACATTGACCTTATAGTGAGTAGATAGCAGCAGCAACTTTGAAAGTAAGTTTAATATTTAATATTGATTTTTTTTTTAAATCATTAAATTTTTATTTTATTAAGGATCAGTACCTAATAAAACATTTAGCTCATGTTGTTAGTTTTTTTACAGTGGTCCTTTTATTGAGTGCTACTATGTATTTTCTGTACGCGCTGGTTGCACTACTTTAAGTTCCTACACTTCAACAGGTGCCTGTTAAGCAAATCCCATGTAGAATGCTTGACACAGTGAGTGCTAGTATAAAAAAAGAAGAGATGCTAGAATTAAGGGCATCTCCACTGGTACTGGTCCCTAAAAATGCTGGCTACATTCTGTTTTGTGTGGATTACAGAAAGGCTAATGATAAGACTACCACCGATGCTTATTCTATACTTCGAATAGACAAGCTACTTGAGCAGGTGAGGGAGGGCTGCTTCCTTATCCCTCTTGACTCAAATTCCCCTAGTCGATCCAGCTAAGGAGAAGTTGTTTTTTGTCACCCTGTTTGGACTTTACTAGTTTTACCAGTTTACAGAGATGCCAGTAGAGTTGAAAAAAATGCCCCCTCTGTCTTCCATAGACTGGTCGATCAGCCACTACATGGGTGCCAACATTTAACCCATGTATATATGGTTGATATCGCTGTGTTTAACGTCTCTGACCATGATCCTGGATTGTGTTCTGCAAGAGAATTAACCATTCTCCTCAACAAATGTCAGTTTGTTCGGGCTGAAGTGCACTACTTTGCAAACAGTGTTGTTATTGGTAAGGTGTACCCCAAGACAGAGGCAGCTGCCCATTAGCCATTTCTTCAAAACAAGAAACAGGGGATGCCTTTTCTTGGCACTGCTGGATATTACAAAAAATGTGTTCCTGCTTACAGCTCTTCTGCTCAACCCCTCATGGATCTGCCACGGATTTTACCTTGGACCTTGACTGTGATCAAGCCTTCAACTGTCTCAAAGCAGCCATCATTGCTCATCCCATCCTGGCCGTTCCGAACTACCAATGACTCTTCAATGTACTGACAGATGTTTCCACATATGGAATTGGGGCCAGGCTGACACAAATTAATGAACAGGGTGAAAAACATCCCATGGCTTACATCAGCCGTAAGCGGCCTCCTTATGAAGTGAGCTATGTGGCCATCAAAAAGGAATGTTTGGCTGTAGTCTTGGCTTCCAAGTAGCAACAAGTCTATCTCTACAGATTTCCTGTGTTGATTGCATTGGTGGTCTGTGGCTAGGTTACTGTGTTACTGTACATTCACCTAATGTGAGGTTGGCCAGCAATATAGTGTGGTTATAAGCACCTGGGTCGACACCACATAGGCCATACCTCCTCAAGTTTGGGCACTCAGATCAGGGTACTTGGGCAAGGTTTTTTGAAATCCACTTTGAACCCTCTAATTCGTCTACCCATATACCCTGCAACCCAGTGACCTGCTGACATAGACACTACCCTGATTAGTCTCTTGGAGCATAGGAATGAATTTGGAATGTGCTTCAGAATTGTGCAATATCTATTTTATGATTGATGCAGGGGCTGCTGGTGCATAGGGGCAAATAGCAAGCGCCCCCCAAAATTATCAATCACTTTAATATTGTATTTTAAGTTTATATAAAGAATAACCTTTTATTATATCTGTATATCAGCTTTCATGTCTTCTTTCATATGATTTTGTTAAAAATATGCATCTATCACTTTAAATTAACCATTTGTATGCCTTCCCCCTTGCCTACTGACTCCCTAATGCTGCACTGCTGCTATAGATCATATAGAGCAGGGGTGTCAAACTCGGTCCTGGAGGGCCACACCCAGGCCTGAATTTGTGGATATCCTTGCTACAAGCAGGTGAGACTATTGCTTCTGCAGTCATCCTGACTGACTCACCTGTACAGAGAAAGGAAATCCTCAAATCCAGGCCTGGGTGTGGCCCTCCAGGACCGAGTTTGACACCCCTGATATAGAGTGTCGTAATGCTGTCACACTCAGCCTGGCTGAGCCTACACGCACTGTGCTAGGATATGTATCAATTTTCCTGTCTGTCAGCTGCAGCATCAACCAATCAGAATCAAGCAGCTACTTAATGTGGTTATGGACGTTCACTCTGAACACAGCTCCTACAGAAACACAGGTCTCTCTCTCATTCCCTACCCTCTCTTTAGTCCCTCCTTATTACTCTCTCACCCTCTCTATTCCCACCATGCCTCCTCAACCCCAGGGACTCATCACATGGGTCCTGCCACCCCAGAGCCTTGTTACAGGTCACTCACAGCCCTAGGGCCTCCAGGTGGGCTGTGTCTCTTTCCCCCGCTCTCCCTCCTCTTTGCCTCTTTCCCCCTCTCTCAACCCTGTGCCTCATTCCTCTCTCCCTCCCCTGTGTCTCTTTTCACCTCTCTTGCTCTCCTGTGTCTCTTTCCCCCTCTCTCCCCCTGTTTCTCTTTGCCCCCCTCTCCCAGCCCTGTTTCTATTTCCCCCCTTTCTTACCCTCCTTATGCGGGCCTCTTCATCTGGGCTCTACTGCAGGCCTCCGTATCTGGGCCCTACCAAGGGCCTCCGGATCAGGGCCTGACTGTGGCCCTATACAGACGGGCCGGACCGCTGCCTTTTCCAGCCAGGCCCACCTGCAGATTTTATTAGGGTGTTAGGTATGTAGTGTAGGGGTTATTTGTGTACAGGGGCGTTAATAGTGTAGTGTTTAGACTTGGTGTCATGAGGGTCCTGGAGGACCCTCATGGCACTTATAGTGTTATTCTAGGGGTTAATAGTGTTCTATAGGGGTTTATATAGACCCCTATTGGACTAATGGGGGTCATTATTGTCCCATAAGGGTCTTTTTTATACCCTTATGGGACTAATGGGATTTAATTAGTGTCGCATGAGGGTCTGCTTATAGTATTATATTGGTTGGGATATATAGGGGTCAACCTGGAGTGAAGGGGAGGAGTCCATACTATGGGGTGGAGTGAAAGTAAGGGGAGGGGCCAGATCTCTGTCTTCCGCCCCCTGCAACTTGGAAGGTCATCAACCGCCATTAGATTGATGTACTACTCTTCTCCATTGTTCCTAGCCCTATAAAAGCCCCTCTAATCATTAATAAGTGTTCTCCTGTTTGAAATACAAGGCATAGTGCTGTGATTCTTCCATAAGGGATAATACAGTACATTAGTCATATGCATTACTTAGAGAGAATACTGTACAATCCTGGTTCAGTATACCTGAGTGTCAAGAAAACAAACCCACAGAAGCTACGATGACCTAACTGGCAGGAGCTAATCGTGGCCCTGAATCTTAACAGTGTCCAGAAGATCTGCTGCAGAAACATAGTAGTTTTATGTAACAAAACAAGGAGTGAAAGGGAAGGGCAAAGCATCTGAAGCACTATGTAAACACTATGTAAAATATCTTCTTTTAAGCAGAAATTAGATAAAAAACAGAAACAGGCTTCCCCGCCTCCTCGGGTTACAATTTCATAAGGTAAGGGTATTCCATGCACCCCTATACAAGTTTAAATAAGCAACAACTGAAACTGAGAAGGTAAAACTTTTCAGAAAGTTCTAGGGATTAAATGACCAATGTGGTGAAAAAAATACATTATCCTCTTTTGAAAAACTATGCTTGGAAAGAGGCAACACATTAACCACATATTACTACATATAGTACATATAGTACATATGTTTAGATTTTAAGCAACAATGGATGACACATTCAATTGATATTTGCAGAAAACATCTTTAAACTAACAATGGCCTACATTACACCATCGGCTTCTATTATTGTCAGTTCAAAAAAGTCTTAACATCCTCTTGATGTAGCCATGTATTGCTTCTTTGCAAATATCATGTAAGCCACTGTAATGAGTGCTTCATTTTGCATGATGTTAATTCAATATTAACTGTATATCAAAAACAGGACTACCCACGCCTTTTGTGTATCAATATACATTTGATTTGATTATTTTATCCACCGCTATAACATAAGCTGCTTGGCATTCTCAATTGTTTGACACATTAATGTAAGAGTTCAACTGAATAGCTCTCTGATGTCCATATCTGTTTACAGGATGTTTTATCCAATGCACAGTAACCATAAAGATTGCTTCTAGCACATGCTTTGTCCTCCCCAGGCTATATGCCCCCAGATTTGGAGCTCCTCTGTGTCCACCCAGCTACTACTTTGTGTATCCCTGTGGCTCCTTTGTGCTGTCCGGCTGCTATGAAATCCTGGGGAGAACACTGGAGTATCATCCCAATGCATCATCGTGAGATCCCAGATCAATACTAAGCATTTGCATTATATTACTTTATGATTTGGCAGATGATACAGCATTGGTAGCACTGCTTGGAGATCAACAGCAGTTAGGATTGCTTATTGGAACACTAAAATGTAAACCTTAAAAAATCCACAAAGAGCATTCCAGTGCTGTGTCATACACATTTTTAATGACACTTGCTGAATCATTCTAGTGAACTGAACAGATTAAGATATTTGTCGGTGCTTTGCACTATTTCTGTTAGTTCCATTTGAGGATTTCAGTTGCTGGAGAATCTCTTCTCTAAATGTGTATTTATTCAGGTGCACTGACCAAATGTGATTCATATGTAAGTGCTGTGCATTTTTCTACAGTGTTAGGGTTAGTTAGGTATGCTATTTTTAGTCAGTCTCTTTACCCCATGGGATCTATTTGCACTACACTGATTATTTTTGCATTATCTTGCTACTTTGCTGATTGTATTATATGTTAATTTTATGCATATTAAATGGTAAGAGATACACATTGAAAGCTAAGACATGATTATTGCTGGGGAGATTGTAAATGTATTTGTAGGGCAGGTGGGTAGATGTTAACCCCTGGGGTTCTCTGTTAATCAGATGTGATATCATTAAAGTTGTGTTGGCAATCACCCTTTTAGTTAGCTTCCCCAGGGTTTTGTATGTTTATTTGTATGTTATTTCATTTTCCACCATTTAAGAGAGATTGTTTAAGTTCAATAGTCTTGGCCTCTGAGTTTTCAGTTTAGAGAAGACTGTTTCCTGTTTCACTGACTAAACCTGTAAATATGATCAGTGAAATTTGAGACTGTCTGGGGGAAATTAGTGTTAGTGGAATCTATTGAAGATGAGTATAATTTGGAGCCCCTTCTGGATCGCTACCTTACCGTGGTGAAGGGATTTATGTAGAGTCTCCCAAGATAGACAGGTCATAGCAGAGAGGTCAGACAAATCATAGTCCACTGGAGAAGGAACTAGAAACCCACTCCAGTATCTTTGCCTAGAAAACCTTATGGATCAGCCCAACCAGAGTCATAATGGCATTGCACCGGAAATGTGAGCCTCTCAGGTCAGAAGATGCCTACCACATTACTGGGAAGAGCAGCGGGTGAGTACAAGTAGCACCAGATCTATTGAAGTGTTTGGGCCATTGATATCCTGGAAATCAGTGAACTCAAATGAACTGGAATGGTACATTTCATATTGGACAACCATCAGATCTACTGTGGTCAAGAATCCCACAGAAGAATTGAAGAAGCCATCATAATCAATCAAAGGATGGCCAAATTCTACTGTATGTCCAAATGTCCAATTCAATGAGCATATATAACACCTCATAGATATTGAGACTGGAATGCTATAATATGGAACCAAAATATACCTAGAATAACAAGCAAGTTTAGACTTGGAGTACAAAATTAATCTGTTCAGAGATTCGTAGAACTCTGTCAAGATAATTATTTTATCATAGTAAAGCACATTCTTCCAATAGACTCCAAGACAACTCTACACATGAAGATTATAGCTTGTTATCCTCTGGATATACATACAGCAGTAGATTAACTACAGTAAACTCTCGATTATCCGGTACTCCACTAACTGGAACTCTGAAGCAACCGCATGTTTTCGCTGTCAACCAGAAAGTCTCAAGCAACCGGCATCTTTTTTGCGTAACCGGCAACTTCCGCATCCGGAATTGTTGCAGTGCCACCGGAATCACCGATATTCGGACTGACCACAGCAGATCTGCACAGTAAATTACATTGTATAGGGAAGTGAGTCAGTATTTTTAATCATTTAAAGTGGCAGTGTCCTTGTGGACACAGTTTGGCCATTGTACAATAGACATTTTTTTCTAATTTTATTAATTACCATCTTAATTTTGAGGAATGTACAGTACATGTACAGTATTTTTATGTCAATAGGTTTTTATTGCAGACAATCATAAAGATCACATAGCAGCATTACAAAGTAAGTAACATAGCATACATAATAATAAATACTGTACTGTATAATGTTGCTAGAAGTTCTATAAAATAATGTGGTGCATAACAAAATACTGTATGAAAATTATGATTAATTTTAGGCCAAAATCTCAATTATTGTCCCATTTTTTTCCAATGGGGAATGTACAGTATCTATCTATTTATCTATCTATCTATCTATCTATCTATCTATCTAGCTATCTATCTAGCTATCTAACAGTATTTGTAATAGTTCATTATTGTCAATGTGTTTATTGGTGCACATTGTACTGTGTTATACTCATAGCTTACTTATACAGTATACAGTACATCTCTTTATTGGTTCTGCTCGTCTGTAACTTTTGGATTTGATAAGGCCAAATTGGTGACTCTTCTCTGTTTTTTTTACAGATTGTCCTTTATAAATCGACCCCAACCTGTCTTACGACCACAAAAATGCCCAAACCGGTCCCAAATAAGCACAAACGTGTTGTTCTGAACCTCAAGCAGAAGTTGGAAATATGCAACAGGCCCGAAAAAGATGACGGGACAATTGTAGGGTTCCAGAAGAAATATAATCTGAAAGATGCTATCTACCCCTGCCAGGTGTGCTTGGGATTATGTGGCAAGTGAAACATTACAGAAATGTTGGAGAAAGTTGTGGCCAGCTGTCATGCCTGAGGAATCCTCCTCCTCCGACTCGGTTGACTTGGAGGAGGTTCAAATCAATTGTTCAGATGTCAATATCAGAGTTTATGACAAAATATGTGAGTTAGTTGACTCTGCTAACGACAAAATTAATTTGTCTCGAGATGAACTCAACGACTTGTTTGCTGTAAAATAAGTTATTCCAGTCACTCATACACTAAAAACAGAAGACATCATAGAAGGTGTTGTGAATCATGAAAAAATGAATGTTGCAGAGAAGGAAGAGAGTGATGACGATGGGTGTGAGGTGGAAAAAGTATCCTGGCAAAGAGCTGCTGCAGCATTGGAAACCGTAATAGCGTTTGCAGAACAGCAATCCTTCTTCACTTCTCAACATCTTATGCAGCTGCACATCATGCAAAACCTGACTTTGCAGGAGAGGCGTAAGGCCTCAAAGCAAGGTGATATTCATTCATTTGTACAGAAAGCTAGAAGTTAGAAGTTAGATCTTCATCTGTACAACATCATTTACAGATGAAGATCTAACACTAATCACGTCCACTTCTCCTAATCGTGTTCCAGCTAAATTATCAGCAGATCCTGATGATGACAGGTTTTCTGCTCCGGAAGGAGTCCTAGCAGGAGATGAAGCTGCTGGAGATCCTGATGATCCTCATGTTATGTCTACGCAGTAAACTCTCTTTTTAGTTAGTTTTTTAGTTCATTGAAGTTAACTGAAGTGAAAAAAAAAATTATGTTAGTTATGTTCAGTAGTTTAATGACTGCCATTTAATACAGTAGGTACTGTACACTGCATTTTAAAAAGCATTTTTTTTACAGTGCAATAAAACTGTGATGAAGTGAAGTCTGTCTTTATTTGCTTTAATTTGCTTTAATTTGCTTTGAATTGCTGTATTTCAATCTCTATGTCAATTAAATACATTGCATATGGTTTTGTGTGGGGTATAGGGCTAATTAGGGCTATTTTTATAGTGACTGTCAAGCAACCGGAGACTACACTTATCCGGAAATAGGCAATGCCCGCGGGTACCGGATAATCGAGAATTTACTGTATATACTTTTTAGCCAAAGATAGAGGAGCTCTATACAATCAGCAAAAACAAGATCTGGAGGTTACTGCATCTCTGATTATGAACTTCTCATTGCAAAATTCAGAAATAAACTGAGAAAAAGAGAGCTAATGGTCAGACCAAGCAGATATGAAATAAACAATATCCCCTTTGAATATGCAGGGGAGGTAAATAATAGATTTAAGGGACTAGACATGGTAGATAGAATTTGGACAGACGTTTGTGACATTGGCCAGAAAACAGCAACAAAGAATATCCCAAAAAGAAAGAATACTAAGAAGACAAACTGGCTATCTGATGAGGCTTTGAAAGTAACCCAGAAAAGAAGGAAAAGCAAACGGTGGCACAAATAGTAAAAGATTTGTCCAGCTGAAGTCAGAATTCCAGAGGATACCAATAAGATACAAGGATAACAATATATAATGAGTGATGTAAAGAGATAGAAGAAGATAACAGAATTGGAAAGTCAAGAAAATTGAGGATCTCAGGGGAACCTTTCATGTAATAAAAGACAAAAATGGTAGGGACCTTATAGAAACAGATCAAATAAAGAAGAGGTGTCAGGAATACACAGAATATCGATAGAGAAGTGGTAACCTCAATGGTTTTGCCCAATGAGCTGAAGATAGACATCTTGGAGAGTGAAGTGAGAGAGGCCCTAGGAAGCCTTTCTTATAACAAGGCTGCAGGAGTTGATGTAATCCCAGCTGATCTGTTGAAAATCGTAGAAGATGATGCTGTGAAAGTGTTGCTTGCATTGTGCCACCAAATTTAGAAAACTTAACATTGGCCAGTTGACTGGAAAAGTCTACATCCCAATTCCAAAAAAGGCAGTACCAAAGAGTGTTCCTATTTTGGATAGCACACAATAGCACTCATTTTACCCACCAACAAGGTAAGATTAAAGCTATAGAAGCTGCTCTCATAGGCCCTCATTCAATTGCAATTTGGCCAATTGAATAGGGCTCTAAATAAGCACATAGCATATTTTTTTTAAAGAAGTTTTTAGTTAGTAAGCATCTATCAAAAAGCAAGGTTTCACTAACTAAAAACTTCTTTAAAAAAAATATGCTATGTGCTTATTTAGAGCCATATTCAATTGGCCAAATTGCAATTGAATGAGGGCCAAAGTGTATTATCATGTTCATAGAACTAACCTATTAAGGTTTATTCATTCTCTGACTGGGCATTTTTGTTGTTGCTTATGCAAATGACTCTTAGAGCTTAGTCTCCCTAAGAGTGAGAAGGGACTCCAGATGTGGACCCCTTGCTCACTGTGCCTTAAGGAGTTCAGCAGCACCTCACTGACGAGGCCCAACTAAGACAGAAACATATGCCTGGGGTTTGAATTTTCTCCTGTTCAGTGTAGAATTGCCTGGCATTTCAGTCAGCTGGATCACTCTATTGCTGGCTTTTTCTACTTTTTCTATAAAATAAGTAGAAAATAAATACATTTTCAAGAATAATTGAAGATAAAGTTAAACAAAACAAAATTCGAGGTGCTCAATCAGAGAACAAACTAAGCTAATAGGTTTGTTATATGGACATTTGAATCCACTCTGAGAGGAGCCTCTTTGAACCCACTAGTGCCCTTTACAGGGAGAAAGATCCTGTAGTATATCAGTCTGATCTAACTCAAATGAGTGATCCCGTCCCACAATACAAGGCACTTGTGCCTAAACAGGAGAAACAGCAACCCCCAGACATGCGTGTCTGCATTTATTTGATGTGGAAAGTGATAGCTCGTAGCAGATTCACTAGTCAAGTTCACTTGTAAATCTGCAAAACTGAGGCAAGGAATGAAGTCCTAAGTCAGCAGCTACATTTTAGGTTAGTTTAATTGCAATTTGTTTTGTATGATTTGTAACATAAGTATCCCTTAAAAATCTTCCGTGAGAGAAAAGTTCTAAAGCATATCTAGCATAGAAATACTATATAGTTTACCTGTTTTTACCCATGTGAGTATAAGCCGACCCGAGTGTAAGCCGAGGCACCTATTTTACCATAAAATACTGGGAAAACTTAGTGACTTGACTATAAGCCCCCTGTATCTCTTGTGCCCTCTTTTTCCTCCTCTTGTGTGCCCACTGATCCCCTTTCTTGTGTCCCCCTGCTCCCTCCCCTCTGTGCCCCTTTCTTTTGTGCCCCCTCTCCCTCCCGTGTCTCATTCCCTCCCTCTCGTGTCTCTTTCCCTCCCCCATCATCCTCCTCATCCTCCTTCCTCATCACTTCCCCACTCTCCAATTACCCCCTCTCCCTTTCCCCTCTCTTACCTTCCATCAGCTGCTCCTCTGCGCGTCTTCTGGCTGTGTCGGGACCCGGCATATGCTAATGACGTGACGTCACATGCGTGTGATGAGGAAGGAGAATGAGGAGGATGATAGGGGAGGGAGAGGGAAAGAGACACGAGAGGGAGGGAATGAGACACAGGGGAGGGAGAAGGGGGGAAGAGACACAGGGGAGGGGGGCTTTTCAGCCTTAAAAAAAGGTACCTGTTCAATAAAGGGGTTGTGAATTATTCCCCATTGCTTACATTGTTCCTAAAAAAGGTAGAGCGTCATTCAATTAGAGCCCCGCATCTTGCTGTATACAGGCCATTTGTCTGTGGGCTTGAACTTTGCTTCAATTCTGGTGCTATTCAATTGAACAAGCCCGCAAGTTATTGGTCGAAAGCCGAAACCATGCACCATGCACTCGTACGTAGCATTTCAGGGCGGGATCATGATCAGTTAAGCAAGGCCTTAACTACCCATTTCGAATCATCCAATAGAAAATGAGAGCATCATCATTACGGCAGTATTAGATGGAGGTTACATGTCAATCAATTAACGTTTAAAGGTCCAATATGCGATCGGACTTGCAAAATACAAAATAATAAAAATGAATGCTGATACTGTTTTAGTTCATATGGGTGGCCTGATATGTATTAACTCATTGATTTCCAAGATCGATATAGCCCCGAATTGAAACATAAAAAAATGATTTTTTAATTGTCGATTTGCAAGCTTGAGACTGTTGTGCAATTAATTCTAATGTATTTCATCACTTTCCCCGTCATTTACAGTGCAGTGTTGATTTTTTATTTGCATTTACAGTCCTACGGATAGGGGTTTAACCCTTTTGCGGGTCCCAACTGGTACCTGTTTACTGGGTGTAAAAACATTTGCGGAAATACAGAATTGTAGCAATTGAATAGCGATTTGTGATTTTAGCGATCGTAACTCTTGCGGACGGGAAAGATCAAAGGCTTAGATGGGGCGTAAGTTCCAGTTGTAACAACCGCAGGGATTTCAAGTCTGTAACACGTAGACCGTTTGCAGCTCGTAAAAAGACTCCAAATGAATAACAAATTGGCCTAGATTGGGCTTCATTACGGGCTCCCGTAACGTACAGTTGCTCAATTGAATGAGGCTCTTAGTGTTAAGTTGAAAACAAATGTATTTAAATATTTAAACTGACTGTTTAAAAAGATGTGTTGCCCTCTAGTGGCTCTGAAGTAGTATATATTGTAGAAGCGATGCTTGGTTTATTTTTCACATTTGGAAGGGATGATGGTTATGTAATATAGTCAGCCCTCGGTTTATAATGGTTAATCCTACAATGATTCACGGTAAGGTTTTTGAAACTAGCAATAAAAAAATACACCCAGTAAGGTTCTGATTTTGGAAAGCTGAACTGAGAGTCAGACTCTGTTAATGGTGAAATAGTCCACTATAGTGCAAAAATACATATTTATAATGTCTCCACCCTTTTTCAACTTTTGTGTCGTGTTTGGCTTATTATGGTTAAAATTAGTAGCATTTATGCTTCATTATAATGATGTTTCATGTCAAAGTTATTTTTACTCTGGTCCAAATTCGGATTACCAGTACATAACCCTTAATTTTCAAAAATCTAAGAAATACTATAGCACCCCAAAAAAGTTTTAGATATTTTGCCAAACCCTGTATAGGCAAGACCGGATCTAGCGTTTTGGAGCCCATAGTCAGTGAAGTGGAGGAGGCCCTGTGAGTGCGTGTACAAGGTATGCCCACCTCCATTTTTGCCTCTTCTGTGTGTGTGTCACTTTCTCCACTGACTTTAATGGCTGTGTGAAAAAATCACAGACATTTCTCCATGTTTACCAAATAACTACTCGTACACAATCTGAATTAATACTTGTTTATTAAATGCATTTGATGGTGGGCCATAATAATGCACACAACTATTATTTATATATTTCTATGACAGGTCAGCAACCATATGTTACACAAACACAAATCATGATCATCTGTATCACACATGGAAACTGAGGAATTATGAGAGTTAAAGGGCCACGGCACAATGAAAACAAAAATTGAAAAAAATAGTCTAAACAAGCATAATTAATCAGAAAAAAAGTCATACAGCTAGTTTTTAATTAGACAAAATAAACATTTATGCCTCTGTTGGCCCTGGGGGAGTCCATGATACAATATATGTAAGTAGAAATGGTGTGTGTGAGAGATACATTTCTGGAGAGATATGGTTGCATTTCCTAAAGCAAGGAACCTGCTTTTGGGTCAGTGAGGGGGAGTGGTGGTATGGATTAGGAATGTTCATTAATTATTTCTATGCCTTGTGTACTGTATGGTATCCACGGTGCTTTATATTGTAGTGTGTTGACTCACATTGGATTTACTCTTTTGGCAGTTATAGTCTGAGTCATCTCTCTTAAAGCATATGTGTGCATGAATGATAGTTCATTGTCCATGTATGCTCCTGCTTTCTCCATCAGTATGTTATTAATTTGTTATCATCTAATTATAATTGATTGCACTATTGTGATAGACCCATTCTGGGATGCAACTAGAGCAACAAATCCACTTGATATCACCATATAATTAAGCAATATCAAGAATAACATATTAACACATCTGGTATGTAGGTATATGTTGAATTTGCGGCAAACCACATTTATTTGTACTCCCCTGAAAGTCATTGCTGCGTGAAAGATACGGATCTGTAAATTATGTTACCCACTAAAGATATGTCCCACAAAATGGAATATTGTTATTAATTTAACACGTAAAACAAACTGAGCACCAAATTATCGTGCAGCTATTATGTAACAATATCAATAAGTTCCCTTTAAAAATAAGCATTTCAATAATAAAGATTTTGTGCTATTTAAATAGTATAAAAGCAAAGTTTGCATGCACTTTAAAATAATATTATTTTACTGAAACATAGGCGTAGTAGAGGCAGATTTCTTGTATACATGTAAGCTTTGGTCTGTTTATAAAAACAGTCCTGGCTGTCCCATGATTAACAACATCTGCCGACACCAAGCAGTGAAGACAAAGATTTATAGTTTTCCTTGAACTTCAGGAATGCAGCCGGAGATGTTAACCCCCAACTTTCATTTTTAGCTTATTCCAGCATTCAATTCTCTACCAAAGGAGGTGGTGACAGCAGATTCAATAGATAAAAAATGGATTGGATATATTTTTAAATAAAAGGACAGGAGTCAGTATCTGGGGTCAGGAAGGAATTAATTTGTTTTCCCTTTTGAGACAATTGGCAAAGTTTCCCTCCTCTGAATCAATTAACAATTAATCCGCATATTGCAGATGAGATCTTAAAAGGTTGAACTTGATGGGCTAAAAGTCTTTTTTCAACCTCTGTTACTATGTAATAGAGAGATTGTGATGAGGAGCAAGTGGCCATCTTTATTTGTCATGAATACATAATTTCAAGGTGATTTGCTAATTTAGCCTCTATAAACCTGCTTCTTCCAAGTTTCTCTGGCTTGTTGTCTTTATATCCTGGTGTTCCTTGAGAGCTCCTGTCTGTTCTTGGCTACCTGATCTGATCCTAGCTTCCCTGGTCTGTTCCTAATTCTGTTATTCCTGTACTATCCATGCTACTTGGTTACTTGTACCATCTGTCCTCCAGCACCGCCTGGCTACCAGTATTGCGGTGGTGACTTGGACTCTGCTGCACATGTTCTGTGTCAGTTGGGACTTTATCTTCATGGATCCAAATCACCACAAGTGCAGGTTTTGACAGAACATGCTCTGAACAGCAATTTATTACAAACTAGCGAATTGCCCGTCAAAAAATGACGGCAATGAAATTGTAAGTGAGCTAATGCTGTTTGGTGTGTAATAATGAAATATATAATACATTAATAAATGAATATACTTTACCTATTTTGAAGCATTGTGTTGAAGAGCTGCAATCTGTTTTGATGTTGCTGCAGCATTAGTGGTGTGGAGCTGCTGTGTTAGCGTGCTGAATGTGTGCAGTGTAATACTGTGCGTGCGCGAGACCAATCCGTTAGCGTAGTTGTGTACTTCCGCATTGGCGTAAAATGGCAGGTAATATGTGGTATGCATCTTAGCGGAATATCCGTAGGTCTTTTGTGGTGTTTTGCGTGTTTGTTGTGGTGTTTTGCGTGTTTAGAGTGCTGTAGCCTCGTTTTTGTTTTGTTCGGGGGCATTTTTTCTCTCGCTTAGCGATTTTTTTAGTGTTCAAACTCTTTTATTTTTAGTTAAATGAAGGTGTAAGTTGTTTTTTTGAGGTCCTGAATGCTTCCTCTTGCTGTAGGTAAGCTTTTTATGTATGTGCTGTGTGTATTTATTGTGGTTTGAATTTTTTAATGTTCGCGAGTTGCGTCCGATTGTTGCGAGGTCGTAATGTGTGGTAACGAGTCTCATATGTTGTTTGCGTTGCGAGGTAAAGGTTGCGTGGTCGCGGTTGTTGTGTGGTTGTTTGCGTTTGAACGTAAATTTTGCGAGGGTCGCAGTTGCTGGCAAGGAGCGCCTTTGGCGCTCCATGCCAGCAACTGAGGCCCTCGCCCGCAGCCCTCGCTATGTTAGCAACAACTCGTACGCTCACAACTATATATGTGATAACACTAAGAGCCTCATTCAATTGAGCCATTGTAAGTTACACTAGCCTGTAATGGAGGCCGTAAGTTAATTTGCTATTCAATTGGCTTTTTTTGCAAGCCGAAAAAGGCTTATGTGTTACGGGTTGAAATCCTTGCGGTTGTTACAATCGTAACTTACACCCCATCTAAGACTTTGATCTTTCACGTCTGCAAGAGTTACAATCGAAATTGCTATTCAATTGCTACAATTCCTCAATGCCTGCAAATGTTTTCACTCCCGTAAATGGCAAATGTAGAAGAAAATCCTACGAGTACTAGAGAGGACCCGCAAAGGGGTTAAAGACATATCGGTAGCAGTGTAAACGCCCAAAAAAAATACTGCACTGTAAATGACGGGGAAGGCGATGACAGACATTAGAATTAATTGCACAAGCTTGCAAATGAGCAATAAAAAATCATTTTATTTTATGTGTCATTTTGGGGTTATATCGATCTCGGGAATCAATGTGTTAATACATATCAGGCCACCCACATGGACTAGAACAGTATTGTCATTAATTTTTATTATTTTATGTTTTGCACGTCCGATCGCATATCGGACCTCTAAACGCTAATTGATTGACATGTAACCTCCATGTTTTACTGACCTTATGATGACAGTCTCATTTTCTTTTGGCTGTTTCTAAATGGGTAGTTACGGCCTTGCTTAATTGATCATGTTCCCGCCCCGAAATGCTACATACGAGTGCATGGGTTACGGTTTTGGCGTTCGGCCCTTAACTTGCAGGCTTGTTCATTTGAATAGCACCGGAATTATATCATAATTCAAGCCCGCAGACATACAGGCTGTATACCGTAAGTTGCAGGGTTCTAATTGAATGAGACTAAATATTTTCAACAAATTGTTGTTGAAATTGTATATTGTATCAATTTCTAACATAATTTCTATCTAAATGACTGTGATCTGTTCATTTATCTGGTGTTGTTGCTTATTTATTAACATATCTCCAAGAGCAACCTACACAATGGAAAGTTAAAAGTCCCCAAGGTGTTACTCTTGGTGCAAGAGACTCAATCTCCCTTGTGGGTATGTTGGACAATCCTGAAGCTCAGCTATTTGTAGGCTCTCTAGTGACAGCTGTGACATTGCCCTAGGCACTGGCCTGGTGTTTCCAGTACCTGTGCAGAAGAAATAATAAGGGTAAATAAATATAACTAAATCCTTGTGGAAGAGAATATCTCTTAAGGGGGTATTTTCCTTATCATTTACTGATATGTAGATTGCTGTGGTTTCATTTTGAAATGATTATTTATTGCATATTGGTTGAATAATACTGTTTTATAGCACTGTCGTTGTGATTTATTAAAGGGCATCTGTAGTCATATACTTATAAGATACTTTGAAGAACTGCACTTTAAAATAGGCAAATTGTTTTTAGAATATAAAATAGAAAACCACTTCTAATTTACTACATTTATATGCAATAATGCTATAGTAGTATCTTACAACTTTTGTTTCTGTTGATCAACTTCCTGATGTTGGAAGAGACTTTGAATGTACAATGGCAATTTGGCAGCTAAAACTGTCAGTGCTTTCAGGATGACTAATGGAAAGGGGATCATATTTATTGTTTCCTTTTCTTTGTGATGTGCCAACATATTCTGTAGCGCTATACAGGGGTTAGGTATAAGTCAAAAACAACATTAACACTAAAATATAAAAAAAGTCAGGTCCTGTCTTTGAGCTTAAAATCAAACATACATAGAGCTTTCTCTAAAGCGCTTAGCAAGATTGAAAACTCACACTGTTTAAAGGATTAGTTTACAAGAACACACCCTCCTGAGAAAGTAACTGACTAGATCAACAAAGAAAACAACATAGATGTCTGCTGCAAAGAACAATTACAGATACAAATGTAAAGGTTATTTTTATTTATTTTGTTTCTAAAAAAATGTTTTTGCCCATTATCAAGTATTGTTATGGGGAAAAAAAAACAATGGGGCATGAAGTGTTCCCTGTTTTTAATATTAAAATAAACTACCCAAGTATTTATTTGCATACATAAACATAATTTTATTAACAAGTGCTTAAAAGCTGTTTTTACTCACTGAAAATTTGCCACCATAGGTCATGTATGCAATGTTTCTATATATGTACTAACCAATGACAGACTGCTCTGGTAGCCAATGAAGGGCTGCTCAGATACAGCCCTTCATTGGCCAAGACACTTAGTACTTTAGTAACATTGTGTACATGAACTACAGGGGACAGACCTTTGCAGGGGCTGTTTTGAAGATTTCAGTGAGTAAAAACAGAGCCTTCAAGCACTTGCTAATAAAATGATTTTTTCATATGCAAGTAGTTTATCTTAAAATGATTGTATGTTATTTAGCAAAATTATTTGGTAATGGGTTTTCATGTGTGGTCCATATCACATATATAGTTGTCAGCATGCAGGTTTTTGTTAACGTTTGCGGGCTTGCGTAGCGAGCCTGCCGCAACTGCGACCCTCGTGAGGGGCCGCATTTGCAGAGGTGGAGGCTCCCACGTCGGCTGCATTGCAGGACGCAAATGGGGACCCTCGCAAAGCGAGGGGCCGCATTTGCGGAGGTGGAGGCTCTGCGGCGCCTCATAACCGATTACAAGCGACCACATAAGCGGGACTTGGAAAAAAAAACATAAACACGCAATGACTAACTACGGACTTATATGAGCGGACTTGCACAAAAACAATTACAAGCCGCAGGACTTAGAAAAAATCCATTACGGACTCGCAAAAATACGACCTTATCGGACAACCCGCGCACAGCGCCAAACAAAAAAATACACATAAAAATAAAATAAAAACCTTACCCACACCAAGGGGGGACACCCAGGACCTCTGCAACACTGTTTAAACATCCAATTCTGTCAAATTTACAAAGTTTAGCCACTCGAAAATATCCTAAGCGAGAGAAAAAATGGCAGCCGACGAAAACAGGCTAAACGACCCCTAAAGCCGCTAAATTCCACAAAGCAAATACAGCTTTTACAAAAACCTGTACGACCTACAACATACACCATTAGCAAGGAAGCTAAATCATCCACACACGCGTACCACATACACATTCGCCGCCATTTTACAACACTAACTTACAGAATGCGGAAGTACCCAGCTACACTAACGGCTTCCCCTCGCGCACGCAGCCTATTTACACTACACACTGCACACATTGCTGACACTTACACCTCAGCTCCACAACACTGCAAACCTACATTATATGCTGCAGGAACATCAAAACAGATTGTTAGCTATAACATTCCGTGCTGCATATATTAATGAAAAATAGGAAAAGTATATTAATTTATGATTTAATTAATTAGCATAAAAAAAAAACATACAAAAAACCACAGTATCGCAAAAAAAACACAAAGACCTTTACCGCGCGCCTCCCAAGCAGCACCAACGGTGCTCATAGGACTCAAAGTACACCAGGGGAGAGCCTTGCAATAAGCGCCAAAAGGAGATCAGCTCGGACCTTACAATAAGCGCAAAAGCGCCTCTGATAACAAAAAATACACCAACCGAAAGGCGCTCTGCGCGAGTCTCGCAATAAGCGCCCAAGGATCTCAGACAACCAAAACACTTGCAAACAGCATTACCTGCCTTCCAATTTTATTGCTGTCATTTTTTGACGGGCAAGTCGCTAGTCAACTATAATTGTGGTTGTAATTGCGAGTTTGTCAGTAAGGCCCGCAAGATTTTGAAAAACGCGCGATAGGCGCTCAGCGCGAGGCACGCAAGACTTGAAGAGGGAGAGGGAGGAGAAAGACACAGGGGTGGGAAATAAGAGAAAAAAAATAAAGGGCAGGGACAAGGGGCAAAGAGACAGCGGGAGTGAGACAGGGAGAAACAGACTCTTGGAAGGGAGAGGCTGAGCTTGAGATGAATGTTGAAGGCGCTCAGCTCAAGGCACGAAAGCGGCGGGTTGGACAACGCCTGCAATGAGCGCTCATTGTTGAGGGGAGAGGCTTGCAATGAGCGCTGAAGGCGCTCAACGCAGGGCTTGCGATGAGCACTGAAGGTGCTCATTGCCAGGCATGAAAGTGGCAGGTTGGCCGAGGCCTGCAATAAGCGTTGAAGGTCCGTAAAGTAGATGGTGGGAGAGGCTCACAATTACCACCGAAGGCGCTCATTGCGAGTCCTGCAAGTTAGAGGGAGGAGAGGCTTGCATTGTGTGGCAAATAGCATTGCCAGGCTTCAAATGTTATTGCCGTCATTTTTGACGGGCAAGTTGCTAGTATATAATAGTTATCAGAAGTGAGTAACGACTGCAAGTTGCATTCTGCGCAGGTGTTACTCACATGCTGATTAGCGTACTTACCTGGAGAATCGCCCAACTGCGCATACGCAATGTAGCCTCACAAATGTGCCTCCACGGCATTGCGCTTGCATAAAGCTCTGTGAAAACTTGAGGTGAGGGGGAGAGAGAGACACTTAGAGTGAGAGAGAGAGGCAGAGGGAGGGGGAGAGGGAGGCAGAGCTAGAAGAAGGGAGAAGGGGAGGCAGAGAGGGAGGCAGAGAGATAGAAGAAGGGAGAAGGGGAGGGGGAGAGAGGAAGGGGGGAAGGGAGGCAGAAAGTGAGGGAGAGGCGAAGCGGAGAGCATGAGAGAGGGAGGGAGAGGGGGAATGGAGGGGGAGGCAGAGAGAGGGAGGGAGAGAGAGAGGGATGGGATGAGGGAGAGAGCTAGACAAAGAGCACACAGAGCTCAGAGAGAAGGCACAGAGAGAGAGAGAGGGCGCAAAGAGAGAAAGGGTGCACAGAGAGACAGCGCAGAGTGAGACAGCAACTGATTATTTCATATAATACTGTCATTTATAATGGGCAAGTTACTAGTATCACATATAATAGTTATCAAAGTCTGTAACGCTCGCACCGCGCATGTGCATTGGCGGCGGGAGGTTACACAATGGCGCATACACGTATCACACCGCAAATCGCACCACACATAGCAAGCACATATCGTGCTGCGACCGGCGCATGCGCAATGCACCCCGCAACTGGGACAGATGGGGAGAGGGTGGGAGAAAGACATGGGGTGGGAGAGAGACGTTGGGAGAGGAAGGAGAGACGGGGAGAGGGGGGGAGAGTGGAAGAGAGACAGGGGAGGGAGAGTGGAAGAGAGACAGGGGAGGGAGAGGGGGGAAAGAGACACAGGGGAGGGAGTGGGGGAAAGAGACAAAGGGGAGGGAGGAGGGAGAAAGAGACAAAGGGGAGGGAGAGGGGGAAGAGACAAAGGGGAGGGAGAGGGGAAAGAGACACAGGAGGGAGAGGGGGAAGAGAAATAGGGGAGGGAGAGGGGGGAAGAGACACAGGAGAGGGAGAGTGGGGAAGAGACACAGGGGAGTGAGAGGGGGGAGAGACACAGGGGAGTGAGAGGGGGAGAGACACAGGGGAGTGAGAGGGGGAGAGACACAGGAGAGTGAGAGGGGGGAGAGACACATGGAAGGAAGAGGGGGAGAGAGACACAGGAGAGGGGGAAAAAGACACAGGGGAGGGAGAGGGGGAAGAGACATAGGGGAGGGAGAGTGAGAGGAAAGAGACACAGGGGAGGGAGAATGGGAGAGAAGAGCCACCGGGGAGGGAGTGGGGTGGGGCAGGGACACAGGGGAAGGGGAGGAAAAGGCACAGGTTAGGGAGGGGGGAAAGACACAGGGAAGGAGAGGGGAGGAAGAGACACAGGGGAGGGAGAGGGGGGGAAGAGACCCTTCAAATATTATCTCGTCATTTTTGACGGGCAAGATACTAGTCTATAATAGTTTCTTGGTAGTGTTAAACATGTTTTTGGAGTTTGAAAGTGTACTAATGGTGCTTGTGAGACATTTTCCAATGAAAACTGAAGATAACATTTACAAAGAATTTACCAGAAAGTTATTTGACATTTTGTCTCTCTGGATACTGCAGTGCTGATTCCTTCAGGCTGGTAAGATTATACATGCACCAGAAGCAATCTGTGTATCCTTATTAACCCATCAAGTTTGACATTGAGGTTTATTATGTGAGTATTCACTTTGGCTGCAAGTAGTATTGACATGTAAGTAAATACATTTTAGTACCTGCCTACCCTATAAGTGAGCTTGTGTCCTAGTCTTTGCTCTGTATACAAGTTTTTACTTGGGTTTTTTGCTGGATATCAAAATACATATTAGTAAGAGAAAGGGGAGAAAGGAGAAGTGGGAAGGAAAGAGGGAAGGGAGAGACAGAGAGTCGGAGAGGGAGTGAAATGGGGGCAAGGGTGATGGGAAGAGACAAGGGTGGGAGGAGAGAAGCGAGGAGAAAGGGAGAAAGGAGAGGTAAAGACAGAGAGAAGGGGGAGAGAGAGGAAGAAAAAATGGGGAGGGAGAGAGAAGGGGGGAGCGAGAGGGAGAAAGGAGAGGTAAAGGGTGAGAGAAGGTAGAGAGAGAGGGAGAAAAAATGGGGAGGGAGAGAGAAGGGGGAGAGAGAGGGAGAAAGGAAAGGTAAAGGGAGATGGAGAAGGGGGATAGGAAGAGAGAGAAGGGGAGAGAGAGAGAAGGGGGAGAGAGAGAGAAGGGGGAGAGAGAATGGGTAAGACAGGAGAGAGAGGAGAAAGAAAGAGATGAGCGAGAAGAGAGAGAGAATGGAAAGAAGCAAGAAGGGAGGAAGAGAGAAGAGGGAGAAAAGGGGGGAAGAGTGGAGAGAGAGAAGAGAAGGGGAGAGAAAGAGAGAGGAGGGAGAGAGAGAAGGGAGAGAAAGAGAGGGAGAAGAGAGAGTGAGAAGGGCAGGAGATGGAGAGAGAGGTGGGAAAGAAGGGGGAGAGGGAGACAGAGAAGGTGAGACTTAGAAGGGGGAGAGAGAAGAGGGAGAGAAAGGGAGAGGGCAGGAGAAGAGGGAGAGAGAGAGGAGGGGGAGAGAAGGGGAGATGGAGAGGGATGAGAGGAAGAGGGAAAGGTCACAGATAGTGAAGGTAGGACGAGAGTGGAGTGTGAGAGAGAGAAATGGTAGGAAAGGTGAGAAAAGATAAAGAGGAAGAAGACTGAGGGCCTCATTCTATTATCGGCCGTAAATCGGCCGTAAGGCTGCGATTCCTTGCGGGGGTTCAGTTAACTCGCGATTCTATTATACGGCCCCGCAAGGATCTCCCCTTACGGACGGCCGCATATCTTGGAACCGGCCGTAAGCTCAGAAATATTAAAAGTGAAAAATAAATTCAAGCCTGCACTGTACAGCTCTGTAAATGCTAGGGATCATATTGGGGGACATGAGGATTAATAGTAACCCACTCTCAAGCTTGCACATCTGCCCAAACCCGAGTTCAAATTAACTGTTTATTTTCCGGCTGCGGCGTGGGCGGGTCTGAGGTGCTCCAAGCACTCTGGACTTTTTACATGGATATTTTACGGATATTAAAAATAAAATATTTTACGGATTTGAGTACAGGATAATTATGTGCTATTTTTTCTAACACCGAATATCACTTTATAGTCTTCTCAAAGTGCAGGATGGCTTTATTTGAGCTATTTTATGTGCTTAATTGGTGCTAGCGAGACCTGTTTGCTGCAAGTAAGCTGTGGCTCGTTTTTAGCCTTGCAGACACGGTTCCCGGAGCAATAGAATCGCAACCAGGCTTTTCTTGCAGCCGATTTCCTTGCGGCCGTTTTAGATCAAAGGCTTTCCTCGGCCGCAAGAGATAGCAAGGCACCGGCCGCAAGCCTGCCGGAGTCCCCAGCCGTAGGGGAATAGAATAGCCGTAAAGCTTGCGGCCGGTCCTTGCGGCCGTAATAGAATGAGGCCCTGAGAATGGAGGGCCCAGAACAGAAAAAAAAATGGGACTCCTGAAGAGGTGTTGAAGAAAAACACTTTCACTGGCTCCCCCTCACCCACAGAAGAATAAGATAGGACACGAAAACTCTGTATTTTCGGTTTAATACAAGCTTGGAGGTGAACGGACAGAGTAACAGCAATTCTGTAGTTCATCTGAAGAACTCTTCCACATAATATCTTTTTATACAGTTTTTACAAGGTTGTTGCAAACAATATTGGCAAATCAGTAAATTCCTTCTTGTGAGACTCAGCAGGGTGTTATTACAAGGTTCTACAAACAATATTAGTTATTCAGTAAATTCCTTCTTTTTTTTTATAATTAACTTTTTTATTGAAAGAATAAACAAATAGAACATCGTAAGTTCAGCAAATCATATAACAAATCTCTCAAGTATCAACAAGATATATCAAAAAGTTTCTTTCAAAGTTTTTCTTTTTTGGTTAGAATAACACATGAACATGTAAAACATATATATAAAGTCACACAAGGTCTTGAACATATATACATTCCTCAAAGCAGACATGTGTCTAGGAGGTACAGTAAGGTGAAACCATAGATCAAACATCAGGTCAACCCATAAAAGTAGTTCACACGAACCTTATTGTGGACCTCGTAGAGTCCATAAGTCCCAGCAGGAGGCCCATCGACGGTATCTTTCATCAATTTCAGCTGAAAGTGAGCTCATAGCCCGAATGAACCTGATTTTGTGAAGTACTTCAATGTGAGTAGGGGAGGTAAGTTTCCAGTGTTTAGCTATGATGCATCTCGTGGCCAAAAATATCTGTGTTGTTAAACATTGTTCTGATTTGAATAGCCCCGTAATTGGAAGGCCTAGCAAAGCTTCCTCAGGCTTTTGTTTTACTGTTGTCCCCAAAAGTGTTTCTAATAGGTCGTATGTTGCTGTCCATATGGGTCTTATTTTCGGACACTCCCACAGCATGTGAATCAGTGTACCAGTGTCTGTGCAGCCCCTAAAACATGTGTCAGGGTGTGTTTTGTTCAGAAGATGGAGTCTTGCTGGTGTAAGGTACCACCTCATTATTGTCTTAAAAGAGTTTTCTTTTAGTGTCACGTTTAGTGAAGAGGTATTGGCTTGTTTTAGGATCTTATTCCATTGGCTGTCGTCTAGAGTTACCTGCAAGTCAGCCTCCCATGCAGTTTGGTAATGTGGTTTAACCCTGTTGGTGAGAGACACCATCTGATTGTAAATGATGGCTATATTGGCCTTACCTCCGGGATTGTTGATACAGCATTTCTCAAAGGGAGATTTGGTGTGATATTTGTTGATTTTCGTAGAGTGTGTTAGTGTCTCATTAATTGCCATCAGATTAAGCCACTCTCTATGTGGCACCTGAATTATGTCAGTGATAATTGACGATGTGTTGCTTTGTGAGGTCACCCAGGTATCTGCCACAATTGTTATTTTGTTCTTTATCCACCATTTCATCTGGGTAAATTTATTGAGGTGCTGACCTTTGTGTGATTGCCATAGTGGAATCAAGCCAGAACCCACGCTCAGGAGGTCCACCCTTCTGTTCAGGTCTTTCCATAATTTCAAAGAGTGGCTAATACAAATTGGTAACTCTCCTGTTCGTAGGTCCCGACCTAAGCTAAGCCATAAAACATGCGATAGTACCCAATGCTTGTCTTCTAGAAGTTGCCTCTCTATGTCTGCCCACACCGGTATGGCCTCTTTTTTAAACCAGGTCGTGGTTTGAGCTAATCTAGTGGCCTTATAATACTTGATTAGATCAGGGAAGGCTAGCCCCCCTTTCTGTTTAGGCGCACACATTGTGGTTCTATTAATTCTTGGTTTCTTGTTATTCCATGCGAACTTAAAAAGTGTTTTTTGCAACACTCTAAGGTCGGGTAACCTGATCGGGGTTGGGATTGTCCTAAATAGGTATAATAATTTGGGAATCACATTCATCTTGATGGAATTTATTCTGCCCAACCATGAGATGTTAAGGAAGGACCACTTGGAGATATCTGCCTTGATTCTGTTAAAGACAGGAGGAAAATTTGCCTCGTATACCAACGCTATAGACCGCGGAATATGAATACCCAAATAAGTTATCTGTTTGTGTGCCCATTTTATGGGAAAGCTGTTTTCTAAGTTCTGTTTCACCGTTTGGGGTAGTGTAATGTTGAGGGCTATGCTCTTGTTAGTGTTGATTTTGAACCCTGACACTCTGCCAAAGTCTGCGAGCAATTGGAATAAATTAGGCAGGCTTGGTATTGGATCTGTAAGTGACAGCATGATATCGTCTGCAAAAAGGTTGAGCTTATGCTCATTAGGGCCAATCTGCACTCCTTTAATGTTTGGACAATTTCTAACTGCCGCTGCCAATGGTTCAAGACTAAGGGCGAAGAGCAAGGGGGAGAGTGGGCAGCCCTGTCTAGTTCCCCTAGTAATATTAAATTGTTTGGACACAAATCCCTGATATATAATACATGCTCTGGGATCGCTGTATAAAGGCATAATGCCCTTCAAAAAGCCGTCCCCCAGACCAAACTTCGCCAATGTTTTCCACATAAAAGTCCAGTCTATCCTATCAAATGCCTTTTCGGCGTCTAAAGATAGGAGCATTAGCGGGATATCCTCTCTGGTAGCCAAGTCTATCAGGTTAAAGATTCTCCTGGTGTTGTCGGGTGCTTCTCTACCTGAGATGAAGCCTACCTGGTCCGGATGGATCACGTCCGGCAACAATGGGGCCAATCTGTTTGCCATTATTTTGGAATATAGTTTGAGGTCCGTGTTGATCAATGAGATCGGTCTATAACTACCGCACTGTGCTGGGTCTTTCCCCTCTTTGGGTATTACGATAATTTTAGCCTCTAGAAATTCTGGTCTGAATGAAGAACCAGAAAGGAAACTGTTAAATAATTCTTGGAGGTGCGGTAGCAAGAGATCGATGTATTGTTTATAATAAAAATTTGTGAATCCATCCGGACCAGGTGCTGCATGTGATCTCGTGGCCTTAATAGCCTGTTTAATTTCCTCAGCAGGTATGGGGTCTGCTAGGGTCTCTGCCTGTGATTCCTCAATTTGTGGCAGCTGAATCCCAGAAAGAAATTAATCAATTTGTGATTTGTGAGAGTAGGATCCTGAGTGAGAGGGGGCGGAATACAGTTCTGTATAAAATTGTCAAAAGACATCAGCAATCTGGTCTGGTTTAGAGACCGGGCCTTTCCCTTTAGTAAATATCTTTGGGATGAATGAGTCCGCCCTCTGTGCTTTAAGCTTTCTGGCCAACATACTGTCAGGTTTATTGGTGCTCATAAAGAAGCTGGCCTGCGTACGTTGTAGCATGGAGACCACCTTCTTCCTGAGCACTGTGTTTAAGGTGTGTTTGTATTTCAGAATTTCATTGTAGATCTTAGGATCATGATTCCTGGCAAATAGTGATTGTAACTCTGTGATCTTGCTATTGAGGTCCCTAATTTGCACTCTATCTGCTTTTTTCGCTGCTGCTCCTAGCTGAATACAAACTCCTCTAATCACTGCCTTATGGGCTGCCCACACTCCTCCCCCGTCTACCTCACCCCCACTATTGATCCCGAAGTATTCCACAATTGCACTGCTGATTTTTTCCCTTAGGACTAGATCGTTTAATAGACAGGGATTTAGTGCCCACGAGGGGGACCGTCCCGCTAGTAGAAGTCCAGACAGGGAGATCAGAACCAGGTCATGATCTGACCACGAAATGGGTCGAATGGAAGCTGCTTCTAAGTTTAGTGATAGGTGTTGTTGAATGAACAGGTAATCAATTCTGGAGTGTGACAGATGTCTGGGGGAGTAAAAAGTATACTCTCGATCAGTGGGGTTCATTATCCTCCAACTATCTATCAGGCAATTAGATCTGAGAATATGTTTAAGAGCTCGGGTAGCCGTGGGAGGTGTGAGTTTAGTGGTAGCAGTTGATTTGTCTGTAGATGGATCTAGGACTGTGTTCATGTCCCCCCCTATGATCAGGAGGGAGTGCTCCCAGCCCATAATAAGATCTGAAATCTTAGTGAAGAATTGCTTCTGATCAGTGTTTGGCGCATATATGTTAAGGAAGGTAATTTTCTGGTCATGAATGGTGCCATGTACTGCCACATATCTACCCTCTGGGTCTGTCTGAGTGCGGGTGTGGCGAAATGTAAGCCTATTATGAATAAGGAGAGTCACCCCTCTTTTCTTTTCTGTTGCGGTGGAGTGGAAAGTTTGTTTATATGCTTTCCCCCAGTATTTGGGGACCGCTAGTTTCTTAAAATGTGTTTCTTGCACAAATATTACATCTCCCCCTAGTCTCTGATACTCTTTTATGGCAACCCCTCTCTTAATCGGTTCATTCAGGCCCTGAGCATTATGTGAAATGATATTAATATTCATGACTCACCGTTTGTCTGGGGCTCAAGGCCAAGCTTAGTAGAGCACTAAGGGTTATAGCCGCCTTCGAGTATCTAGTCTCATGAGCCTCCCGCTGGGACTCCGTCTAGAAACCACCTGCGTCACTTCACTGTGCAAATTGATGTAAACGTAAAGTAAAAAGTTAGGGTAGAACGGATGAGGAGAACACAACGATATACAGTGGTTGAAACTACTTGTCAAGTAATCCGGCGTCAAATTTGTTGACACAAATTTATCAAAAAAAAAAAAAAAAAAAAAAAACTTCTTTTTTTTTTAATTCTAAAAATAAAATTATACTAATAGAATATAACAAAACTAGGAACGTAGTATAACACTACTTCAAGGAGAGCGAGCGCTGTCCTTTTAATTAAATTGGTGAGTCCAGTAGTATTAGACTCCAATACTGACTGGATTCGCCGGGGGGTGTGTATATGGTGAAGCCCTTAAGGGACACTATCAATATCTATATAAAAAAAAAAGAAGAAATATTCTTCTAAAGTGACAGATAGTTATGCAAGAGTTTAACTAGTCATGTCTGTTCATATTTTTGGTCGCAAGTTTTAGAAGATCAAAATAAGAGGTAGAACCTAACTATAACATATCATATAACAATACATCACAGTGTTATTGGATCTATGGCACATCTGGCTGGTCAGGGGCCCTGTTTTGATGTCTTCTGGAGGGGAGGTTGGAACCTCTACCACGAGAATTAAGACCAACTGTTCTTCCTCGGGGACCCTCTGTCAACTCCCTGACGGGTTGGCTGTCGCCAGAAACTCCAGGAGCATCTGTTAAAGTAATGCCCCAGGTAGCTAGAAGGGCCATCCCCTCCTCTAGGGTTCTGATGGTAAAGAACTTGCCGTCCCTGGCAATCAGTAGGCGAAATGGAAAGCCCCAAGAGTATTTCCAGCCATGGGCCAGGATGTTGTCCAGGAGTGGTTTCGTCATTTTCCTCTTGAATAACGTTTGTTGAGCGAGGTCCGCAAAGACACTTGGTCTGTGCCCTTCGATGTCAGGGATACCCCCCCTGGATGCTCTCATGAACATTTCCTTAGTTGTATAGTAATGGAAGCGGGCGATGATATCTCTGGGGCGTTCAGACATGGTGGACCGACCTCCCAGAGCTCTATGGATCCGGTCCAGTCTGTATTGCTCAGAGTCCAGATTTGGTAGCAGAAACTCACAGAGCTCTGACATGTATAGATGGAGGTCAGTTACTGATTCAGGTACGTTTCTCAGTCTGATATTCTGTCTCCGAGATCTATTTTCTAGGTCTTCCTGAAATGTTAAGTGGCGGGCTTGCTCCTCCTTTAGCATGGAGATTTCTTCCTCAATCTTGACATGAGATTGTTTTAGTTTGTTATATTTCTCTTCAAGCGAGTCAGTTTTAGCGTCCACTCTTTTTATCTCGGACGTCAAGTCTGCTGAGACTTTTCGGATGTCCGCTCTGATGTCCTCCCTGAATGTGAGGATCAGGTCTTTGAGGTCTTGGATATCCCCCTTAGTGCTTGGCGCTGTATGCTCCATCGTTGTTGCTGCCGTGGTTTTTGAGTTAGGCTGTTGTTTTTGTGACGCTCTAGGCAAGTAATAAGATTGTATATTCTTGCTACTTTTTCTCGTAGCTACTCCAGCCATGACATAAGAAAAGGTATTTTGTCACTTTTGCGCAGTAAATTCCTTCTTGTAATACAAACACAAGGCCTACACCTTTTCCCCTTTGACCCAATACTCAAATGTTTTCTCTCTACTCAAAATATGTTTAACTGTATTATTGTTTCTTTATGTAACAATAGAAGCAGCCTTACTATCGCTCCAGTGCTTATCACTAACCAATTTAAAAAAAATTAAAAACAGGAAATTTATTAGAAATTCTTAAAATAACACACAAAAAAAGACCCTCATGGATGCCAACAACTGGTTGGTCAATCAAGTAATTCAAACATGGTACAAAAACTTAGAAAAAGTATATCTATATATATATATATATATATATATATATATATATATATATGTGATAAGTCTATTCAAAACAAACTCTGGGTCTCATTACAGAGATCACCAATCTGAAGGGCTATGGTCTACCCCACAAGCTGGCTAGTTTCCCTACTATAGAGAAATATGGTATAGACTAAATATATCACGTCAAACCAGAAGTATTAAAATTTAGGGACAGAAACATAATCTATCACTGCTATGTGGGTATAACACAAACACCCATCATATAACTTCCCTATTGGGTAAAGAAACTGCTGAATACATCAACACTGATAGACAGAAATAGCTGCCTGACGGGATGCTTCCCTGTTTCGCCACATTAGCTTTTTCAAAGGCTATTTAGTGCAAAAAACATGGGCACCACTGTATAAGGGGTTTAAATACCTCAGAGGAGATTGAAAAATGCTGCAAAATCAGTTTGTACCCGTATGCACAAAAACGTTATGGCGTCACGCGTACATTTACACAATGATGTTATTATTAATAAACTGTATTTTGTCCAACAACAGAAGTGACTAGTAATTAGAATGGAGACTTTAGGAGAGAATAATGGGCATTAGCGTGATGACGTCACACTTGTTAGCATAATTTTGAACAAACTTTACTGTTCTGTACAATACACTATTTACAAGGCTAAAGACAATATAGCACTAGGTAAACAAGCTGAAATTAACAGGAGCACTTAGAAATTAATAAATGGCTGTAGATAAATGACAATAAATACGAAAATAAAATAATCAATAAGGCCTATACACTAATACACTACAGCTAGAGATATAGAACTCCATTATCTAAAATAAAGAAGAAATAATAATAATAATAATAATGATGAGTAACAAAGTGAAAATAATGGCCAAATGTGAATAAAAACCTATTTTATTATAATAAATAATTAATGATACGTATCTGTTTGAAAACTAAGACATGGATATACAAATACAATAAACGAGTGAATGAAAAGTTGAACATGGTAATAATGAGGATGAACTGAGTTAATGCTAAACACAGTGTGTCATGTAAATCTGTGAACTCGAATGACTATAGAAAAATGTGAACACTAAATTTATATAGATATGTATATTGAATTAAAAAAAAAAAAAATAAAAAAAAAATATATATATATATATATATATATATAAATATATATCACATATTATAATTCTCTAACTACGATTCGTCGTCACGCTGCGTTGCGTAGTGCGTACGACTTAGCGATGAGCGCCGCAGGCGCTCATTGCAGGCGAGCCTCGCATAGCGAGGCGAGCCGTTAAATTGTAGCACTTTGGCAATGAGCGCCACAGGCGCTCATTGCAGGCGAGACCCGCGTAGCGAGGCGAGCCGTTAAACCGTAGCACTTTTTTACACAAGACGCAGGACTTAGAAAAAAAATACGAGATGAAAAAAATTACGAGATAATCGGCGGAACAAAAACAGTAAAAAAACACTAAATACACACTAAAAAATAAAATAAAGGTCACTTACAGCATGGGGAACCAGGCAGGACGTCTGGAAGTGAGTTGGAACTCCAATTTACATTGATTTAGACGAGTTACAAAGATCGAAAATCGGCTAAGCGACAAAAAAATGGCCGCGGAAAAAAATGAAAACAAGGCTATACTACTACGAACTGCGTAAAACACAGCCACAGACGTATGTGTTTGAAAAACAACGAGATAAAGGATGCGGATCAACTGCGCAATGAGTAAAAAGACAGATTTTACGAAATGCAATTACAGATTTACGCATTAACACAGATTTAACGCCTTTGTCTCGCGCAACATCAGATTTCCCGCCTAAACCAACGCATTTGATGAAATATAAGTTGCAAGTTAAAAAAAATAAAAATAAATGGTATTTATTTGAAGAAAAAAAAAAGGGACAAATGTAGCGTCATGTTGTGTGGCAAACAAATTTCACAACATTTAACTTTTATTGACCGTCATTTGACCGTTTGACCATATTTACTGTTAAACTGTAGTACTTTAGCAGGCTTAGCGATGAGCGCCGCAGGCGTTCATCGCCCGGCGAGCCTCGCGCAGCGAGGTGAGCCGTTAAACCGTAGTACTTTGCCAATGAGCGCCGCAGAAAAAATGCCGGATGAACAAAACGAAAACGAGGCTACAGCACTATAACCACGGAAAACACGTACCGATAATCCGCTAAGACGCATACCACACATTATCCACCATTTTAGGATAATGCGGAAGTACACAGTTACGTTAACGGTTTCGGATCGCGCACGCACACTATTACACTGCACACATTCATCACGCTTACACAGCACCTCCACACCACTAATGCTGCAGCAACATCAACACAGATTGCCAGCTCTTCAACACAATGCATAAAAATACGTAAATTAATTTATTAATTTGAATTCTATATTTCAGTAGTACACAGAAAACAACATTTGCTACCTTACAATTCCATATGTATATTAATAACTAAACAACTTTTAAAACATACACATCTCATTGCCGTCATTTTTTGACGGGCAATACGCTAGTATATATATAAAAAAGCCTTCCTATTTTATAGCAATAAAGCTGTCAAATCTGATGGTGATATATAGAATTAATGAATACTAAAAATTTAAACATATAAGTGTGAAGTGGATTTGGAGCTAAATAAGGAAAAGTAGTATGCACTCCACATGGAGGCGGAAATAAAAAAAGAAATCTGAATATAATGATAATAATAATAATAATAATTATTATTATATAGGAAATAATAAAGGAAAATGATAATAAGAATAAATAAAAATAAGAATAAGAATAAGGATATAAATAATATGGCTAAACTTTATGGAGTGTATTCACTTCATAAAAAAAAAAGTGTGCTATAAGTCTGCAGAGAGCACTCTGTGTAAATTAGAATTGGATCTATAAATACCATATAAAGTCAGATGACAAACTGATATTATAATATATGTTCAAATAAATGGGATAAAAGAAAACCCCTCATTTAGTCAATTAGGATTTAAAGATTTTAATTGATAGATCCATTTAGCTGATGTTTGTAATAGGATTTTATCCAAGTTCCCTTTTTTAGGACTTGGAGCCACATTGTCTAAGACACAAAATCTGATTACATTTATGTCATTTTTATGGTATATTTTTACATGCCTCACCACATGGGGTATCTAGTTCATTCTATATGGAGTAGATGTGTACTAATATACGCCTCCTTACTTGGCGTATAGTTTTTCCCAGGTATAGCATATTGCAAGTGCATTTGATTACATACACTACACCAGTAGAAAGGCAATTATAGAAAGTACCAATGCTATACGTTTTACCATCATTGGGATTAGTAAATTCCTTGGTGGGTAGTATGTATTGGCATGCCTTGCATCTATTACAGCGATATGTGCCTTTCAGGGGGTGTAGCCAGGACTTAGATGGTCTTTTTGTTTGAAACATGCTATGTGTGATCTCATCTCTTATGCTTCTGGCTCTTCTATGTGTAACCAAAGCCTTCTCAGGTAGAACCTCTAATAGGTCCTTGTCAGCTTTAAGGATAGGCCAGTGGGTGTTTAGAATCTGTATCACATCCTCTGAATTCTGTCCTTAAGTTAAGATACATCTGATCTTGTTAGCATATTTTCCTTTTCCATCCATGACTTTACTTTTCTTTTTTAGAAGTGAAGTCCTCTAAGTTGTTAGGGCCCTTTTGTATGCATCCTTCAAACATCTGTTGGGATATCCTTTGGCTTTAAACTTGGCTCTCAGGATGTCAGCCTGTTTTTTCAAAGACATCTCTGTTGTACAATTCCTTCTGGCCCTTAGTTATTGGCCTATAGGCATCCCACATTTTAGATGATATGGATGCAAACTGGACCATGTTACGAAATAATTTGTGGCTGTGGGATTTTTATGAACTGATGTATTCACATTCCCAAGAGTATATTTTTGTATAATCAGACCAAAACGTGATCTGAGTCATATTGGCCTCATAGGTAACGTGTAAGCCAAATGGATTACCGTTAAGCTCAGAAATAAATGCCTTAAGTTCACTCATTGTTCCTGTCCACAAGATCAGTATGTCATCAATAAAACAATGCCATACCAACACCTTTTCTGTGTACCTGACCATTGAGTCATTAATAACCTGTGAGTCCTCTCACCAACCTAAAAATAGGTTGGCATAATTCGGCGCATACCTGTACCTTTCTTTTAGTGATGCCATTTTTGGTCAAAGAAAAAATAGTTCTTAGTGAGAATACATTTGAGTAATTCAAGAAACAATTAGTTATAAGCTGCTAAAGTAAATCCTTTGCTTCTGAGACCTAAAGTGTGAGGAATACTTGTGTACAGTTGCTCTACATCGATGCAACCAAAATGGTATTGTCGGGTACACTTATGTCCTGCAGATGGCGCAGTAGATCAGTGGTGTCCCTGATATAAGAAGTTAAGGTCACCACCAATTCCTTAAGGTAATCATCCACACACATACTGATATTGTGTGTTAAGTTATCCATGCCCGAGACAATCGGTGTCCCTGGAATGGGCACTTTATTTTTGTGGACTTTGGTTAAGGCATAACAGATAGAATGTGTGGGTTGTTTTATAAGCAAAGATTCAAATGTTTCATTGTTAATTATGCCACTGTTTTTGGCCTCCATCAGAATATTTCTTAACTCTGCTTAGAATAGATTTGTGGGATCTTTGTCCAAGATGGTATATGTGGATTTATCATGAAGTAGTCTTAAACACATCACTAAATAGTCCTGACTATTCATAACAACTACATTACCCCCTTCATCTGCCTGTTTGATTACAATATCATCATTCATTTTTAATTCCTCTAAGGCATGTTTTTCAAAGGGGCTTAGATTTGTTTGTAGTCTGAAGGTGTTTGCTGTTTTTTGACTTGTCAAATAGTTTTTCTAAATCACAAGATACCAATTGTAGAAATACCTCCAGATTGGCATAATCACCAAAGTTAGGGGTAAATTTACTTTTTGCCTCAAATTTTGAATAAGCTTCATTCTTAACCTGTGGAGTGCCCTCACTTTCCTTATTAGGCCTTTTAAAGTACTGATATCCTCCTTTTGTATCCCCAAGTCCAAATATGATTTATCACTACGCTTTTTGTGGAACTTATGTAGTGCTAGTTTCCGCACAAAAAGCTTAACATCCTTGATGTTGTTAAAGAGACTGGAAAATGACACTGCTAAATGTTGTTCATTCAGGGAAAATGTAGACAACTTTATCACCATATTATTATTTTTAGGCATACTTGTGAAGTCTCTATTTATATTAGTCATTATCATGGGTTCAGTCGACAAAACACTTTCTGTGAACCTAGTTTTGGTCATTCTTTTGGAACTAATTTCACATAACAACGGATCATCATCAGTAACCCCATCAGTAAAAGATGTACAGTTCATTGGAGACATAATACCTTTAAGCAAATTCTGTATATCTAGTTTGAATACATTTTGTAGGGGGAGTTTTTAACATGAGCCCATTTTGTTCTTATTAATTCCACCAATGATGGATGCACAGTTAATTGAAGATGTAGTTCTAGTAGTGTCATAAATGGGACTGGGGTTTAAAAAATTTGATTTAACCGTGAGCTGGTTCTCTGGCCGCCCTGTAGTTTTTCGGCCTGGCCCCCTCTCTAAAAAGTCCATAGAGCTCTGGTTTAAGTTAGAACGAGTGTTTGGTCTAGTTGGATTAGACATGTTAAACTTTATACTACCACTGGTAGATGGACCTGGTGTAGGTATATGAGCCTCAGAGTCTGAGGCATCAGGTTCAGAACTTAAATCTAAAGATATAGGGTCAGTTCTTTGTCTGGTAATTTTAAACATCCTACTCATTCTGTAATCATTCTGATCATGTGTATTTTTTTTCTATTTTTTTACTGATGATTTATTTTTTTAATTTTTCTATGCTAGACTGCAGTTTAGCATTTAGAGGGTCATAATCAGAATTAAACTTTAATATTTCTCACGTCCTTTTGCCACCTTTTGATTCACAGAAATTAAGTTACTTTGTTCAGCCTCAATATACTGGAATAAGTTGCACTCTCAGTCCCCGAGGGACTAGAAATGTCCCATAATGTTCTGATCTGTTTTTTTTTTAGATGTTTATGCATTTCTTTGAATGCCTGGGAGATACCTGACTGTTGGACATAAGAGTTTGCATCTGTGTTCATAAAGGTAGCCTCAGCCTCTATTAGTAAATTGTCAACATCCCAATCATTAGAATTATACATAGCCATTTTCTTCCCTAAGTAATATGTTGAATTAAACCAAAAGTGAACTAATATATAACAATAGAAGCAGCCTTACTATCGTTCTAATGCTTAACACTAAAAAACATTGGAATCCAAAAGAAACTTGTTTTGGCAATAAATAGCCTTTGAAAAAGCTAATGTGGCGAAACGGGGAAGCTTCCTGTTAGGTAGCTATTTCTATCTATCCGTGTTGATGTATTCAGCAGTTTCTTTACCCAATAGGGAAGTTATATGATGGGTGTTTGTGTTATACCCACATAGCACTGATAGTTTATCAGCCTCTATCAACTCCAAATTTACGGGCTACGGTATTAAATTAGCCCTGTAACGTTGCTCGCAGCGGACTTGCGTGTTAACACGCAGGATGGCTGAGAATAGGCTACGTGCTGAGCAACAATGAACTTTGCGCACGTAAATCCTTTGATCTTTCAAGCCCGTAACCGCTGTTTTCAATACAGCTATTAAATTGCAACATGGTCACTCGCGAGAAAGCATGTAACACGCAAATGGAGCCCAAAGGCCAATGTGTGCTCAAGAGCACCCGCAAGGGGGGTAATGTCCAATACGTAGCACTTGTAATGCAAATAACAACACTCTACTGTACATTTATTATAAGGGAAAGTGATGTTAGGTCTTAGAATTAATAGCACAATATTCTCAAGATCGCAAATCGGCATGAAAAATACTTTATTTCATGTTTATATTTTGTGTAATATCGATCCCTGCAATCAATGTGTTAAGACATATACTGTAACTCGCATGTAATAGAATATCATATTTACAACTTTATTAATTCTTGCACTATATCTGGAATGTGGGTCCAATTGCAAACTGTACTTGAAGCAAGTAGGACTTCGAAATCTACCCTTCCCTATTTTAGTGACGTAACGCTAACAATCTCTTTTTCCATTGGCTCCATTTGAACCCGTAACTACGTGCTTGCTTAATTGTTTGCGTTCAAGCACGCAACTCCGACGGCCGAGAACTGGTTTACGAGAAAGCGTCTCTCACTCATAGCTCGCAGCACTTCTAATTTAATAGCAAAGTAAAACGGCCAACTTCCAAGCCCGCAGCCCTTACGTGCTACACGTTGGACTTATGAGGCTGTACTTTAATATGACCCTATGTTTCTGTCCCAATGTGGCTTATAATAGGCTAAAGTTGTTTTTAGTTGAATTAATGAGTTTTTATTTTTATTTTAATACTTCTGGTTTGGAATGTGATATATTTAATCTATACTATATTTCTCTTTTGTAGGGAAACTAGCCAGCTTGTTGGGCACACCATAGCCCTTCTGGTAAGAGGTCTCTGTAATGAGACTCAGGGTTTGTTTTGTATAGACTTATTATATATATATATACTAGCGAATTGCCCGTCAAAAAATGACGGCAATGAAATTGTAAGGTAGCTAATGCTGTTTAGTGTGTAATAATGAAATATATAATACATTAATAAATGAATATACTTTACCTATTTTAAAGCATTGTGTGGAAGAGCTGTGAATGTGTTTTGATGTTGCTGCAGCATTAGTGGTGTGGATCTGCTGTGTAAGCGTGCTGAATGTGTGCAGTGTAACACTGTGCGTGCGCGAGACCAAACCGTTAGCGTAGTCGTGTACTTCCGCATTGGCGAGAAATGGCGAGTAATGTGTGTTATACGTTTGTATCGGAATATCCGTAGGTGTTTTGTGGTGTTTTGCGAGTTTCTTGTGGTGTTTTGCGAGTTTAGAGTGCTGTAGCCTCGTTTTCGTTTTGTTCGGCGGCCATTTTTTCTCTCGCTTCGTTTTTTTTTTAGTCTCTAAACTGTTTTATTTGAAGTAAAATCGAGGTGTAAGTTGTATTTTTGAGGTGCTGGGTGCTCCCTCTTGGTGTAGGTAAGTTTTTTATGTATGTGGTGTGTGTATGTATTGTGTTTGACATTTTGTAATGTTCGCGAGTTGCGTCCGAGTGTTGCGAGTCCGTAATGTGTGTGAACGTGTGTCGTATGTTGTTTGCGAGTGTCGTAATGTGTGTGTCGTACTGTTTGGGTTGCGACGTGAAGTTTGCGAGGGTCGCAGTTGCTGGCAAGGAGCGCCTTCGGCGCTCCATGCCAGCAACTGCGGCCCTCGCTTTGCGAGGTCCTCAGGTGCTGGCATGGAGCGCCTACGGCGCTCCATGCCAGCAACTGAGACCCTCGGGCAGTGCCCTCGCTTCACAACTTATCACATACTATCATTGTCGAACTACGAGACGTCGTCACGCTTTGCGTGGTGTGTACGACTTAGGCGATGAACGCCACAGGCGACCATCGCTTGCGAGCCTCATAAAGGCGATCATCGCTGCCGGCCTCTCGAATCGAGGCGAGCCGTTAACGCGTAGCACTTGTTGCCTGCAAGTGAGGTGAGATGTTAAGGCAATTAAACTCACAGCCAAAGGCGCTCATTGCCTTTCTGCTTCGCAAAGCGAGGCGAGCACTGAAGGCAATGAAACACGCGGGACTTAGACACCAAATACTTAGTAAACGCACATTCACATTAGCCTACAAGCTTGACAAATGCGGGACTTGGAAAAAAAAAATTACAAGACGTGAGACTTGGAAAAAAAAAAAAACACGAGATAGCAAAAATACGAGGTTAACGGCCAAACCGAGAAAATCCAAAAAACAGAAAACAGAAAGAAAATAAAAATAAATACAACAAAAACATTATCCACAGCACGGGGGAACAGCCAGGACGTCTGGGAGTGAGGTGGAATGAGAATTTAAGGCGATTTTGACGACTTTCACCACACGTAAATCGGCTAAGCGAGAAAAAAAATGGCCGGCGAAAAAAATGAAAACGAGGCTACATGACCCCGGACCGCGCAAAACACTGCCAAACGCGTAGTACTTTCACACAGGAACTAACAAAATACACTATTGCAAATGATGGAAAATGGTTGCGACTCGCGTAACACATTAATAACATTACCAATATCTACAATGGCGCTTTATGAGACGCGGGACTTTAAAAAAAAAAAAAAAAATGACATAACAAAAATACAAGGTTAACACAAAAAACACAAATAAAATACAAATAAATAAAAATAAAAAATCACCTACAGCACGGGGGAACAACCAGGACATCTGGGAGTGAGGTGGAACGCGAATTTAAGGCGATTTAGACGACTTTCACCACAAGAAAATCGCCTTTCACACAGGAACGAACTAAATACAAAATACATTATTAGAAATGACGGAAAATGCTTGCCAGCCGCGTAACACATTAATAACATTACGAATCTACAATGGCACTTTACACAACTACACCAACGGATTTACCTCGCGCACACAACCAATTTCTAATGAACAGTTAGGACATTCATTACACTTTAGCATCACAGCACCAACACTCAAACTGTACATTGTATGCTGATGAAAAATATAAACAGATTGTTAGTTCTTCAGGCTATTGACTGCTGGATATATTAATTACAAAGAGGTAAAGTATATTAATTTATTCAAGAATTCATTCATTATTGATTAAGTAAATATAGATATATATTTATGAGTGACGAAGGTGCTCAGAGGAGCAAAAATAGATGAGACGAGAGGCTTGCCATGAGGGCGGAAGATCCTCAGAGTAAAAAAATGTTTACATTGTGTGTCAAACAGCATTCCCATGGCTTAAAATGTTATTTTAAGTCGCTAGTAAATATATATAAAAATGCAACAAATACAATAGGAAAAAGAAGGCGTCTTCTTCAAACTGGCTCCTAAAGAGACTCTTGTCCCTAAAGGATACAGCTCACTGGGGAGCAGGTATGGCAGGGATTATTGTGCCCGTTGAGCCATAACGCTGTCACTCACAGTATGGTCGGTGTTCCGGTAACACAATATGAAAGTCCCAAAGGTGGAACTAGTGTCCCAATCACATTCAGGTGAGTTTCCCACAACAAAACTGAAAAGTTTCCAATAATGTATTCCTATGAACAAAGTTTACAGTCCAGATGTTAAAAGCACATTGGATGAGAGCCTTACAACCAGTGATAATAACACAAGACTCATGTGATCATGGTTAGTCCAGATTGTGGTGCAATGGTTGTCAATGTAAGTGCAACTAGATCACAAAGCCAATTTTTCTTTATACCTGTTTTCTTGCATATAATAGGCATTGAAATTATTGATGTGATTAATAGTCAATAGTAAGATTGCCATAATAGTTAGAACATAGATACAATTATCATAAATTGTTATTTTGTTGTTCTATGACCAAATAGACCAGATATGATTATCCTATGGCTAGTCATGCATTTCCTAAGGGCAGATATGTTTATTCTGTGGGCATTGCATTACTTTTTTTACCTTGTTTGTGTGCAAATTGCAATTAAAACTCATATTCATTGCTCACAATATAGCAGTTTCTGAAACTTTATATTTTTGGTAAATTTTGCATGATATTTTATCTAAGTGTTCACAGGCACTGTAGCATGGCGCTTTCTAATATTTATCATAGCACTGACAGTTTTATATATCGTGGGAACTTTCAGAATCCGTTTATAGTAGAGACTAAGTACTGTTCTTATATTAAACAGAATTTACAGCACTGGCACTAAATGGATTCTAGTTAATAATTACATTCACAAATCTACAGTCCTCTTTCTCTTAGAAAGCTATCTAATATTTTTATTTTTTTGGTTTTAAGCAACATTTTTCCAGTTTTGTTTTATCTTTTTTTTGTGGCTTCTTAAAAGGCAAATTAAATAACTATTCTCAGCTTTCGCACCCTTTCTTAAAGGGACTCTGTCACCCTGAAACATAGCTGTTATTATGATTAAAGAACATGACAAACTAGCTATACAATTAGGGGTGGAGCTACCACTGGTGTAGTTGAGTCAGGGCCCTCATCTCCAAGGGGGCACTTGCTACCCCTCTCAGTCCTTTAGCACCCCACTGTGACCATCACATTCATTTTTTTCTGGCCCCCTGGTGCACCCTCTACTCTCCCTGACCGTGGGAGTTTTCTCTGCCCCCACTGCCCTCTATGGTCTCAAAGGCCCCTCCCGTTCTACACCCACCTCCCCTGTAGCACCATGGCCCCTCTTTCTCCTTGTTTTCTCTCCACCTTCATTTTGTCTGTCCCCCTTCACTCTCCTGTCCTTCTTTTCTTCCTGGCCCTCTCTCCTTCTTTCCTTGCTTTCCTCCTCCCTTTCTTTCTTCTCTCCTTCTTTTTTCCCTTTGTTATCTCCCTTTCACTCTATCCCCTTACTTATCCATCTTCTCCTCTCTCGCCTTCCCTCCTTTGCCCCTCATCTCTTCCCTTTCCATTTTTTCTTCCCTTCCCCTCCATTTGCCTTGTCTCTTTCTCCCCCTTTTATCTCAATAATTAGTTTTTTGCATATGTACATTCTAAATTCTCTAATTATAATTCTAAAGTCAATCATTCCTAAAAATCATTATTGTTTCTAATGTATTCATGCAAATGATTACAGTCTGCTTGGGGTGATGGCAAAAACAATGCCCCCCTACGGTTATAATGCAGTTAGATCCCTATTTCCAATTCTTATCAAGTACACTGAGAGACAAACTGACAAAAATGTAAACATTGCCAATTGTGTCATAGGGGAAAACAAATAAAATTCCTTCCTGTTCTCAGATACTGGATCAATACTTCTCTAGTTATTCAGGATAACCCTGAATGCCCTTTTTAAAGTTATCTATCAAATTGGCTATCACAACATATTTTGGTAGAGAATTCCACCATTTAACCACCCTTACTGTGAGATTTCATTCACTATAAAAAAAATTACTTTGGTACTTACATACCCTCCATAGTCATTGCAAATTAGTGTACATGCATGCTTTGAGGAATCCAATGTTTAATATGTGTAGCGCTTATTATTATTATTATCTTTTATTTGTAAAGCACCAACATATTCTGTAGCGCTATACATACGTTGTTGTCAACACAAAACAATATTAACACACTACAAAAGATAGGCCCTGTCTTTGAGCTTAGAATCCAGTGTCCATAGTGTTTTCTCCATAGCACATTGCAAGATTGAAAACTTGCAGACTTATAACCTAAAGGTTTTGGGTGTGGTACAGGCGGGTGATAAATGCAATGTGCACGTTAAGGAGGCAGGTTATAGGCTGTGTTTTTAGTGAGGTTTTGAAGGATTTGTAGCAGGAGGATAATCTGGTGGAGTGAGGCAATGAGTTCCAGAGAATAGGGGCAGCACGAGAAAAGTCCTAAATGCGGGAGTGAGAGGAGGTGATAGAGGAGGAAAGAAGAAGTCATTAGCAGAGCGAAGAGGGCGGGTGGGGGAATATTTGGAGATGAGAGCAGAGATATAAGGGGGTGCAGTGTTGTTGAGGTTGATAGTAGGCTGGATACTTCATTCCCTGCTACAAGGTCAATGGAATGCATAATGGCTGTGGGATTAGGGAAGGGTAAAGGCTGGGTGTTATCAGTTACTTGAGAGGAGGGAGTGTACGAACCATGTTGAGAGGAGAGTTTGTTACAAATGTTTTCAATTTTATGCTTAAAATGGCTGGCAAAGTCTTCAGCTGTGAGACATGAGGGGACGGGAGGTGGTGGTGGACGGAGGAGAGTGTCCTATTAGAGCACAGTGTCGATATTAAAGATGTAAAATAGTGCTGTTTGGCAAGATTGAGGGCAGAGAAGTAGGAGCGCAACATAAACTTGTAGTGGAGGAAATCTGCTGAAGTGTGTGATTTCCTCCATAGCCGTACAGCAGTGCGGGAGCACCTGGATGTATTGTGTTTGTGTAGTGTGCCATGGTTGTGGATGACAGCGAGGGCATCTGCGTGTGGTTATGGGGGCGAGGATGTCAAGGGTGGAAGTAAGAGCCATGTTGTACTGTGAGGTGGCAGTGTCAGGACAAGTGAGACCAGTAAGGGGACTGAGAAGGGATTGTAACACTGTGGAAAGGTGTTGTGGGTCAAGTGCTTGAAGGTTTCTGACCAGGATAGAAGAAGGGCAGTGAGAAAAAGATGTAGTGAGGCTGAAGAATAGAAGGTGGTGGTCAGAGGGCGTGGGCAAATGGCAATGTTAGAGGTTTTGCAGAGATGGGATTTTGCCGAAGGAAGAGGAAAGTGAAAGTAGTTTAGCAGCAGTAGGGGAGATGGGAGTGTCAATGTTGAAGTCGCCAAGAACGAGTGAAGGAACGTTGGAGGAGAGAAAGTGGGGGAGCCAGGTGGTGAAGTGATCAAGAAATTGAGAGGTTGGTCCAAGAGGCTACAGATCGCAGCAACATGTAAAGAGGTGAGAAAAGGTTGGTGTGAACTTCAAAAAATGAAAATTGGAGGGAAGGAATAGTGGGTATGTGGTGAAATGTGCACTGAGAGGAAGTAATATGCCAACACCACCATCGTGTCAGTTCCCAGGTTGAGGTGTGTGACTGAAGTGAAAACCACCATCGGAGAGTGCAGCATGGTAGGCAGTGTCTGAAGGAGAGAGTCAGTAGATTGGTGGTGTTTGAAGTGAATAGGTCATGGTTAAAAGAGAGTTTAATGCAGATATTTTGTGCATGCCAGAGTGCACAGGAAAAGGGCAAAGAGGATGGTTTGTGGCCGGAGATAGGTATTAAGTTGTGGGGGTTTTGGGTATTTGCAATCCTGGCGGTAGTGCGTGTCTGACAGTGGGTGGAAATGAGTGAGGGGCCTGGATTGGGAGATATATCTCCAGTTGCCAGCAAAAGGAGGAGTGAAAGTCATAGGAGATGGGTGTGTGTCTTACAGAAGCATTTTTGCTTGTGAGCTGTAGGAGATAGTGACTGGAGGAAGGAGAGAAGCTTGTGAGTGCGAAGAAAAGGGGAGGAGATGAGAGAAGGTGAAATGGTTATTTTATTGGATACATGATGTGGGGAAAATTGGGAGGAGAATATGAGAGACTGACAGGAGGTTATAAAGAAGAAGGTGAGAGGAAACTTTGTGACACAGTGTGTCTTTTAGAAGAGTAATCAGGAGTAATTAGCAGGTGTTGCTGATTTGAACAAGTCTATAAAGTAAAAGAAAGAAGGGGCGGGTGGAAGAGGGGCAAGGATGGTATTGGTTCCAGGTGTGAGCAGGAGAGATAAAGGGCAGTCAGAATTTGAGAGTTTGCAAATGGTTCTGTAATAGATATGTATATAAGAATTAGTAGGGAAGGAGAGAGGGGCAATGTGTGCTCAGTGGTTCTAGGGGCAATAAAAAGCAGTGGTGTGCCTAACAAAACAAATTAGAGTGAAAATAAAACTATCTGTAAAGATAGAATAACAGAGACATTTAGAATAATATTAAATTATCCATAGGAGGTAAGGTGATGACTCTGGTGGTGAAGTCCTGTGATAATACACAGTCAGAATGGGAGAGTTTGCAAATGTTTCTTGTTGCAGGGTCCAGGTGTGAGCAGGAGAGGTGCAGGGCAGTCAGAATGGGAGAGTTTGCAAATGGTGTTTGTTGCTGGGTCCAGGTGTGAGCGAGAGAGGTACAGGGTAGTCAGAATGGGAGAGTTTGCAAGTGTTTCTTGTTGCATGGTCCAGGTGTGGGCAGGAGAGGTAAAGGGCAGTCAGAATGGGAGAGTTTGCAAATGGTGTTTGTTGCTTGGTCCAGGTGTGAGCGAGAGAGGTACAGGGCAGTCAGAATGGGAGAGTTTGCAAGTGTTTCTTGTTGCATGGTCCAGGTGTGAGCGAGAGAGGTACAGGGCAGTCAGAATGGGAGAGTTTGCAAATGGTGTTTGTTGCTGGGTCCAGGTGTGAGCGAGAGAGGTACAGGGCAGTCAGAATGGGAGAGTTTGCAAATGGTGTTTGTTGCTGGGTCCAGGTGTGAGCGAGAGAGGTACAGGGCAGTCAGAATGGGAGAGTTTGCAAATGTTTCTTGTTGCATGGTCCAGGTGTGGGCAGGAGAGGTAAAGGGCAGTCAGAATTAGAATATGTCTTTTCTCTCCTTAATTCAGTTTAAGTATTTACAAACATAGCTATCTTACCCCAGGCAATATAGATGGAAATAAATGCAGTTGTGTGCGAAGTATACAAGCTAAAATTTCGATAAAAAATATTTTAGGAATTAATTTTTTGGGGATATATCTTTTTAAAATCTAATATAATGACCCTTCAATAATAACTGTGCCATTGGCCACAAATGGAGAATCATTGTTAAAATAAAGACATGGGCCCTCATTCAATTGCAATTTGGCCAATTTAATGGGGCTCTAAATAAGCACATAACATATATTTTTTAAAGAAGTTTTTAATTAGTAAGCATCTATCCAAAAGCAAGGTTTTCGCTAATTAAAAACTTCTTTTAAAAATATATTCTATGTGCTTATTTAGACCGCTATTCAATTGGCCAAATCGCAATTGAATGAGGCCCATGGTGATTACTCAAAACCTAGAAATGTATCACATATAATAGTTGTCAAACTGCGAATCGTCATCACGCTTGCGAGCAGTTGAAGCACAAAAATCTTCCAAAGGCGCTCATTGGCTGCTCGCCACGCAAAGCGAGGAGAGCAGTTGAAAAATACGGGACTTAGCCTCAAAGCAGTTAGGAAACGCTGGATTTCCTTAGGCTGCAAGCAGTTGAGGAACGCAGGACTTAGAAAAAATAAAATTGCACGGCGCGGAACTTAGAAAAAAAAAATAGGAGTTTGGAAAAACATGAAATTTACGTCCGAACCGCGCTAATCGAAAAATACTCACACACAGCACGGGGGGACAGCCAGGACGTCTGCGATTGAGGTTGCAAGCAAGTTTAGGCCGAATTTCGGCACTCGAAAATCGGCTAAGCAAAATAAAAATAAAAAAGGCGGCTGAAAATAAAATGAAAACAGGCCTACACGACCCCGAACCGCGCAAAACACCGCCAGACGCATACCACTTTTAGCCAGGAACGTACGAGGTACAAAATACACTTTTAGAAAGGATGGAAAAGGCTTGAGAGCCTTGTAACACAGACAGTTGCCGCCATTTTACAACACTAACTTGCAACTAATAACATTACGAATCTAAAATGGCGCTTTACCCAACTAAACCAAAGGTTTGGCCTCGCTCACACAGCCTATTTATACTGCACACTTGCCACATTGCTGACACTTTCTCATCAGGGCAGCAACAGTCCAAATGTACATTGTATGCTGCAGGAAAATCAAGAGATTGTTAGCTCTTCAGGATATTGATTGCTAGATATATTAATTAGAAATAGGTAAAGTATATTAATTTATTAAGTAATTAATTATTATAAAAAAAAAAAAAATATATATATATATATATATATATATATATAAAAACCTCTAATTAGCAGATTTCACACTGCCGTTACTTTATGAATATATTAATGCTTCATACTTCCTAATACATTTGCTCATTCAGAATTATTAATGTACATTAATTTAATAAGTATTTAATAAGTAATGGAAAATAAAAATGTATACTTTCCACTGCACTAAAATGTTTTACTTTTTACACTGCAGTTATATATATCTGGATTACTGCTCATTGGCTGCCAGCGATAGCACTCTCAAAGCTGTTACATATTTAAATCACTTTATTATGCTCTGGGACCTGAAAACATTTTATAATTTACATTGCACTAAAAAAATTGTATATTTAACACTGTACTTATATATCTGTCTTTGCGATGAGCGCCGAATATGATCGTTGCAAAGCACAAAACTTGAAGGACACGAGGGGAGAGCCTCGCAATGAGCGCCGAAGGTGCTCAGAGGAGCAAAAGCTTTACATTGTGTGGCAAACAGCATTGCCATGGCTTCAAATTGTATTGCCCCGTCATTTTTGATGGGCAAGTCGCTAGTTAAATAATATTGTGGAGACCCATGAGAATACCCCTTCAAGAAATGAAAACGCACACATTTAGATTTGTACATCAAAGTTATGGGACTTGTCTATCTTGTCTTTTCTCCATGTTTTAAGAAGTGAAGCAAATTAAAGTGTATCAAATTGAAGTTCTTTGCCCCTTTTTTCTTTCCAATTACCAATAACAAGCTTAATTCTTCAGACCATGCAGTAGAGATTTGGGGGCAGTTTATTATCTATTTTTGTGTGACTGATATACTTCTGAGATCTAAAAATATTGGGGTTTTAGGTGAATCAGATAACATTATGGTGTTAAACTGCAGTTTTATTTCAACACATTGTGTCTTCAAACCTTGAGTAGTAAGACAAACAATATAAGTTCTTTACATTGTACATACATATTTAAACTTCTCTAAGCATAGTCTCATATAAATTACATTTGAAAATAACTAAACAAGATTTAAATCCAATTCATTTTGAACATTTTTTTTCTATATCATGTAATGGAATAGAGTTTAAAGGGCCAGTGAAAGAGTTTTTCCTGTTAAACCTAAGTTTGTGTGTGCACGTCATTCAGTCCTGTCCAACTCTCCGTGACCTCATGGACCAAAACACACCATGCTAATCTACTTGGTTTTCATAGCAGAGATACTGGAGTGGGTTGCCAGTTCCTTCTCCAGTAGGCCACAGAATACAGCTTCTGGTATTCCTAGGTGGTCTTCCATCCAAGTACTGACCAGGCCCAACCCTGCTTGGCTTTAGGGTGGTGTGACCTCTTGGTTCCCTGAATGGAACTGGACCAGAGAGCACGAAACCCTTACCACTGAACCATCAGGGAACCCAACTTAAGTTTACCATTAATTAACATTAAAAATGCATGTACAAACAGCAGCAAATCAAAGGTTTAGCAATAAAATATAATTAAAAGAAAGTTTAACATTAATTGCCACTGCTGTACCCCACCCAGCTCTCTCATTGTCCTGAGCTCTACTAAAAGCATGTGGAAAATGTAAACCATGCAATAATATTATTCAAAACTTACAGAGACAGTATAACCAATGGTATCAGTCAAAATGTTCAATTTGCTTTCAGTAGTGCTTAGAATAATGAGAGTTAGGGTAGAGTACATTAGATGTCATTAATTATGTAAACTTCGTTTTTTTATTATATTTCCTGGTTAAAGATTAATTTTACTGCTGTTTGCACATGTATTTTTTATGTAATAATGGTAAAAATAGGTTGAACATGAAAAGTGCTTACACTGAACCTTTAACTAAAAGAGCTTTTAAGTATTTGAATCAACATTTAAAAATAAAAAATAAGAATTGTCACAAAAAACCAACAACAAAAGAGGCAAACATACTTTCATTGATTTTTAATAATCTTTATTTCAAACTATTTTATTTTTCACAGCATGTTCCCAATGTAACATTTGCATGTTTTCTTACAAGTTATACAGGATGCAAAAGGATACTAGTTTCCGCTTCGGTTGCTCATAATGGTTGACAATAAAATATATTATCATGTTCTTCCCTTGAAAAGACAAATAATGCATGTAAGTATTAAGGCAGGCATTGGATACATTACATGTCTCCATGTCCTAATGCAAGAACAGGCTATATAAATGAATAAGACCGTAATCTTAAACTGAAACCCCTTTATTGAGGGAAAATTTTAGTTATAAGTATTGCATGGGTTTTGGTACATAAAATGTGATGCTTAAAAAACATCTAAAATGCTGTTCGCTATACATGAAATAAGTTCTGCATAGTGCATAGGTGCAAAGTGTGTGCAGTAACATATGCAGATGCACCCAGCGGGGGAAAGCCTGCAGTATATTAAACCCACCACGGTTTCATGTTTTTGCTTGAGATCTAGCAGTGAAATGTGAAACTGCTACAAAATCATTCTCCTAGGTAATAAAATCAGATGCTATATAAATAGGACACAGTTCTATTAATGTAACAGTTGCTCCTTTCCTGCAATAATACTATCAAATTAATATATAATAAAGCTTGTACAACTGTATATTGTATTTCCAAGCATATGCACAAATAAAACTACAATAAATAGTAAAGCCTACTTGAATGAAACAGATTGTGAATGGTAGTGGTCCGAACCCTAGTTCTTAATGACATAAGCACACTGCTGCTTGTGTACAGGGGAGTCAGTCTCGCGGTCAATACGCAGATTTAATTAACAATGTTGGACAGCATATTTCATAATTGCATTAAAGGCACATTGACATGGCACTGTAAGGAAATATAGAAATGGACTATGCTTAATACAAAATCTCAGTTTTGATTACACGCAAATGTTTTATTGTGCGTTCTAAATAATTCCTGTCTTTCATGTATATGGACGGGTTACACTTTCTGTTGTATTTCTGATTATGTGATAAGTGACTTCATTGACTGCAAAGGAGGCAAGATATTTACTTTCCGGTTACTCAGCCTTTCAGTAAGTATTCTGTGGTATCCCTTGATAATGGCCACTTGCTAATTACAATCTCTCAATCTATTGAATTCAGTGCAAGCCATGTTCAAAACATGCTTAGGCCAGGGACAAACAACATTTTTTTTTTTTTACCGCCAGCCAGCCATTCTGATCCACCCACTTAATGTATCACAGTGTACTTGATGGCTGGATCAGAAAGGATGTCCAAAAGGAAAAAACTGCCACTGCCAACAATGTAAGGCCACTGTAGGCAAATGCATTTTAAACATATTCATCTGAACTTTTGCCATTTCACTTTACCAAATAGGAAAAATACAAGACATAGGCAGTAAGTTTTATGCTATCTGTAAATTATTTAGGTGGTGAGTAGGAAAAGTTGAGAAGCCTTACTCGATTTGATTGATTGTTAACATCAAAATATCGCATGCTAGCGCCATGCTGTTTGCTTTGGGTAAACTGACAATACATAACTGAAAGCAAAAAGAATGGCTGCTATTTTTCCCATAACAGTTTGAAGCAAATAAGGGGATTTATAAAATATTAAAGCAATACAGGAAAGTATATATATATATATATATATATATATATATATATATATATTAAACACGCTTCATTCATATGTGTTCTTACAATCATGTCAATATCTATTTAAAACAAATGAAAGGTGAGGAGGGGGCACCAAACCTAGCACAGCGTTATATAAACGACATGGAAATCTAAATATATGTCCAGGGGCCTCCAGCCAATCTTACCCTGCTTTCCTCCACAATGATCACATGTAAATACCTGCAGATGCTTCTGGGAAGGATAGGTTTTAAGAGCTGAAACAACCCTAGAATTCTAGCCAAGCTTCCTGGTGCTTATCCACACCCTGTAATAATGAGTGCTCACCTCAGTAAATCTTCACCAGGATCCTACACACATCCATCTTTTCACTATAGGTGAGGGGTTCAAGCGTGAATGTGTAGTAAAAATGGGGTACCAGGCTGAACCTAATGACAAATTGTGAGGGATACTAAAAATAAAGGCAACCTACTAATATGGAATTGATCACAGCCCATCAATGCTTTAGGAGTGGCCACAACGTGAGATCCACCCACTTTAAATAGTATTAGTCACAAGAGGGATGTTAAAGGTAGAAAAGATCTCTATTAAAATTTCTGGAAAGGCTGCCGCAATGTTGTGTAACTTAAAAATAGCATTAAATGGAAGAGCAACTCATAATAGAGTCACTCTCCTCTTCTGGATAAGCAGTGCTCTAGTGGTAAAATAAGGTTGCCCCTAACCGGAATCTGCTAAAAATATGATTTTCTCTAGCAATATTATCATACTTATGGGTTACATAATTGCAAATGTTGTCACTTTGGTAAATATTTCATAAAATGTGAACATTTCTCCACAAACTAAAGTGGTCCTTTAACTGGTCCACGTGCTAAATGACTAAATGTAAAAGAGTTTGCTAAAAACAAGAACTGTAACAGTGTTTCCTTTTCATATTTAAACAGTGATGCAACAAATGCGTCACAACTTATCTATAAAAAAGGAAAAAAAATACACAAACAAAAAATGTCACGAAAATGAAACAAACACCTCCTACACATCCCTAGTTCTGTAAGTTTTTCCTATGTTCTTTCTAGTTGTTCCAGAGATTGGTGAATTATCAGATAAATCCAGACAGGTCATGTACAAAGAAGCAGAGCACCATTTTTTCCCCAAAGGAAACAGCCATATATGGACTGGTTGTACACAAATCCTTTAAAACCAACTGTCATTTTGTAGGGTTAAGTTTCTGTAAAAAGGCAACTTTGGACTAGAACAATAATTTGCATGTCATGGTCTCAAGGCACTGTGCTCTGATTATGAGAGCATCTGCGTCTGAACTGAAGAGTAAAGTCTTGAAGCAGTAACTCCCAAGTGACATGTTTTCTTACAGATTACTTGGAATAACTTAATGTCTAATAGCCCAAACCAGGTCAAATAACCAGCTCTTACATATACATTTGATCCTTAGAAACACACAAAACCAGAACGCAACTTCTTCATCACCAGGTAAATACAATAAACGGCTCAATAATATGAAAATGATAATCCTCCTATGAGGCAGAAATGCTCCTACTAGACCTTATCCTTCACATGTTTAATTATAAAAATGATACTACCACAAGGACATAAAAAAATCTTAATAATGATTGTACAAGTCAGTGATGTTGGAGACTGCTTTACACAAGTCATAAACTAACCACATTTAATTTGTAATCTTATTAAAGGTGCTGTATTTGCAGTAACTTCTACTAGCTCATGTCCAACACCAACCAATAAGAAACTGCGATGTCATTAGAGCACAACATGGCAGATCAATAGAGTGTTGCAAATGATTTCGAATTTAAAAGACACTGCTACATTGATAACCATGCTGTGCTTTAATATTAAAAGCACTTGTTAAAGCCACTGTTGACTAGAACAGGAAACATAAGAAATATTGAGAAAATGGAACCTGTTTTAGAACCATAGGACAAGTTGACTGTACTATTCCCATCCCTTCACCCCCCCCCCCCCCCCAAAAAAAAACAACTTTTTTTTTGTTGAGGTATTCTGTAACAAAATTAGTGACCTTTACAGTATTCTACTACATGAAGAGAATAATTTAATAAACATGGTTACACATTCTTTTTAATATCCTCTGGATCACAAAGTGCAAACTTTTGCCGTAAAACTTCTGATATGAGACTGATGGGATCTTCTTCTTTGAGTAAACACTGGTTTCTGTTTGACCTGGGAAAGAAACATAAAAAGTAGTCCAAATAAAATATATAAATCGATTCACCATTATAATATACTAGCGAATTGCCCGTCAAAAAATTACGGCAATAAAATTGTAAGGCAGGTAATGCGATTTGCCACAGAAAGTAAGTGATTTGGTGGTCTGAGATCCTTGTGCACTCATTGTGGGGCTGGCGCTGAGTGTCTTTGGCGCTCATCGCGTGCCTCGAAATGAGCGCCTTTGGCGCTCATTGCGAGTCTCTGGGTTGGGGTTGGTGTATTTGTTCTTATGATAGGCGCTTTTGCTTATGATAGGCGCTTTTGCGCTTATTGTAAGGTTCGCAGTGATCTAGTTTTGTGGCTTATTGCAAGGTTCTCCCCTGGTGTAGTTTGTGTCCTATGGGTGGCGCAGTGAAGGTGTTTGTGGTTGTTAATTTTTTTTTGTTTTGTGTCTCTTAAATTTTTTTATGCTAATTAATTAATGAAATCATAAATTAATATACTTTACCTCTTTGTAAGTAATATATGCAGGAAGCAATGTGCTGAAGACCTTACAATCCGTTTTGATGTTCCTGCAGCATCCAATGTAGATTTGCACTGTTGTTGAGCTGAGGTGTAAGTGTCAGCAATGTGTGCAGTGTGTAGTGTAAATAGGCTGCGTGCGCGGGGCGGAAGCAGTTAGTGTAGCTGTGTACTTCTGCATTCTGTAAGTTAGTGTTGTAAAATGGCGGCGAATGTCTATGTGGTAGGCGGGTTTGTATGATGTAGCGTCCTTGCTAATGGTGCAAGTTGTAGGTGGTATGGGTTTTTTGTAAAAGCCGTATTAGTTTTGTGGTATTTAGCAGCTTTAGGGGCCGTGTAGCCTTGTTTTCGTTTTTTTTCGGCTGCCATTTTTTCTCTTGCTTAGGGGATTTTCGACTGTCTAAACTTTTTAAAGTAAAATGGAGGTTTAAGCTGTGTTGCAGAGGTCCTGGGTGTCCCACCTTGCTGTGGCCTGAAAGTTGTAGGGGGTCGTAGGGATAAGTGTTTATGGCACTCATCTCCACCAGTGCAAGGAGCATCTTTGGTGTGATAGCTATATGGTGTAATGTGGCAAAAACATTATATATATATATATATATATATATATATATATATATATATATATATATATACACACACACATTAGCGACTTGACCCTTCAAAAATGACGGGGCAATAAAATTGCAAGGCAGTTAATGCTGTTTGCCACAGACCGTAAGTGTTTTGGTGGTCTGAGATCCTTTGGCGCGCATTGCAAGCCTCTTGGTTGGTGTATTTTTTTGTTATCGGAGGTGTTTTTGCTGTCATTGTAAGGTCCACGCTGATCTCCTTTCTGCGCTTTTTGCAAGGCTGTCCCCTGGTGTAGTTTGTGTTCTATGAGCACCGTTGGCGCTACTTGTGAGGCGCGCGTTTAAGGGCTTTGGCGTTTATTGCGTGGTTTTCTTTTTTTGTGTATATGTAGGTTTTCATGATAATTAATTAATTAATAAATTAAATAGACTTTTCCTATTTGTAAGTAATATATGCAGGAAGCATTGTGCTGAAGAGCTACCAATCTGTTTTGATGTTCCTGCAGCATCCAATGAAGGTTTGCACTGTTGTGGAGCTGAGGTATAAGTGTCAGCAATGTGTGCAGTGTAAATAGGCTGCGTGCGCGAGCAGAAACCGTTTGGGTAGCTGTGTACTTCCCCATTCTGTAAGTTAGTGTTGTAAAATGGCGGCAAATGTGTATGTAGTACCCGTGTGTGGATGATTTAGCGTCCTTAATAGCGTATCTTGTACCTCACTTCCAGACGTCGTTGGTGTCCCCCCTTGTGGGTAATCTTTTTGTTTTATTTTTGTGTGTATTTAGTCTGTTTTTACTGTTTTCCGGTGTGCGCGGTTACCGTGTATGTATGTATGTATGTATGTATGTATGTATATATATATATATATATATATATATATATATATATATATATATATATATATATATATATATATATATTTTTTTTTTTTTTTACAGGCAGACACTGCTTAATACTACCCCGTTTAACACTAATTCACTATATATTGGATTTGGCACAGGTTTTTCCTGACACATCCCTGAGTAACACCGATTCAATGCTTGTGTATCATTCTAAAACACCAAGTGCCATAGAAGGATTTTTTTTTTTATCGAGTTTGCCTGTGATTGATTCTATTTTAAAATGTACCCGTTTAACACTGTTTCATTTAGTACATGGTCTTCGAGGAACACATCTACAGAGTTAAGAGGTATGTCCTGCTTAATGCTACCCCTTTTAGCGATGTTTCTCTATATAACGCTATTGTGACCTGTAACTCTCTGTTTAATGCACTTCCTCGCTATAACTGCTCTGATTCTCAAAAATAAACTAGAATCCAGGATGACCCAGAAGCTTCAGCATCACAAATTTAAAGTTTACATTTCTGCTGATGTTCAGTTTGTATTGGTGTTATGTTTGGTGTTTGTTTTGAATTTCAATTGTGTTTTTTTAAATGTGTGTGTGTGTATATATGTATATATATATATATATATATATATATATATATATATATATATATATATATTTATTTATTTAATGTTTTTTGTGTTTTTTTATATCTATTTTATACATCTTGTGTTAAGAAAACCAAAAAACTTGGAGGACCACTGCAGTTCAAGAGAAATATCAATTATATGCCAATTTAACAATATTAGATGTATAAGCCATGGGCATAACACATATTCGGGGGAAATTTCAATTATTTCAAGACCCTGTTTATGAGTACATGAATCCATTTTGTGTTTGTTACAACACTTCCTGAGAGCTGGATGATGGGTGTGTGTGTGTTTGTAGTTATCAGTGGAGGGAGGGGAGTGGGGGAGGCAGGAACAGGCAGAAGCCCAGAGCTTTTGTTTGATATTAGGATCAGATTGAAATGGACACAAAATACAACTTAGCAACCAATATCTCATGGGCTCCCTCCAGGGTTCTGCAGATGCATCAAAATGTATTTTTTGTATTCATTAAAACTAGCTGTGTGTATTTCCCACTGATTAATTATGCTCTATGTCAATCTTAAAGTAATTATATATATATATATATATATATATATATATATTATATATTTGATAAAGTAAGGAAAATTCCAAATTTTCATATTAGAGTCCTCAGCATTTTACTACATTGCCAATACTTGCCCACGGTACAAATTGTTATATATATTCTATTTGAATAAATAATTACCAGTCTCTTGTCAGTTTCATTCTGTGAATATCCTTCAGAATCCCCATCATATCTGCAAAACTATTGGACTTGGACATACAAAGAGAATCATCATCATCATCATCAGATATATTGGCCTCAAGTTGACGCTGCTGACCAATGGTAGAATCTACCAGAGAGGCGGATGAGTATTCAGATATATCCAACTCGTCTTCTTCTGTAATGTCACTTATAACAAAGGAGGTGGTTGATTGGAAAGAGGGACCAAAGTCTGGAAGGGTGGGATCTAGATCCACATTTCCAGGTAGGGAATCTGATGTTGAACACTGAGCACCTAGAAGACACAAATATGAACAGTTTATGTCAACGTATTGTACTAGCAGTGAAGTGTCAATCATGTGAGGACACAATGTGAGTATTGTGCAAGCCATGTTGTGCACACTCATGCTGGATTAGTTTGGCTTAAAAAGACATGGAACTCCCCAAATTTATATCATGCATTTGTTTGGTCACTCAAGTTGTCATTCAATAGGGCAAAGAACACGTCTTGAATTCTTGTTCAAGTCAATGTTTTCCTGCATAGCAGGTAAAAACTCCAATTAGTACAGTTGTCTGTGTAACTCCACTCACTTGGACAGCTAATAGGGAGAGGAAAGAAGTAGATCTGATGGGAGATGAAGTCTAAAGTTTAAATATAATTTTTTAAAGCTACACTGTCGGACGTTTTTCCCCATTTAAAATCTTTTTCTTAATTATTATCTAAATAAATGAAGCACAATTGTATGACTGTTAAGGTGGTCCTTTAATAGACTATTTTTTTTTGCATGATTTAAGTGTTGCTCTACTTAAAAAAAAAAAAAGAAATTTGATAGACCTTAACTTCCACAAAAAGAGTGGATTAATAAATGTAAATTTCAGGACCACATATGAGGGTGGTATAAATAAGACATTCAGCTCTCTTCCATCCCTTTCACGGATACGGTGCAGTTGAGAGATGCTGCCAATGAGCCATAGTGCTGCTCCGATATCCAATGAGGTGATCTTTTTTCTGTATTCAGTGTTGCTGAGTAGTGTTTGCTACCCATTGATCATATGAACTACCCACAACTGCTTCAAATCTAAAAGGGAACAACTTACTCTATTTTTTTATGCCATCATAATTTAGTAGAGATATTTGAATGTTGCCTTCTTTGGTGTAATGATTGTTGGAAGTGTCTGCAAACACCTGCAAAACCTATAATATTGATATAGAGATGCATTTGTGAAAAAGAAAACATTCTAATTAGAACTAGTTTAGTGTAGTAAAGTTTCACTGATATGTCCAATTTATCTGAGTTCTTACCTGTATCTGCAGCAACAATTCTAGCTATTTGACTTCTCAGAAGACTCAGCTCATCCTGTATGTCTGTAGATCGGTTTAAGGTCATGCCTGTTTTCTTTAAGCAATACATTTTTTCTTCTTTCATTTTCAGATTGGGGACGGATGAATTTCTGTGCATAACCAGAAGTGGGCTTGGCTTCCATTTGTGTTTTAGCGGCCTTGAATCACTTCTGATGTGGATGGAAAATGTACATTAAAATTGTATGAAACATTTCAAGACACAAATGAAACTTAATGCTGTAGCAGGACTTTTAAGAGATGCTCAAAAGTTTAAATAGCCACATTCATTTTACTGTTCAGTCCTATGCAGAGTCTACAGGGGGGCTTACAGACTGAACGTATACAAAACATTCACAATTAGCTTAGAGTAGGGATTTAAAGGAGCACCGATAATAAAAAAAAACAAAAGCTGTGCACATTTGCATAATAGCAACTAATTTAAAAACGTCCATCAAAATAGCGTCACAATAAAAAGTACATATATTTCTTAAAAAAAAAAAAAAAAAAAAAAAACTCCTTATTTACAGTTTAAATGCAATGGTCTGTGTGGTTGGACCCAAATTCATCATAAACCTATCCAACCTCTAATTTACACACAAAACCTTTAGATTGTAAGTCTGCGAGTTTTCAATCCCGCAAGGTGCTTTAGGGAAAGCACTATGGACACCAGATTCAAAGCTCAAAGATAGGGTCCTACATCTTTTGCAATGTGTCATTATTGCATATGGCTTTGCCTGGAAATTAATTTATGTATAGCGCTACAGAATAGGTTGGCGCGTTACAAATAAACAATAATAATAATAAATCTCCATTGCATTGTCCTGTATAGGTTGGTGCTTTGAAAACAATAAAAGAAAATACATTTAAATTAATACCTGACTCTTGCATAAGTTTCATCATCATCTGCTGCAATCCATTTTATATCAGCTAGCGTGGGGACCATTGGTGCATCACCTAAATATAACTCAGAACCACCAGGAAGAGCCTAAAAAATGAAGGTCAGATTTTTTAAAAAATTTTTTATAATCCAAGTTAGTACATTATAAAATTAAAGACTCATAACATTTTCCCACTTTAGTCTCCTAACATAAGATAGTAAATAAAAAGTACATTGTGTTCACATTTGAATGTCTAAAACAAGTTTAAAAACCTGCTTCCAGCTCAGAATTCAGAGAAAAACAGTTATTACACTGCATTCTGGGAAGTCGAGCTTGGACAGGCAAATGCCTCGCTCTTCAATGCATAAATCATTTCAAACATGTCTTCCTTTAAGCTTATGCATGCTGTATTACACAGCTTTTATGCAAAGCCAAGGTTGGATTATACACAAGCTGGGAATCCTATTCATGTACAGCTGTTTTAAGCTTACTGGCTATCATCAGCATGGAGCGGGATCTCAGCCTGTGTCGTGGAAATTATGAGTAGGTAGTTCACCACAGCAATCATTTATAATATGGTGGACAAAAGAGCGGTAGAAGCCCTCCACTGTACAGTAGTACAGTAAATAAATATTACATCTGTGTTCACATTTGAATGTCTAAAGCAAAGCCTAGATTGGATTATACACAAGCTGGGAATCCTACCCACGGACAGCCGTTTGATGATACGCAGTAGCCTTCAAACGGCTGTCCGTGGAGATTATGATTATATATTTATTTTGCAGTCTCGGACTGCCGTATAGTGCCGGCTATGCCGGTTTAGCAGGAGTTTTGTTCAAATTGGTAATTGATGCTGGTTGCTTGAGAGTGTCGGTTGGTTAGGTGCCGGATATATAATAAAAAACAAAAGAAAACACACACATCACTACTGGGTATTGTAAGTCACAGATGTTCACAAAACAGATATTGTTATCAGATTAATAGCCTTTCCCAAAGCTAAACATATAAAACAGACCTGGTTTTAATTTTTGTCATCCATTTCTCCTTTCTGAATTTTTTTTCCCAGTTATCAAGTTTAGTTATTCAAAATACACAAAAGTGGGACTACAGGGGGCATTCAAGTATTGATAGTGACAAAAACAATCTTCGTTTCACTCTCCTTCATCCTCAATTATTTTTTGTGATACATTTATCAGAAAGTATAGTAATCTGACATCCAGACATCAGAGAGCATTACTTTTAGTTAGAATTTTATTTTGGCCTTTAAAATGGAATTGTATTCACTTTATGAGCTGGAAAACTAGGCAGTCTGACACAATCATGTACCATTACATTCAGCTTATTCCAGATAAATAGTTATTGAAAACTCTGCCCATTGCAAGTCATCTGAAAAAGCCATCTAGAGTAGTAACTGTCCTTGGATCTTTTATCTTGCTGTATTTCTTGGGTACTACTACAACAGGATTTTTGCTGATAAGAATATTCTGAAGACCTTTTTACAGGGATACATGAAAATATGTTTTAACCACTAAAGTTCAGTCTCTGTAAACACCTTCTATATCCCTCTGGTAAATATTATAAAAAACAGAAATAAAAATTAAACAATGTAGTTATCAAAAAGTAAAGATTTTAATGTACTAGTAACAAAAGAAGTGCCAAAGCACTGATATAAATGATCGGACATTAATAGGTTACGTTTCATATTTTAGAAAACTTTTAAAATCATAGGAGACCAAGGGACCAAAAAGTTAATTTGAAAACAATCACTGTCCCTTCTTATACATCCACCCCAAAGTCTTGCAGTTTTAGATAAAGCTCACTTATTAGAGTAGCGCGTTTTACACAAATATATTACACTTGGAACTGGAAATACAAAATTGAAGGCAAATTAAAAATAAATAAAGAAACATGGGGATTCGATAGGTGCTCTGAATTGCTGCCAATATACTTAGAGAGAAAACAAAAGACTTAATTGAAACAAATTCTTAGAAAACAAAAGAAGCCATTAGTAGATAATCACTAGACACTCCCTTACCTGAAAGCAAGCTCTAGGGCAGGGCTTCAATGGGAGGTGTGATCCAATTATCCTTACAAGACTACGAGAGGAACCGCATGGCTTATTCTCCCAAACTGGAACAGTCTGAAATAAGAATGTACCCTTCAGTGGCACAAATTACACTAATCTGCTTTAATTGCATTACATGTATGTAGTTAAAAATGGCCACTGCACTTGTCATACACTTTGGTTTTGTTTGTTTATTTAGTAAGAGATATCAATAAAATAAATTCAAAGAAAAAAAGTTGTCACAAGAAAAAAAGAAAAGAATTAGGTACATTTTTGTTAAACTTTAAGGTTTAAAGATCTAGCAAACCTGCTTCTCTCCACCCCATTTTCGGTGTCTGTTATGGAACAGGCTGAGCCCAAGAGACGGTCTTAATATTTCTACTAGGTCAATCTAGGTACGCTTGCAGTGGCAACTGTGGAGAAGCAAGCAGGTAAAATTTCCGATTACGTCAGCCGTTTGGAAAGATGTTCTGACGCATTGGACAATCACATTTACTGAAGTCTGAAATACTAAAGTTTAAACCCAAAAGTTAGAGGCTACACTGAATGTTCTTTCTACATTTGAGGTTGTTATTATTGCTAGTCAGATTGGAGATCTGCATTCTTCAGTTGGACATGATAAAACTGTTATTGCCAAACCTGCCTTATGATCCCTTTACCAAGACAGCTAATGTCTCTAAAATTCCCTTACTCAGGTGCAGTATTTAAAAATATGAACACAGGCTCAGCATTATAAAAATCAGGAACTGCTTTAATTGCTGTTGAAATACATAACAGGTCTAAAACATGAATATTTAAACTTGGGTTATGTATAAAGAGAGATGGGGGGGGGAGATTAAAGGAATTGGTAATCTAGGTAGAGATATTGAGGAGAAGCATTTAGGAGTACAATTAGGTGGTAATTACTAGTATTAGAAAGATGGTTATGGCCTGTGTATTGTTGAAGTGGAATATACTTTCCCCACTTCAGAGAGCAGGTAGTGGGCTGTGTGGAGAGGTCGGTAGACCTAAGGGCCACCTTTTCCTTACCACTAATAGAGACTGTAATTAGGAATTATAATTAAAAAAAATACTTAACTTCTTACTAACACGCTCTTTTACACCATCTCAAAAAGTATTTTCAAGAGTTAGAGTTAGTGTAGTTCTTCAATACAGTAAATTTTAAATATATGACCACAGTGTTAGCAATTGTTGAATATTTTCCAACCTGGGAACATACCCAGCGATAAATGAAATCAATATTCTTTATCTAATCAAAGTTATTTGACCATGTTATAATACAGGGCTTGGGATCCAGAGCTGAACAGATATCATAACCAAGGAATTTGTTGTGGGAAATCAGTCCAACTGCAAACACGAAAGTGAAGAACTAATCTCAGTGGAAGTACCTAAATAATACAATAGCTCTTAAAAATCATAGTATCAACTCAGCCCAAAGCATGTATCTTAATTCAGTACAACTTTACTGGGCCCGTTGGGCTTCGATTGGAGTCCTAGGAACAACAATAAAAGAAAATAAGTACTACTGCCCAGATGAAGCCAATCAGGTGATGGCCAAAGTCACTTGACTACGGAATGGTTGATGGTATCTCAGGGACAACCCAACGGGCAACTGCCAACTTAATTCCATTTTTTATTAGCTGGGTGGTTTCAAAATATGTGAATGGGACAGAGAAAAACCCAAACATGCTCCACCATCTTTATATAATAGCAGTTTGTCTATTTATTTAGAGACTGTCACAAATGAAACATAAAAGTGTAAAAACAACAGACAGGGTAATGGATGGAGAAAACAGATTAAGCAAATTAGTTAGTTTGTGCAGCAAAGCATCATGGGATGTGCAGTCTTTTTTTTTTTAACACCCACAAGGAAGCATGGAGCAACTCAGACATTTCTACGTGGATTTCTGCATTGTGCTGCTGTTGGTTTGAAGGTTAGTATAGGGTCAGCAAAATGTACCCAAATGCAGTGTATCTATTGGTAGGTACATTGTGCTATGCAAGCAGCTCTGGGGGTGTGGAAACCAATTTCTTAAATAAAATAAAACTGTATATGTATTGAATGATTCAATGTAATGTGTGTTTCTGAAATAAGCAGCATGTGTTATTTTAGAAATAGTAAACACAGGGAAACTTCCAAATAACTTTAAATGCGGGCACAAAAATTAAAAGGACCAGGGAAATCCTTTCATTGCACTCAAAACATTCAGATGTGTTCTTACGACTGTCAGGTGGCTTCTTCTCTTACTGACAAACAGAATAGAGGAATTGTTCCTCTCGGACTTCAGATACCAGTCTCAGCACTCAGTTTAGATTGCACTCCAACTAGACATGCAAGCTGCAATCCCACTCAAGAGTCTCGGCATTTACAAACTCTAGGTTGGAATTAAGACCAGGCATATCCTATAAAGTTGAACTTGCCTAAGACACATGTTCAGGGATCCCAAATATCTACTGCAAATAAATGTTGTGCAGTATGACAGAGTCCCCTTCTGGATCACTACCGTGTCATGGTGAAGGGTCTGTGTACCTTAATGAAGCTGTGAGCTATACCAAAGTAGGATCACCCAAGATTGGCAGGTAATAGCAGAGATGTCAGACAAATCACAGTCCACTGGAGAAGAAACTGGCAACCCACTCCAGTATCTTTGACAAGAAATCCTTTGGATAAACACAACCAGACACAAGATGTGCCGGGTGTACTGCGCTCCATAAGAGGCGGACACAACTAAATGACTAAAAAGCAACAATGACAGAATCCCCCTGGGGACCTACCTGAGGCAAACTTTACAGACTCATCAATCCTATATATCTACCTTATACAAATAAATGCTGGGTTGTAATAGATTACAATTTATAACAAATTATAATATACAGAAAAGCTGCAATTGTATCTATTTATGAGATTATACCCCTACATAAACCAGTGGGATCAGCTGCTATAAAAGGAACACAGCAAAGGTCTCAGTTACTGCATATTTGCAGAGTGATCTATGCTAGAGCATATTAGGGGCATTAGGTAACTCTCACAGCAGTGGTTAGTATGGAAGGCATGGATACCTATCTGGTATAAACATGTATAATGACACTACCAAATACATATGTAATAATACCATGTCTCCATCTGGACATGCTCTGCTTCATTATCATTCCCCACTCAGGGGTAATTAATGGCCATATATAGAGAGCTTGCTGTGTAATGTGGTGCAGTGATGGGACTGTATGGATATACACGCTGCTACATGTAACATATCACACACATGTGCGGTCATTATATACATCCCTGTATGCCCAGGCCCCTCCCCTGCTCTTACCTGGCCTCGCTTCCTCTTCCGCCCCTCACTAACCCCGCAGGCCTCAGCTCCCTCCTCCATTCCCAGCGGTATCCTATCCGCCGGTGACCCCAGCTCCAACGAGGCCATGGTGACTGCTGATGACGTCACACTAGGAAACAGGCCCCTATGTTTCTGTCAGTAGGCGAGCCCCGTTATACCGGAACCGGGACAGTACAGAGCTCACACAAACAACATTAGGGGCGGGAGCCAATCACAGGGGAGAAGGTGGAGTGTTCCAGCCAATTACTAAACAATGGCCCTGGTGTAAGCCAATAACATAAAACAAAGACCAGCGCCCAACCAATGAGAGCGTTGATAGCACAGAACCTGCCAATAATGAGGGGCTGGCCATCTGGGTAAGTATAGCCGCTGGGTTGCTCGTGTCCGTGTAGTGCGTGCATGCGCGTGCAGTCAGCTGGTTTTACTTGATATAGCAGCAGGCTCAGTGTGACCTTGGCCAGTTGTAGTGTTCTATGGCAACAGTGCTAATGGTATCTCATAGAGCTGCATTGTTTATGGGACAGTTTAATGTATGCTTTATTCAGTAACTGAACATGAAAATGTGTTTCTTTAAGAAATAATAAATATTAAAGTAAACTTTTACATTTGTACTTTTATATACCATTATTCTTTACTGCAGACATCCGTTTTCTTTTCCGACCTGATCCTGTCTGCTACTTTCACAGAGGGACCTTCCATAAGTCCCATCATAGCACTGGCAGTAAGCTGATCAGACTTGTTTCTTCGTATGCATTCTAATACATGTTGTCTATTTTCAGTTATAAATCTTGAGAATTGCATATTTTCAATATTTGGATCTTTCCTATTTCTGTCCACCAGCAGTGGCATCCAACAGTCAATAGGTGGCACTGCAGAGATTTCCGTCAATTTCTTGTTAGTGTAAAACATATCATCTGCCACTAAACTTTAATCCTAAGCCCTAAATTGGGTCACTGGGAGGGTACAGAGAGGGAGAGGGCACGGAGAGTATGACCAATGAAAAGTTTAGCTAATAACCAAAGTCCTGGATCCCCTCAAATGACTACAAGTCATTAAATAAGTAAGCACAGAAGGCTTTTCTTGAGTTAACAAGCACAGTATACACACCCTATGAGAATAGAGCTTAGTATATCCCTGTACATCAACAAAATTGCATCACATATATAGTTGTGAGCATATAAACCGTTGCTCACGATTGCGGGCTCGCATAGCGAGCCTGTGGCCCTTGCATAGCGAGGGCTGCGGGCGAGGGCCTCGGTTGCTGGCATGGAGTGCCGAAGGCGCTCCTTGCCAGCAACTGCGACCCTTGCAAACAACATGACACACCAACTACGACCCTCGCAAACTTTACCTCGCAACGCAAACAACATACAAGACACGTGAACACACATTATGACCTCGCAACAATCGGACGCAACTCGCGAACATTACAAAATTCAAAACACAATCAATACACACAGCACATACATAAAAAGCTTACCTACAGCAAGAGGAAGCATCCAGGACCTCAAAAAAGCAACTTACACCTTAATGTAACTCAAAATAAAAGAGTTTAGACACTAAAAAATTCTCTAAGCGACAGAAAAAATGGCCGCCGAACAAAACGAAAACGAGGCTACAGAACTCTAAACACGCAAAACACCACAAGAAACTTGCAAAAAAACACAAAAGACCTACCTACGCATACCACACATTACCCGCCATTGTACGCCAGTGCGGAAGTACACAACTACGCTAACGGTTTTGTCTCGCGCACGCACACTATTACACTGCACACATTCATCACGCTTACACAGCAGCTCCACACCACTAATGCTGCAGCAACATCAAAACAGATTGCAAGCACTTCAACACAATGCTTCAAAATAGGTAAAGTATATTCATTTATTAATGTATTATATATTTCATTATTATACACCAAACAGCATTAGCTACCTTACAATTTCATTGCCGTAATTTTTTGACGGGCAATTCGCTAGTAAACTACAAAAGCCAACCTTTTTATACATTTACCTAAAACACCATAACAATTTCAAACCTGCCAGCATAAAATCAAGTTCAATGTTAGTTTCATATAAAATATTATCTATTCCCCTTCCTCCTAGTAGTCTTTCTCCCCATCCTCTCTTTATACCTCCACCCCAACATTCTCCCATCTCTCTCATCATCCCTCTCTTTTCCTCTCCCTCATCCCCTCCCAACCACTACCCTCCCCTTTCTGTCCCCACTTTCTCCTTCCTCTCATCATCACTCTGTCCCCCCCCCTTACCTCCCCCACTCCCAACACCCCCCCCCCCTCTTATCCACCCTCATCTCCCTCCTCATCTCTCCTAATATTCTTCAATGATCCCTGCCATCTCGTATCTCAGCCCCTTTCACCTCTCTCCCTCACTTACCTCCTGTCCACTCTCTTCCCACATTCCAAACGCATCCTCCTTTTTTCCCCCCACATTCTCCCTCTCTCTCTTCTTTGTTTATCCTACCTCCCTAAATCATCTAAAGGTGATCTGGGGATTTGGGAAAAGAAGGTATGGAAAAGGTCAGGACTTCAAGTATGGGAGATTATTAAATGTAAACAAGATAATATTTGCGCCTCCTTATCCCCCAGCACAATAAATCCTTGTGCCTGGTCCTGGAAGCCAAGGCAAGACACCGTTTTAATATAACAGGGTTGGGGTTAAATGACAATGAACATACATTTGTCATGAAAGATGATTTTTTCAAATGTTTCATTGTATGTTTAAAGTTGTCCCACTGTGAGTAAAGTGCTTTTCATATATTTCTGCCCTGGATACTTGTTCTATTTAGCCAGTGAACACTAGCAGAACTATATGAGTTATACGTTTCAGCCAATGATATGACAAACAGCTGTAATATTCATTAAAACAGCTTTATTTAAAAACAAACACAAAAAAAAAAAAACATTCATTGGGTTTAAAACATTTGCCCAGACACTAAGGGCCTCATTCAATTGTGATTTGGCCAATTGAATAGGGCTCTAAATAAGCACATAGCATTTTTTTTAAAGAAGTTTTTAGTTAATGAAAACCTTGCTTTTGGATAGATGTTTACTAACTAAAAACTTCTTTAAATGTATATGTTATGTGCTTATTTAGAGCCGTATTCAATTGGCCAAATTGCAATTGAATGAGGGCCTATGTCTCTGAGTCAAGCTAGCTAATTATCCCCTATAGTGTTTCAAATCCTGTCAATGGTGCCCAGGGAGATAACAAGCCCCTCAATCAAAAACACCTTGGCAGTGACTATTAGAATTGAAAGTTTTTTGTTAACCCAAGGAAGGGGGCTAATGTTGATTGGTTAATGTACTGTTTAAATGTGTGTGTGGAATTAAAGTTAGAGTATTGCTCTGTTTGACAACACATAAGCAAGGTGTGTTTTCATTCTGAAGGAAAGAAAAGGAACTGGTGATCAGATCACATCTGGAGGTAGGATTGGCTCCTTTTGTCTTGCCAAGCCCACTGGAGAGAAGATTGTACTGATGATGATGACCCTATGTTCCTGCGTTCCTGATGGTGGTCCTGATTTGCATGCTGGGTACCGAGAAACCCAAATCGTTACGATCCTGGGGTGTGTTTCTGTAGCAGAAGGCAGGAGGTTTTGGACTTAACGCACACTCCCTTCCCTTGATTCCTGTCCCTTAAAAAGAGCATGTGATAGGGATTACAAAATAGTTTTATTCTTGCATTAAAAAGTTGTGGCGGGACTCTGCCTATTCAGGTACATATGAGAGACTTGGCTAGCTTCCAAAAAGCAATATTCAGATTTATTTGGAATTACAAGCGCCCTAGAATAAGGAAAGCAATTATGATGAGGATGAGATCCTCTGGAGGCTTGGGCTGTCCCGACCTCCTTAAATACTTCAGGGCAGCCCAGATTTCTTTCTTGCCCCAGGCGCATTCGGCAGAACATCAGCCACTTTGGGTCTTTGTAGAAAACCACCAAATTGCACCATTAAAATGGGATACTCTTATATGGGACCCTTCTTCCCCGTTGCCCTCAAAGCTGGCTCGAAACAACCCGATGATAGCCCTGTCTCTGAGGGAATGGGAAAGAGCTAACATCAGTAGACAGCTAAGCCCCAATATCTCTTAGCTAACCACTACACTCCCTTCCCCTAGCACCCTGGAGGAGATGGGTACGTTCTCCAAAGATTGGTGGATCTCACGGAAGTTAGATAGGTTTGGGAGCTGGGTTAGAGAGGGTGCAGTACTAAATACTAAGAGTTTTATGGAAACGTACAATCTCCCACCCAGAGAATACTTCAACTACAACAAAATTCGCCACAATGTCACCAGTAAGCTCCGTAAATGGGGCCTGCCAAGTTCAACTTGGTTCACACTAATATGTAATAAAGCCCCATTAACTAGGGGAATATTGGGGGAACTGTACGCTATATCCAACTCTAATGACATGGCTAGCAAGCCCAAGCATGTTAAGCAATGGGAACAGGATATGGGAGTAGAATGGGACATGAGTAGATGGTCCAAAATTAGCCTGGAACTGACGAAAGGCTCCAGATACTTTAGCCATATGGAGACATCAGCCAAAGTTTTATTTAGAACATATTACACGCCAGACAGACTACACAAAATGGACCCTAATATCTCTCCTGAGTGTTTTAGAGGCTGTATCACAGGAGGTTCCTTCCGCCATATTTGGTGGGATTGCCCAATTGCTCAATCATTATGGCACAAGGTGGCCGAACTGGCCTCTAACACACTTAAAATAAAAATACATCCTGAGATGGGAACATGTCTCCTAGGGCTTCCAGTACAAAGCTTACGTATTCACCAAAATAAGTGGCTTCAATTTGTTATGTTGGCGGCTAAAAGCAGTCTGGCAGGAAATTGGCGGAAGAATACACTAGATATCCACTCAGTCATTAACAAAATCAACTTTATTATGACATTTGACCATATGACGGCAACTTTAAACGATACGGTAGCGGTTTATAAAGAGATATGGGGTGACTGGAGCGGGACGGAACACTCATTCCAGATACACTGACGGTAGTGCACTGATCGAGAGGGGGAGGCAGATAATAGCTGGCACGGTCCGGGACAGGGCTCTCCATGGTACCTCGTTTGAGGTCGCTACGGATGTGGACGGTAGGAAAGGTGGTAAGCAATTTCTGTAAAACGTAATGTTGAAAGGCACACGTTAATTTGTGTTAAGTTATGTTATATTTTTGTTAGTTAAAATTGTTTCAATTTCTGAAATAAGTAACCATAGCAGGTTATCTAGCATATGTGAGACATAGATAGAGCATTTAAGCACGGGTAACTTACCTAACCTGTTATAGGTTGCATACATAGATTATCTCAATAATAGAAAAAGGAAAAAGGCGGAGGGTGACACACGGATTTGACATATGTATTTTATCTTGGGCTAGCACAAATGTATACAATGATAATCATAAAGTGTGGGGGACCTGCGTGTCGCTCCTTGTTTTCAAATGTGCTTGTCTTGTGATGTGTCAATAAAAACTTTATGAAAAAAAAAAAAAAAAAAGTTGTGGCGAAGTCTAGAATATAGCATCTGCCTGTGTGTAAGCCCAGTTTCACCTTCTCTCTCATAGATGAATCCTTGAGAGTTTGGCCCATCTCGTGTGTTGTGTTGACAATCTTGGTGAAGCCACTCTTGAACAAATTCTGAAAATGTAGAAAGGTGGAGTAAAGCTTGTATAAAACTGCAGCAACATGATTATATTGCAAAATGTAATATCTAAACCACACCCTTCATGATAGTGAATTTAGGTATTCTTATATTTTTTGCTGCGAAGAAAAATACCTGAGCCTCAAACTCTCCTTATTCAAATCTGCACCCGACGTCTCAACTCTCCACAATCAATGCTGCTGCTGATGGCTACTCCATAAACAATGTCTGGCTTCCTCTAATCCATCTTTGTTAAATCAAAAAGGTATGTACATGATGGCCATACTGCTGTAGACTGGCACCTAAAGCATATTGTGACCACAAGGCAGCACTTCGTCGGATGGATTAATTGATGTGGGAACTGTGAAAGCTTTCAACTCTTTTGAAGACTTGGGGCCTCATTCAATTGTGATTTGGCCAATTGACTAGGGCTCTATATAAGCACAGATCATATTTTTTTACAGAAATTTTTAGTTAGTTAACTTCTATCCAAAAACAAGGTCTTCACTAACTAAAATCTTCTGTAAAAAAATATGCTCTGTGCTTTTATAGAGCCCTATTCAATTGGCCAAATTGCAATTGAATGAGGCCCTTGGTTTTGGGAAAACAACCAATTTAATTTTGGAATATTTGAAAAGAGATCCCTGTCCTCCAAACCAATTAGAATATATTACAGATTGTTTTAAAAAAACGTTTCATAATACATAAAACTTTTCAGAAGCAGACTATATGGCAAGATGATTTATCCCCTTAACAGGCAAAATGTATCAAGTTTTTAACTGTTTGCAACGTACACAAGAAATGATGGTTCAATGCATCAGAAATGCATGAGATCTCAAGGTAGGTGTACACAATATCTGGCAGAGCTACAGCTTCAAAGACTGATGATCATGGGTAGAGATGCCAAGGGCCACAATTCCCCCAGGTCTCAATTAGCATTTTTGGAATTCTAAACTAAAAGATCAAAAACACCCAGTGGTGGTGGTGGTGCTGTGAGTGTTTCTGAATGCTTTGATACAAAATTGCTGATGCACAATTAAGGAAAGGACATTAAGTGACAACCGGTTGATCCAATTTTGAGTTGATCACTGTAGTACCAAACTTTCTGTTGCAGATTTAAATGGCTGCCTATATTACACTTTTGTTTGCATTGAAAATAAATTATATTTAAGAAAATAGGAATATACAAACAGGTGGAAAAAAGCCCCCACTGTGTTTAGTTAATATTAGTTGGGAATTTAAAACAAATTTGAGAGAAGCGTAAAACAAGCGCTCCTTGAGAACCTTTTATTTTTGATTGAGTTGTATATTCAACAGAACTAGGGGGAAAAAAGCACATTGTTGCTGCTCCCTGCCTTAAGGCCAGTTTAAAAGCACTTACCTTTACCACTAAAACAAGAGGACAATATTGCCGAATGATTTAAATACAAATAATTATTCACCTATAGCACAAAATGCAAAATGTATAATATATACTTAAAGGACCTATAGCCCCCCCGTGTGTCTCTCTACCCCCCGTGTCTCTTTTCCTCCCCCCTCCTTAACCTAAACCCCCCTAAATGAGGATGGGGGTTGAGGATAGGGGGGTTGAGGAAGGTTGAGGAGGGGGTTGAGGATGGGGGGATTGAGGAGGGAGGTTGAGGAGGGGGTTGAGGAGGGAGGATGAGGAGGGAGGTTGAGGATGAGGAGAAAGGTTGAGGATGAGGAGGAGGGGTTGAGGAGGGGGGTTGGAGGGAGGTTGAGGATGAGGAGGGAGGTTGAGGATGGGGGGTTGAGGATGGGGGGTTGAGGATGAGGATGGGTGAGTTGAGGAGGGGGTTGAGGATGGGGGCGTTGATGAGGGGAATTGAAGATGAGGAGGGAGGATGAGGAGGGGGGTTGAGGAGAGAGGATGAGGATGGGGGTTGAGGAGGGAGATTGAGGATGGGGGGGTTGAGAAGGGAGGTTGAGGTTGAGGATGAGGGGTTGAGGAGGGGGGTTGAGGTTGAGGAGGGGGGTTGAGGATGGGGGGTTGAGGAGAGAGGATGATGATGGGGGGGTTGAGGAGGGGGGTTGAGGAAGGGGGGGTTGAGGTGGGAGGGGTTGAGGAGGAAGGTTGAGGAGGGAGGTTGAAGATGAGGAGGGAGGTTGAGGATGAGGATGAGGGGTTGAGGAGGGGGGGTTGAGGATAGGGGGTTGAGGAGAGAGGATGAGGATGGGGGTTGAGGAGGGAGGTTGAGGAGGGAGGTTGAGGAGGGGGGGTTGAGGTTGAGGATGAGGAGGGGGGGTTGAGGATGAGGATGGGGGGTTGAGGAGGGAGGATGAGGATGGGGGGCTTGAGGAGGGGGTTGAGGATGGGGGGGTTGAGGAGGTAGGTTGAGGAGGGAGGTTGAGGAGGGGGGGTTGAGGTTGAGGATGAGGATGGGGGGTTGAGGAGGGGGTTGAGGATGGGGGGGTTGAGGAGGTAGGTTGAGGATGAGGAGGGAGGTTGAGGATGAGGGGTTGAGGAGGGAGGTTGAGGTTGAGAATGGGGGGTTGAGGAGAGAGGTTGAGGAAGGGGGGGTTGAGGAGGGAGGTTAAGGAGGGAGGTTGAGGAGAGGGTTGAGGATGAGGATGAAGGTTGAGGAGGGAGGTTGAGGATGAGGAGGGAGGTTGAGGATGAGGAGGGAGGTTGAGGAGTGGGGTTGAGGAGGGTGATAAGGGAGGGGGGAAGAGACACAGGGAAGGGAGAGGGGAGAAGAGACACAGGTAAGGGAGAGGGGAGAAGAGACACAGAGAGAGAGGGGGACACAGAGGGCACAAGAGGGACACAGGGGACAGCACATTTCCCACCCTCGGCTTATACTCGAGTCACTCATTTTACCCAGTATTTTGTGGTAAAATGGGTGCCTCGGCTTATACTCGGGTCGGCTTATACTCGAGTATATACGGTACCTTTTGAAAAACAATAATTAAACACCATTTGAAAACTGTTGTATACATAATTCTAATGGTAAAAAACAACTCTATTATCTGTAATTATTTTATCAACCAAAATACAGTTTCTAAATTACTATATAAAAGACATCTTGGGACAAAGAAAATAACTTAATATATCTCTTAAGGAATAACAATGGGATAAAATCATTAGAAATTTAAATAATTTTTCACTTAAATATAAATTTAGGAGAAAAACACCTATAAAACATTAATGAGATGGTATCTTATTCCAGTAAGATTACAGAAATTAAACCCACCATTTAATGATAAGTGACCCAATAATTGATTAATAATTAATTAACAACTAATTAATTAATATTTAATCAGCATATTGCAGATCAGACGAGATCTTAAAAGGTTGAACTTGATGGACTGAAAGTCTTTTTTCAACCTTAATTACTATGGGCCTCATTCTATTAGCGGCCGTAAATCGTCCGTAAGGCTGCGATTCCTTGCGGGGGTTCAGTTAACTCGCGATTCTATTATACGGCCCCGCAAGGATCTCCTTTTACGGCCGGCCGCATATCTTGAAACCGGCCGTAAGCTGTGAAATCTAAAAACGCAAAAATAAATTCAAGCCTGCACTGTACAGCTCTGTAAATGCTAGGGATCATATTGGGGGACATGAGGATTAAAAGTAACCCACTCTCAAGCTTGCACATCAGCCCAAACCCGAGTTCAAATTAACTGTTTATTTTCCGGCTGCGGCGTGGGCGGGTCTGAGGTGCTCCAAGCACTCTGGACTTTTTACATGGATATTTTACGGATATTAAAAATAAAATATTTTACGGATTTGAGTATAGGATAATTATGTGCTATTTTTTCTAACACCTAAAATCCCTTTATAGTCTTCTCAAAGTGCAGGATGTCTTTATTTGAGCTATTTTATGTGCTTAATTGGTGCTAGCGGGACCTGTTTCCTGCAAGTAAGCTGCGGCTCGCTTTTAGCCTTGCAGAGAGGGTTCCCGGAGCAATAGAATTGCAAATAGGAATTTCTTACGGCCGAAACTCTTGCGGCCATTTTAGATCAAAGGCTTTCCTCTGATGCGAGCGGCCGCAAGAGATAGCAAGGCACCGGCCGCAATACATTTTTAGTTAGTAAGCATCTATCCAAAAGCAAGGTTTTCACTAACTAAAAACGTATTTAAAAAAAATATGTTATGTGCTTATTTAGACCCCTATTCAATTGGCCAAATCGCAATTGAATGAGGGCCTACGAAAAAAAAAAAATAGAAAAAAATGAAAAAAAAATATATAAAGAAAATAATGATCTAAGATCAAATTAGTTTTAAAGTATCACACTATCCCTTTTCTCCCCCCATTTTTGTAATTATTCTTGGTTTATTCACTCTATTATAACTTATATATGATTTAGATAAAAAAAGAGAAAAATGATTAAAAAAAATATAGAAAAAGAAAAATATTTTTTTTTTTATCACTGTTAATTTTATAGCAAATTATATAAAAGAACAAATAGGGTTATATATATTCACACATACATACACACACTGTGCTACTTTGCAGTTCAATGAGAAATATTTCTGAAGTCACAAGTATGTTTCTATGTTCAAAGATTAGAAAAACAAGCTTCGATACAAAACTCACAGAATTTTAAGATACAGTTCTTGTACAAGGACACAGTTTGCTATGCTACCAGATGACCTTCCAAATAGCTGTATAAGAAAAAAAGCTATGGGATTATTTTATATCAGATATTTATACTATTTTTCCAACTACTGATCAGACATTCCTTCATTAGTAGTTGGAAAAATAGTATAAATATACACATAACCAGGTCCTGTATACATTCAAGTCAACTCAGAGATCTGCTTCACTGAAAAGTCACACCTGCTTCCACTTTCAGATCTAAAAGCTCTTGTGAGTTGTTTTATTTTGTATTATACAATATTTGAGAAAGTATTTCTGGTTGGATGATACCAGATAAATGCAAAAAACAAACAAAAGTTAAGCCATTGGGGTATAAATATTCACATTTCCTAGGTTTTTGTATAGGAGCTGTTTATTAAAAAGTTACCGTACATTGCATCCCCACTTGGTAAATAGCTCCCATACAAAACATATGAAGTGTTATTTTATGTTTTAACTCTGCTTATCCCCTCTTACCCCCACCCCCTTTATCTGATAAATACAGTGCATTGTATTTAAGTGATATAATAAGATTATTATAAAAAGCCAATCTGTATCCTTTACATTTATTCATATTAAATCTCATCTGCCATTTAGATGCCCATTCCTCAATTTTTATGTAAATCCCTTTGGAGGGAAAGCACATCATTATCTAATTTAATTACCTTGCACAACTTCGTGTCATCAGCGAAAATGGAGACATCACACTCCAATCCCACCTCTAAGTCATTAATAAATATGTTAAAAAGGAGATGACCTAATACTGAACCCTGAGGAACCCCCCTTACCACATTAGTCTAATCAGAGTATTTTCCATTTACAACAACCCTTTGCTTCCTGTCTTTTAGCCAGCGCTCAATCCATGAGCAGGTATTTACTGCAATTCCTGTATTATATAACTTCCTGTGTTAACCAATTATTTGGCAAAGATGCCAACCACTGGTACCTCCCTTGTGTATAACAAAGAAAGGAACATATTTAGCTCATCTGCCTTTTCCTGGTCACTAATTATCAGACGGCTTGTGTCACATTGTAATGTTCCTATAGCTTCCTTCCTCGCCTTCTTCCCATTAATATACTTATACAAATATTTTAGGGTTAGTCTTACTCTTTTGCAATTAGTTTTTAATTTTCTATTTTAGCCAGTCTCATAGCCCTTTTGCAAGCCTTGTACTCCCATAAAGCAGTCTTTGTCCCTTCTTGTTTGTATAATTTAAGTGACTATTTTTTACTCCGTATCTTGATCGTTAAATCATTGTTAAGCCACATTGGATGGGATTTACTCCTTTTACTTTTATTCCACATGGTATATGCCGATGTGTATGTATATAACTAAGGATTTAAATGTTGTCCATTTATGTTCAGTGTTTTTACCTATCAGTTCTCTGTCCCAGTCTATACTTTGTATTGCTGCCATTAGACCGTTAAAATCTGCCCTTTTAAAATTAAGTTTTTGTTGGCCCCTTAAAATTTAGTTTTTTTTATTTAGTCTCAAATGAGACTGTGTTGTGATCACTGTTTCACAAAGGTTGCCCTATTCCAATATTTGATACTATATCAATATTATTTGTGATCCATGATAGCCTCATTTCTAGTAGTCTCCTGTATAACCTGGGCCAGATAACGATCCCTGAGTGTACTCAACAATTAGTGCACTCTGCAATTTATCAGCCTTTACTTGTAAGGTAAAGCTCACTTTCATCTGTCAAACACTTTCTGGACAATTCACATCCTTGTTTTTTTTTTTTCTTGTCTAGGTCGATCCTACTCCCTTTAGATTGTAATTCTGCAAACTTTCAATCTTGTAAGATTCTTTGTAATAAAATGCTATGTACATAAGATTATAAGCTCAAAGACAGGGCCCTTCACCCTTTGTCATGTGTTAATATTGTGGTTTTCCTTTTACACAACCCCTGTATATCATTATAGCATATGTTGGTGCGTTACCAATTAAAGATAGTAATAATAATCACTACAGCATATTGATCAACCTGTAAGAAATTAATAGAAATTACCCTTTAATTTCTTACAAACCCTCATACTCACAATGTAGGCGGTGCTCATTTCTTTGAATATTTCACACATTTGTCTTCAAATATATTTTGTGTGACCAAAACAATATTTATTTTGGCCACAGAACATTTTTCTTAGCTTGGTTTGATTTTGTACTTTAGCTGCTGACTTTTGTGATGAAGTCATATGAAAGGTTTCTTAACAAGAACTCCCCTTGCAGATAATTTTTTGTAAGCAAAGCTGTACCAAGGATGTGTGGTCAGGTCCAAATATGATTAGTTTTTGAGTTTCAGACCCTTTTTTGGGGTATTCTAGGTCTTGCCATCAGCATTTCACTTGTCTATTTATTACATTATCTGCCAGCTGACATTAAAAACCTGGAAGAGTTGGAAGGATGTATAGCCTTCTCCTGATGTGTAAGAGTGAATTATCTGTATTTTTAAGTCTTGAAACAACTGCTTGAATGAGCACATGGTCATATAAAGCTGTCTGAAACTCAATCACAACATTAAGTATTTGGGCAACCAGGGCACTTTCTTCACCAGAAATATACATTATTTTCATTATACAATTTAGAGGCTGTTTTAACATTTTGTCAAATTAGAAATTTACTGAAACAGGGTTGGAAGAGGTGAACGAGACTGAATTTCATATAAAGACTAGATTATCATATAACCTTGTTTATTAAATTACTGATTTGCAGTAGAATCAATATTTGAAGAAAAAAAAACAATGTTCTGTAGCTTTACAAATTATATTTGAAATTAGCTTCCCGAATATATCCTTCTTTCAACTCATATGCTTTCCCCCACCCACTGTGAGGAGTTGAACATGAGAAATAAGGTTTGCTCAGGAGACCTCCTAATAAACCCTGCTGATTGCCCCTATTGTTTGACTTCAATTGATTCAACAAATGGAAATCACTAAATCAGGAGAAAAGCAGGATGTGAGAGGGGAAAATAGTGAATAAAAACCAGGAGATCAGAGGCACAGAGGATCTTGTTCCACAAAAAAAGGCAAAGAAGTAGCAGATGCAGACTTTCTGTAACAAGATGAGGAAATGTGACAAGGGATATAAAAGAAGAGTTAAAAGGTATAAGGAGATATCAAATAAATGAGCAAGAGATAATAAAAGAATAGTGTCAGACCCAGAAGATCTCACCACTGGACGTTTGGGGACTATGGACTGTGTGTGCCCTGAGGGGAAACATGGTACCGGAATCATGGACTCTGTTATTTGTAACATCAGCCCGTGTGATTACCAATATTGCAATGGACATGGGACTTGCTAAGGAATGTGACAAGTTCTTTGTATGGGTAATGTTTAAATAAATGATGTGTGTTCAGAATGTGTTCTGTGCTAGTGACTTGCGTAATATCATAAATGAGCTAACAGCATTTATAGGTAATGCAACATATTTCAACAGTGTCTTAAGAATTAACTGACAATGGCTTGCTAATTGGACCCCCTCTTAGGCAGATGTTGAGTTGACAGAGGGGACAACAGGACCTAGAGATTGGAGAGATGAGGGGTCTGTAGAGGCCCCATAGCACAAGGAAAAAACCTGAGGAGACGTCTCGTCTACAAAAGGGATATTTCCATTAGCACCCATACCCTGTGGCTTTCCTGGTAAGGGGAAGCCAAATAAATTACCCTTACAGGTCTAGATGCAGGAAGGAAGATGGCAACTAGTCATAGTCCCATAGATGTACAATCAGTCTCCTCAGCCAAGGAGGCAGTTAATAGCACACTTGCCACACTAATGTCATGATTGATAGACAGGCCTCCTCACATTAAAAGGACTGGGTTGTATATAAAAGTGCTATACATCAATAAAAAGGTTGTTGTCTGTTTTGTATATGCATAAACACAGTGTGTATTTCATTCTGGCCTCCAAATGCAAAGACCTTTTGTTATTTTATTAACGTTATTTTCCTGCTTCTCCAGGAATGATGTCCTGATCTGAATTGAATTGCTGGGTGCTGAGGGATTGAACCACAAATTCACAACCAAGAGAAATTCCTGTACCAGAAAGCAGGAGAGAATGGAGGTGTATGTGACCCCTCATCTCTGGGTTGTGACAAAGAGAATTAAAAAAGGAGAAAAGAAGCAGGAAAAGGGGAAAAAGAAGACAAGGCGGTGAAGGGGAATCAATCCTTATTAGAATCTCCATAGTGGAATATAAATATTGGAAACAATGAGGAGAGGCCATCTTGACATTGCATGATCACATAACAAATTTGGCAAGTTAATTTTTGCTGTGTGACAGCACATCTGACAACAGAGGGAAGAAAGAAGCCAAATAACAAATGAGTGCAAGAATACAGGAGAGACAAAGGAAAAGAAGGGACAAGAGAGAAAAGAAAAGAAAGAATAAGAAAACAAGAGCAAAAGGAGACAGGGAAAGAGTCTTATCCATCTTGAGTCAAAAAAGGGAAGAAATAGTAAAAATATGCCATTTTTCAAAATAGATGATATCATAGCAGATTAATCAAGACTGGCATTTGCTGTGAGAATCACAAAGAGAGACAGCACAATTAGAAAGCTGCTAATATAGTAGAGATATAAATGACAGAAAGAAAGTAGGAGTGTTTGGAAAAAAGGCAGCATAGGTGTCTAGATTTGTTGTCCAAATCCTCAAATTTTTGCTTTAATAAAGTTTGGTTGTACAGGGCAGCATCTTAGCAACTGCCTTCATAAACAAACCTTCCTTACTGGAGAACGGTGTAAGAGAGGAAATAAGAGAGAAAAAAAAAGATATAAAGCAAAAACAAAAAAATCATTTACCAACAAAAAATAAAAACATGTTTCCTCAAAACTATAAAGCTTCCAAGAAAACCCCTAAAACTACCAAAGAAGTTTTTTTTTTTTTTTAACGAAAAAAACAAACAAAAAAACTATAAAATGGCAAATCTAATGATAAGACGCAAAACGATTATATGGAAATAGAAGGATTTGAATATCCCTCTCAAATACAGAGTTCTATAAACAGGAGACTTTATATCAAAATATTTCAGTCTGACCTTCCAAATGACATAGCCTCCGTTGGAAAAAGAACAGATGCTTTGGAGACTAAAACAGATTATCTGATAGTGTCACTGCTGACCATCCAGTCACAACAAGATGTTCAACAATATTCTACCGTGAGACAACAGGAGCAACTACAGGATTTGGACAAATCTAGACCCCAGAAAATCCATATTTTAGGAATTTCTGAAAAACACAAGGACACAGAAGAGATTACTATGAAAATAGTGAACTGGCTTGCTCCTACTTCAGATATTACCATAGATAGTGCTCATAGATCCTTAAGGGACACTTAATTCACTGTAAAGATCTCCTAAAACCATGTTGAAATACATTTAGATTTTTTTTTTTTTATATGTGCATTGTTCACACAGAAGTTAAAAAATGAAATCTCTATTTACATGCGTCACTGGCAAGCACCCAGACATGAAAGAGTCAACATGTTACTTGACCTTTACCTTATTAAATTAGTAACCACAAGCCTGCATAAAGCCAGTTTTTCTTGTGTCAGCAGGTCCTTCTAAGTTCCTTATCTAATGTATCCACATGGGATTTATAGTTTTGTTTTCTGCCTATGTAACCTCTCCTTATATACCACAAAATGTATGTACGGTTGGCAAATATTTGTTACTAGCCAAATCCAACCATGACCTATAATTGTTGACCCTGCGTAACTGTCCATGTAAAGTCAGCACGTACCTCTGATAATAATGCAACTGATGGGCGGGCAAAGCCCTATATATTCTACTGTGAAACACCCGGATATCTGAGCCAAGAGGAGAGAGGTGCACGAAGAAGGTGGATAAAGGTTTCACCCCGGGGTAGCGCTGTTCCTAGCAGTGGAAGAAATTCTGCTCTAACACAAATTAAGCTTTGTTGACTAAAGAGTAAAGCATCTTCTGGATGGGACCTGAAGAGTTTCCATCTATCCTCTTCAGCAGAATCTGATGTATTCAGTCTGTACAGCTGGATATATCCAGATCTCCACGTCAGTGAGAACAAACAGATGAAGACAGACAGATGTTAAAGCTGACACTATGATAAAGTTGAAGATGGGTATAACATATTATGCAGAAAGGTTGTATAGGTGATATGATGTGAAATAGAGTTGTTTATTGTGGTCAGTTATGATGAATTTAAATGTTATTTTTCACAATGTTAATGGTTTCAATGCACCAAATAAGAGATGTATAGCATTTAATTTTTATATTTCTATAAATCCAAAGATCATACTATCACAGAAAACGCATTTCATTAGACAACACCCTCCAAAATGTTTGCATGCAAATTTGACAGAATTGTATTTATCCTCTAGTTTATCCTTTAATTGCACAGTAATATTATTGCACAAATCATTGTTGGCAAAGGTTCAGTCTATAAATAAAGATAAGGAAGAGAGACATATAGTTGTGATAGAATAAATAATCAAATATATACATTAGCATTGGGATACATAAACATACAGTCCATGAAATTTAATATAATTTTATTGCACAACTTGGAAATAAAGAGTGTGGCTCTTATCATAATTGGATGATATTTTAATCTAACCTTAAATAAGCTAAGTCCAAATCCAGAAACGTAAAAAAAAATTATGCTTTATATAAATGCACTAAAGAGACAACATCTAGTGGATACATGGAGAGAAGCACCCTTGTGCAAGAGTATATCATTTTTTCACTCAGCCTCACAAGATATATTCAAGATTTGACTATAATAGGTTTAGTAGTTCATTAATAAAGTTTATTGGTAAAAGCAACACAGACCATTTTCCAGGTTCTGATCATGCTCTGGTGTCCAGTCAAATCCCTTTATTAAGAGCAACTCAAAGCATAAATACTAGCAACTGAATAAGATTCTTACTGAAAAAGCTCTGGTAAGGCATCTAGAAAATGATAAATATTCAATTTACACTCTAACCCAATGTGGGTTTGGTTAGCATTAAAAGCTCATATATTTTAGAGAGCTTAATTGGATGGTGTTTGCAGAAAAGCAAACTAAAGACAAGACACTTAGAGGAACTAATGTCTAAATACACTGAATTGATAACCAGAGAAACACATGATAAAACTACTAGAGAGCTCCAGTCAGTAACTCAGGAAATAAATGAATGAGGCAAACAGGACAATGAAAATAAACTAAACCATCTACTTTGCTAGCTACTAGGTTGAGATTGACACCATTACATAGTCCAATCATGCAAATTAAAACAGAACAATTCGAACAAGTGATGGAAATAAAATAGTATGTTTTAACATGTTTTTTTACTAAATTGTATGAGCCGAAATTCTCAGTTGACAATAGATTGATTGACATTCTTGCAATAGCTGATCCAATTCATAAAAATTACAGATTTAAACAGAGATAAATTAAATTCGCCCATATATAGTAGGGGCAGCACGAGAAAAGTCTTGAAGACGGGAGTGAGAGGAGGTGATGAGAGAGGAGGAAAGAAGAAGGTCGTTAGCAGAACGAAGGGGGCGGTTGGGAGAGTATTTTGAAACAAGAGCAGAGATATAAGGGGGGGACACTGTTGTTGAGGGCTTTATATGTTAGGGTCATGATTTTAAATGTGATTCGGGAAGCTATGGGAAGCCAGTGGACTGATTGACAGAGAGGAGCTGCAGACACTGATCGTTTGGTATTGAAGATGAGTCTAGCGGAGGCGTTCATTATGGATTGGAGGGGAGACAGACGAGAGATGGGTAGGCCAGCAAGGAGTGAATTGCAGTAGTCGAGTCGATATATGATGAAGAGAGTGTATTAGAATTTTAGCTGTGTCTTTTGTGAGATAATGAAGAATTTTGGAGATGTTTTTTAGGTGAAACGGACAGGATTTTGTTATCGATTGGATGTGAGGAATAAAAGAGAGGGCGGGATCCAGTAGAACCCCAAGACAACGGGCCTGGGAGGTTGGAGTGATGATGGTGTTGTCAACAGTGAGAGATATTTGAGGAGTGGAAGCTGTAGTAGAGGGTGGAAAGATTAGGAGTTCAGTCTTAGACATGTTGAGTTTGAGTTGACGGGTAGATATCCAGGAGGATATGCTAGAGAGGCAGTTGGAAACGTGAGCTAGAAGAGAGGGGGATAGATCTGGTGCAGAGAGGTAGATTTGAGTATCATCTGCATAGAGATGATACTGAAATCCAAAGGATTTTATGAGGGTGCCAAGGGAGGAGGTGTAGAGGGAGAAGAGGAGGGGGCCTAGGACAGAAGAGGTGCCAGAGAAGGAGAGGATGAAGGACAGGGCGGGGTCCAAAAGAACCCCAAGACAACGGGCTTGGGAGGAGGGGGTGATGATGTCATTGTTGACAGTAAGAGAGATGTGAGGAATTGAAGCTGTGGGAGAGGGAGGGAAGATTAGGAGTTCAGTTTTAGACATGTTGAGTTTGAGATGGTGGGTGGACATCCAAGAGGATATACTAGAGAGGCAGTTGGAGACATGTGTTAGAAGAGAGGGGGATAGATCTGGTGCTGAGAGGTAGATTTGGGTGTCATCTGCGTAGAGATGATATTGCAGCCCAAAAGAGTTTATAAGGGTACCAAGTGAGGAAGTGTAGATGGAGAAGAGGAGCGGGCCTAGTACAGATCCTTGTGGTACGCCAACAGACAGGGGGTAGGTAGAAGAAGAGGTGTCAGAGAAGGAGATACTGAATGATCGATTTTGTAGGTATGATGAGAACCACGAGAGAGCAGTGTCTCGAATACCGAGGGAGGTGAGGATATGGAGTAGAAGTGGATGGTCAACAGTGTCAAAGGCAGCAGAGAGATCTAGAAGGAGGAGAATAGAAAAGTGACCTTTTGACTTGGCACTAAGCAGGTCATTGGTGACTTTAGTGAGAGCTGTCTCAGTGGAATGTTGGGGCCGAAAGCCGGATTGGAAGGTTTCAAGAAAGGAGTTAGAGGAGATAAAGCTGGTAAGGCGGGTATAGACGAGCCGCTCGAGCAGTTTGGAAGCCAAAGGAAGTAGAGAAATAGGGCCGTAGTTAGAAGCAATGTCAGAGTCAGATGAGAACTTTTTGAGGATGGGTGTAATTGTGGCGTGTTTTAGACAAGATGGAAACTTGCCGGTAGTACGGGAAAGGTTCAAAATTTATGTGAGAGCCGGGATTAGTGTGGTAGAGAGGGGAGTGATGAGCTGAGATGGAATAGGGTCCTGGGGACATGTAGTGAGGCGAGTGGATGATAGCAGGCTAGCGACTTTATCCTCTGTCGCTGGGGCAAAGCAGTTCAAAGTGGCTGTTGGATTGGGGGAGGGAGAAGAGTGGGTTAGGTTGGATAGTTGAGACGGTAGAGTGAGTGAGCCACTGTGAGATGAGAGTTCATTGCGGATATTTTCGATTTTATGAATAAAATGGTTGGCAAAGTCTTCAGCTGTGAGAGAGGAAGGGATGGGAGGAGGTGGTGGGTGGAGGAGAGTTTTGAACGTTGCGAACAGACGCTTTGGGTTAGAGGATAGGGTTGATATTAGTGAAGTGAAGTAGTGTTGTTTGGCGAGGTTGAGGGCAGAGGAGTAGGAGCGTAACATAAATTTGTAGTGGAGGAAGTCTGCAGAGGTGCGTGATTTCCTCCAGAGCCGTTCAGCGGTGCGGGAGTATTTCTGGATGTATCGTGTTTGAGTTGTGTGCCAAGGTTGTGGAAGAGAGCGAGAGCGTCTTCGTGTGGTTATGGGGGCGAGGGTATCAAGGATGGAAGAGAGAGTAGAGTTGTAAAGTGAGAAGGCAGTGTCAGGGCAGTTGAGGTAGGTGATGGGGCTGAGAAGGGGTTGGATATTAATGGAGAGCTGAGTAGGGTCAAGTGCTAGCAGGTTTCTGTTCGTGATGGTGGAAGGGGTAGGAGAGGGGTGGTGGGAGGAAGAAGAGGTGAGGTTAAAGGTAAGTAAGTGATGGTCAGATAGAGGGAGTGGATGGGTGACTGGGTTGGAGGCTGTGCTGAGGTTGGTGAAGATAAGGTCAAGAGAATGTCCAGCATGATGAGTAGAAGAATCTGTTAGTTGTGAGAGGCCGAGGGAAGAGGTGAGTGCAAGCAGTTTGGCTGCTGCTGGGGAGGTGGGAGTGTCAATGGGAATGTTAAAATCTCCAAGTACCAGTGAAGGAACATTGGAGGAGAGAAAGTGAGGGAGCCAGGCAGAAAAGTGATCAAGAAATTGAGAGGGAGTGCCAGGGGGGCGATAGGTGAGAAGAGGCGGATAGTATGCACTTCAAAGGATGAGAATTGGAGGGATGGGACAGGGGGTAAGAGGTGGAAAGTACAGCGAGTGGAAAGCAATACACCCACACCACCACCTTGCTTGTTCCCAGTTCTAGGTGTGTGGCTGAGGTGAAAACCACCATAAGAGAGTGCTGCAGGGGAGGCAGTGTCTGAGGATGAGAGCCAGGTTTCCGTGAGAGCCAATAGATTGAGGGAGTTGGAGATGAATAAGTCGTGAGTGAAGGTGAGTTTATTGCAGATAGACCGTGCGTTCCAGAGGGCGCAGGAGAAAGGTAGAGTAGAAGGTTTGTGACATGTAATGGATATCAGATTCTGGGTGTTACGGGTGTTTGCTGGCCATGAACCAGAGCTTGGCTGACAGCGAGTGGAGATGAGTGAGGGACCTGGGTTAGGGGATATATCTCCCGCAGCCAGGAGAAGGAGTAGTGAGAGGGAGAGAAGATGGGACTGGGACTTACAGTGTTGTTTCTGCTTGGGAGTGTTAGGGAGGGGATGATGTTGTGACTGGAGGAGAGAGAGGAGCTCATGGGAGCAGAGAAGGGGAGAGGAGAGCAAGGAAGGTGAGATGGTAATATTGTTGGGGACATGATATGGAGAGACTGCAAAAGAAAGTCTGAGAGAGAGGCAGTAGGTTATAAGAAAGAGGAAAGTGTGAGAAAGCATTGTGACAGTGTGTAAGCTCAGGAGAAAGATAGGATGATTTAGTAATAGTGGGGTAAGAATTATTGTCCTAAGATAAGAAGTAGTGTTGCTATAGGTTCAGGAGCAAGGAGGAGAGTGTGATAAGGTTAATCAGAATGAGGGTGGTGGGTGAGTATCTAAGAGACTTTATTAATTGGGTTTTTAGTAGCTGATGTTAAATGAGCAGGTGCAAGTCATGTGAGTATCTATAAATTAAAGTAATGCAAGGGTGGGTGGGAGTGGGGCAGGGAGGGAGAGGAGAAATCTGTGGATGTTTGTTTGTGTCCAGAGTGAGGTGATTGTGGCTCTGAGTTGCAGCTGTGATGAGAGAGGGAGAGAAAGTGAGAGTCTAGGATATACAGATAAGACCATTTGCTACAGATGTTAGATAGTAGCTTAGACGGGGGAGGTGAGATACAACACACAGTATATAGTACACCAATTAACTAAGATACAACAGTTTTACACAAATGTTACTATGTGGCCAGATATCATATACAATATGAAAATGAATAATTATAGTAACAGACAGAAGTATATTGTTGTTGGTCTTCCAGGTAACTTCAAAATACCTTTAAATCTGTGGATGTTTGTTTGTGTCCAGAGTGAGGTGATTGTGGCTCTGAGTTGCAGCTTTAAATCTGTGGATGTTTGTTTGTGTCCTGCGTGAGGTGATTGTGGCTCTGAGTTGCAGCTTTAAATCTGTGGGATGTTTGTGTCCAGAGTGAGGTGATTGTGGCTCTGAGTTGCAGCTTTAAATCTGTGGGATGTTTGTGTCCAGAGTGAGGTGATTGTGGCTCTGAGTTGCAGCTTTAAATCTGTGGGATGTTTGTGTCCAGAGTGAGGTGATTGTGGCTCTGAGTTGCAGCTGTGATGAGAGAGGGAGTAGATTTATAAAAGGCGTTTGACACATTGAACTGGTCTTATTTATTTATTTAAGGTTTTAAATTTATATGGATTTGACAGAGCTTTGACATAGTTACATAGCAATTGTGTTTAAAAAAAGATGTTCAGTCCATCAAGTTCAACCTTTTTAGATCTCTTCTGATCATTATAACATATTTTTTTATCTTCTGGTAATCATTGTTAATTGCTAATTATGAATTGATCCAGATGAAGGCAAACAGAAACAAAAAAACAAAAACAAATCCTTCCTGACCCAATACTGGCAATCAAACTCCTCACTGGATCATTACTCTCCCTCTAATTATCCGGGATAACCCGGAATGCCCTTTTTATTCAAAAATGTATCCAACCACTTTCTAAAGATATATCTATTGAATCTGCTGTTGGTAGAGAATTCCACAGATTTACCACCCTTACTGTGAAGAACCCTTTTCTTTCTTTAAGGTGGAATCTTTTTACTTCTAACGTCAAAAGGATGTCTTCTTGTCAGTTGAAAACCTCTTGGTACAAAAAGTACACTTGATAAATCCCTATATTGACCCTGGATATATTTATAGAAGGTAATCATATTCCCTCTTACGTGCCTCTTTTCTAGAGAAAATAAGTTTAATTTGGTTAGTCTTTCTTCATAACTTAGTCCCTCCATTTAAAAAAAGAAAATAAATCACACCATTATATTAACAGATAACCATGTTCAAGGGTCAACAACTAAATTTTCCACGGTACAACCTGTTGGAGCATATAATAGTAATCATGCATGAGTAGGAAAATGTTTAAACCGTTTAAGAAAATCTGTTTATCTTAAACAGCCCCTACAGGAACCACAAGAGAAAACCTCCTTCTACATAAGTCAACAGTGCTAAATCGCATCTACCTTTCTCCTCCCTCCATTAATTTATAGACTCTGGTGGCTCTTTAGTTAGAAGAATTTCTTGGATAGGCTGAGGCCAGGAATCAAATCTCATGAGTTCTCTATGTTTTATTCATATTATGTTTCATACTTTCCAGTAACAAGATTATTGTGGTGATATATTACACTCACAAACCGATACATCAAGATTTACACGATTGTAATACTTTTTGAACATAATCCAAACAATTGCAAAACTCAATATGCACAGTGCAAAATGCGGAACCACTATGGATTTATAATGATGGAAGAAATGTTACTATAGGAAATAGTATATAGTATAGCAAAATGTTAAACATATAGATAAATGGCATATTGAGAGCCACCAGTCCTACAATGAATTAGAGAAGAAAGCAATAGGTCAGCTAACAGGTAGTGTGAGCATTATCATTTTTGTCCAGGTTTCCTCTATGGGCACTTTAGGTTGGGCTACACAAATGTTCTCTTTTTTTAAATCATATAGTTTAAAAATTAAAAAGATAACTAGGTTTTAGATAAATGTGATATTGGACTTCAGCTTTCCTTTAAAGCAGGATTGTACAATTTCAGTTGTCTAGGTAAATACATATGTACAGAATATTTTTGAGCGGGTAGAGTGAACAGGAGCCTCTATAGAAATGCAGACTCAAATGTATTATATGAGCACCGAGTAGCATAGATAAAAGTGTTGGGGACCCTTTTACAAAAATGATCCTAAAAATAGGGGATCAAGAGAGGGGTGTCCTTTGTATCCATTGCTGTTTGCAATGTAACCATCCTTCTAAGGCAGAATCTAAATATTGCAGGAATAAGGTATTATAGTAAAGAATGTTTATTTACAGATGACAATTTTTATAGTTACAGGTTTATGCACTTAATTACCAAATTTACATGACACCCTAGATAAATTTAGTAGGTGTTCTAGCTTATGCATTAACGATAAATCAAAAGCAATGGCAATTAATGGCATGTCAGTCAATCAGAATCTTCTCTAAACTGATTTCCAATGGAAAAATGATTTTATCCAATATTTGGGAGTAAGATTACCACAATACTTAAGCAATGTGTATAAGGTAAAATTATCCAAAAATCATAAAATCTTTGAAAAAGGATTGAGAGCTTGCCAAAATATGTTTCTGGCTTAGGACGCATATTTGCACAGAAGATGACAGCTGTGCCACGTATTCTCTCTCTCTGCTATTATAGATACACTCTATTATTATTTATAATAATGGTACCACAATCTGAAATATCTTTCCAGAAACAATTTGATAGATTTGCAAAAACAAGATGACCAGAGTAAATAAAAAAATATGTTTACACACAATCCCAAATGGTGGATTATCAACTCTGATCATTTAACCCAATGGGTTTAAATAGAATGGGATTCTTCAATCGAAATTTAGAATTTCTATTATGGTCACCAAATCATATTAAAGTGATCAAATCAATCCAAAACATTTGAATAAAACACTGTATATGGTTAGGGAACAATTATAAGATCAAATGGAATCTTACTAGAAAGCAGTCTCCGACTGTGCCAGTATTTCAGAATTATTTTTTTTCATTGAGGTAGAGAGGAACAGCATTTCAGTAGTGGATATATGTCAAGGTTAGGTTTGTAATGTAAATTTAATTAAAGAAGGCAAGCTGTTGGAGATTTATGATCTGCCAGAAAATATTCCAAGTAATGAAGTATTCAGAATCTTGCACATCTCTTGGGTTCCGTGCAGAGTCCGTAGAGAAAGTTTCTGCTGACACAGTATGTCTTACATGCCCAGACTCTAGGGGTTTAATTTCTTCCATTTACATCAACAAAGTAAACAAAACAAAAAAATAATAATTATGTGTTCGTTGGTTAGGATTTGGGGATAGAGCTTTAGAAAGGAATAGTCAGAATTTTTGAGGTAGTTTAAATATTTCATTAACATGACCATCCAAAATATATTTATGAAGACATCTTCAATCCCTCTAGAATGCACAAAATTAATGGGGATATTTCCCCAAATTGCTTTAGATGATGTGGCCACCTCATTTGCGATTGTCATATAGTTAAGGATGTTTGGGACAAAGTTAACAGAACATTTTCTCAGATATGCAAGTCAGAGATTCAAATAGACCAGTGAATAGTCTTCTTAATCAGCCCCTTCCCAGGGAGTCAAAAGGTGAGGACAAATTAGTTGATTTTAGATTTGCAGGCACAAGGTTATTTATGACATATACAGTGGATATAAAAAGTCTACACACCCCTGTTAAAATGTCAGGTTTCTGTGCTGTTAAAAAATGACAAAGATAAATCATTTCAGAACTTTTTCCACCTTTAATGTGACCTATAAACTGTACAACTCAATTGAAAAACAAATGGAAATCTTTTAGGCGGAGGGAAGAAAAATAAAAAATAAAAATAATGTGGTTGCATAAGTCTGCACACCCAATAAAACTGCTTAATTCTCTTAATTCTGAACACAGCTACATCCCCAATCACATTCCAAATTGTGTTAAATAGGAGTCAGCATACACCTGCCATCATTTAAGGTGCCTCTGATTAACCCCAAATAAAGTTCAGCTGCTCTAGTTGGTCTTTCCTGACATTTTCTTAGTGGCATCCCACAGCAAAAGCCATGGTCCACAGAGAGCTTCCAAAGCATCAGAGGGATCGCGTTGTTAAAAGGTATCAGTCAGGAGAAGGGTACAAAAGAATTTCCAAGGCATTAGATATACCATGGAACATAGTGAAGTCATCATCAAGTGGAGAAAATATGGCACAACAGTGACATTACCCAGAACTGGAGCTCCCTCCAAAATTGATGAAAAGACGAGAAGAAAACTGGTCTGGGAGGCTACCAAGAGGCCTACAGCAAAATTAAAGGAGCTGCAGGAATATCTGGCAAGTACTGGCTGTGTGGTAAATGTGACAACAATCTCCTGCATTCTTCATATGTCTGGGCTATTGGGGTAGAGTGGCAAGACGAAAGCTTTTTCTTACGAAATAGCTACAGAAGGAGCTGCCCTATCCTAATCGTATTCTTATGATGGAGATATTAGTATCTTGGACAATAAGTTGGGTAAGTTCAAAATTATTTGGGTACCTTGGCTACAATCAATATATGCTAGGTATATGGGGCCTCATTCAATTGCGATTTGGCAAATTGAATAGGGCTCTATATAAGCACAGAACATATTTTATTTACAGACGTTTATAGTCTGTGCTTATTTAGAGCCCTATTTAATTGGCCAAATTACAATTTAATGAGGCCCATGATTAGCTATCTAGACTGTGATTGGGACATGTTGACTACATAAAGTTAGATGATAGGAGTGCCATCTTCAGGCTCAGCTAAACAATTTCTTCATTGAAGTATATTGTATGACTCCATAGTGGTATGAAAGTTTGAGTATAGAATAAATAGGATAACAAAGGTTTAAAATAAGTGTTATATCAAAATTAAGAAAAATTTGATGAATTGGTATAGCCTGGTCAGATGTGAAGACGAATTGTTTTTTTGTCCGGTTATCTATTTTAAGTTATTACCTGTATGGAGGTCTGTATATCATAGTCAAATGTTTACTTAGAGTTGAATTTTGGGAGGGAACAGAAGATAAGGCAGAGTAAGAGGAAGCATACATGTGTTTAAAAATGTATGTAATAACTAATTTAACGTGATTAATTGACAAAGTGTACATTTTGAAATTAAATGTAATATAAAAATATTGTGGTATTATAATCATTCAAATATGCTTTATTGTTATTCAATTTTATTGGGAAAAGGCAAGCATTCTAGATTCACATTTCATACCCTTTCAATCAATTCAAACAAACATATAGAATACCTGAGGGAATAATGTTAGAGACTAATTTTTTGTTTTTGGTATAGATAGATATATATATATATATATATATATATATATATATATATGCATATTTTATACATTTTGCTATCAGCTGTGATGTGTATTTCTATGTATGATTTTTGTATTTTTAAGTTATATTTTTATTTTCAACTTGTGTTAAATATATTTCATTTTTCTACTATTTTATGAGTTAAAACATACAGTTGTGCTCAACAGTTTGCATACGCTGGCAGAAATTTGGGCATTTATTTTGAAAATATGACTGATCATGCAAAATATAAAAATAGTGATTATATTAAGCTATTTATTATCACATAGTTGTTTGGCCCCTTTTTAAATCATAATGTTAACATAAATCCCCCAAATGATCAAAAGTTTACATACCCTTGAATGTTTGGCCTGCAGCCCACAGGTTAAAATGGCAATTAAAAGGTTAATTTCCCACTCCTGCAGCTTTTTATGATTGAAGCATTGCAATTCGTGTCTGTGTATAAATAGTCAATGAGTTTGTTAGCTCTCACGTGGATGCACTGAGTAGGCTACATACTGAGCCATGGGGAGCAGAAAAAAACTGTCAAAAGACCTGCGATGGAAAAGGATATAAAAAGATATCCAAAGCCTTGAAGATACCAGTCAGTACTGTTCAATCACTTATTAAGAAGTGGAAAAGTTGTGGATCTCTTGATACCAAGGCAAGGTCAGGCAGACCCGAAGAATTGTTCAGAATACAAAGAAAAAAACGCAGGTAACCTCAGGAGAAATACAGGCTGCACTGGAAAAAAAAACGCATGGTTGTTTCAAGGTGAGCTGCATGGTCAAGGTGCCAGAAAGAAGCCTTTAGTGCGCCAATGCCACGAAAAAAGCCGGTTACAATATGCGCAACAACACCGCGACATGCCTCACAGCTTCTGGCGCACTGTAATTTGGAGTGACAAGACAAAAAAAAGAGCTATATGGTGACAACCATATGTGCATTGCTTGGAGAGGGTTTAACAAGGCCTATAGTGAAAAGTATACCATCCCACTGTGAAGCATGGTGGTGGCTCACTGATGTTGGGGGGGGGGGGGGGGGTTAGGAGCGCTAATGGCACAGGGAATCTTGTGAAAATTGATGGCAAGATGAATGCAGCATGTTATTAGACAATACTGGCAGACAATTTGCACTCTTCTGCATGAAGGCTGCGCGTGGGATGCTCTTGGACATTCCAGCATGACAATGACCCTAAGCACAAGGCCAAGTTGACCCTCCAGTGGTTACAGCAGAAAAAGGTGAAGGTTCTGGAGTGGCCATCACAGTCTCCTGACTTTAATATCATCAAGCCACTCTGGGGAGATCTCAAACGTGCAGTTCATGCAAGATGACCAAAGCCTTTGCATGACCTGGAGGCATTTTGCCAAGACAAATTGGCAGCTATACCACCTGCAAGATTTAGGGGCCTCATAGTTAACTATCGCAAAATACTGCACGCCATCATTGATGCTAAAGGGGGCAATACACAGTATTAAGAACTAAGGGTATGTAAACTTTTGAACAGGGCCTTTTTGGTGACTTCTGTTATCATTAGGATTTAAAAAGGAGCCAAACAACTATGTGATAATAAATAGATTCATATGATCACTATCCTTCAATAAAATAATTTTTGTTTTTGCATCATCAGTCACATTTTCAAAATAAATGAGAAAAATGCACAATTTCCTTCGGGGTATGCAATCTTTTGAGCACATCTGTATGTAAGTAACTAATGTAAACTATTCATTTTTTTTGTAGGTGATATCAGGGAATTACATGTTTTTGTCACTATACTTGCTCACTTATAGATATTGTTTGGTCCTAGTAAATTAATAGCTTTGATTAGTTTATAATAAAAAAAAAAAAAGTTTAGCCACAGTTAACTGCGATTGAAACCGCTAGAGGCCACTCTAAAGTCCATTTCTAAACAATATGCACAGGGAAGTGGCTGGTATGTGCTTCAGTGTCACATCACTAAGCATACTAGATCCTGCTCAATCGTTCAGCCATCATAAAGCATATTATTCAATGTTGCCACCATTAGATTGCACAGCATAAAAAACGGTCATATGTGGGAGTGGTGGTTAAAGAACAAAATAAATGGAAAGTGAGGTCAGACTGCTGTAGTGTACAATGTAGGTGGTTACACTGAGGGTGATGCTTTCCTGCGCCACATGACAGAAGCGGCCTTTACTCTATGTACGTTGTGTTGCCCATCAATGAACTGATGGTAAAGAAGGTTTGGAAATTCTGTGCATACCTACCCACCCAAAGTAGGCACTGCACTGGAAGCTCCATGGAGCATTGGAAGGGGACACATTTCTACACAAAACAAAGGACAGTGGAAAAATCATAAGTTAAAAAGCTAGATGTGGAAATAATAAGCTACACAGCCATGTCCTATGTAATTCACATTGTGGCATGGAGGAACTAAGAAAGAAAAATACAGCTGGTGAGCAATTGAGTATTTTTACTGTACATATTGACTGACATTTGATCACATATTTATTTGTAGATCCCCCCACCTCCTTTTTGTGTCATTTAATATTCCCGCTTAAGATGCACAAACATTGTCTGTACACCTAAACAGGGTGCAGGACACACATGCCTGAGCATGTGGTACCCAATAAACGAAAAAACTGACTTTTTATTTTTTTACAGGATTACACCTGCTATCAGATAATGAGTAAAAGATGTGTAAAAGGTAATCTGTACAAATGGCGATATCAAGAATTTGACATATGGTTGACCTATTCTGCTCTATGACGACGAGTGGTGACTTTGTGCTTGCACAACGACAACTGGTGAAATCTACACCTCTTCAATCCATCTTTGTTGTAGCTTTAAGTGGTGGTATTCCTTGTGTTACAGATGGCAGTTTTCAAGCTAACATCCATGTTAAAGTTGCATAATGTGGTACAGGATTTGGACATTTCTGGGCTCAAGAGAAAAACGTGTCTTGCTACTGGAATTAATGGGCAAGACCTTTATAGGTCTTAAAGCAACAGCACTATACACCCTACATGGGACTGATTTTGATCATATGTGGGCAGTTTGAATTATTAGTTTACTCTGCTTATTCACCAGTTTGCTCTTGTTGCGCTCAAACCCTACTAAAGATGGTCAAAGCTGTGCAGACTTGTTTTTTCCCCCCAACACAGGCTTGAGGCTTTAAGTAGCTCCAAGAAATCTGAACATGCCCCTGGAAACATAAATGGCACCAGGGGTAGTCAGACATTCTTGCAAAGCAAATGCCATGCCACACATCTGTAGTTCACCCAACCCAACTTTGTCCATCAACTTTGGCAGCAATGTGTGATGAAAAACGCTGAGTTATATGGCATTGACCAGATTAATTTCAGAGGGAGAACATACAGTTGCAAGCAAAAGTATGTGAACCCTTTGGAATGATATGGATTTTTGCACAAATTGGTCAAAAAATTTGATCTGATCTTCCTCTAAGTCACAATAGACAATCACAGTCTGCTTAAACAAATAACATACAAAGTATTAAATGTTACCATGTTTTTATTCAACACACCATGTAAATATTCACAGTGCAGGTGGAAAAAGTATGTGAACCTTTGAATTTAATAACTGGTTGAACCTCCTTTGGCAGCAATAACTACAACCAAACGTTTCCTGTAGTTGCAGATCAGATGTGCACAACGGTCAGGAGTAATTCTTGACCATTTCTCTTTACAGAACTGTTTCAGTTCAGCAATATTCTTGGGATGTCTGGTGTGAATCGCTTTCTTGAGGTCATGCCACAACATCTCAATTGGGTTGAGGTCAGGACTCTGACTGGGCCACTTCAGAAGGCGTATTTTCTTCTGTTGAACCCATTCTGTTGTTGATTTACTTCTATGCTTTGGGTCGTTGTCCTGTTGTAACACCCATCTTCTGTTGAGCTTCAGCTGGTGGACAAATGGCCTTAAGTTATCCTGCAAAATGTCTTCATAAACTTGGGAATTCATTTTTCCTTCGATGATAGCAATCCGTCCAGGCCCTGACGCAGCAAAGCAGCCCCAAACCATGATGCCCCCAAACCGTACTTCACAGTTGGGATGGTTTTGATGTTGGTGAGCTGTGCCTCTTTTTCTCCACACAGTGTTGTGTATTTCTTCCAAACAACTCAACTTTGGTTTCATCTGTCCACAGAATATTTTGCAGTTCTGCTGTGGAACATCCAGGTGCTCTTGTGCAAACTGTAAACGTGCAGCAATGTTTTGTTTGGACAGCAGTGGCTTCCTCTGTGGTATCCTCCCATGAAATCCATTCTTGTTTAGTGTTTTACATATCATAGATTCGCTAACAGGGATGTTAGCATATGCCAGAGACTTTTGTAAGTCTTTAGCTGACACTCTAGGATTCTTCTTCACCTCATTGAGCAGTCTGCGCTGTGCTCTTGCAGTCATCTTTACAGGACGGCCACTCCTAGGGAGAGTAGCAGCAGTGCTGAACTTTCTCCATTTATAGACAATTTGTCTTACTGTGGACTGATGAACAGCAAGGCTTTTGGAGATACTTTTATAGCCCTTTCCAGCTTTATGCAAGTCAACAATTCTTAATCGTAGGTCTTCTGAGAGCTCTTTTGTGTGAGGCATCATTTACATCAGGCAATGCTTCTTGTGAAAAGCAAACGCAGAACTGGTGTGTGTTTTTTATAGGACAGGGCAGCTGTAACCAACATCTCCAATCTCATCTCATTGATTGGACTCCAGTTGGCTGACACCTCACTCCAATTAGCTTTTGGAGATGTCATTAGTCTAGAGGTTCACACACTTTTTCCACCTGCACTGTGAATGTTTACATGGTGTGTTCAATAACAACATGGTAACATTTAATTCTTTGTGTGTTATTAGTTTAAGCAGAGTGTGATTGTCTATTGTTGTGACTTAGATGAAGATCAGATCACATTTTATGACCAATTTGTGCAGAAATCCATATCATTCCAAAGGGTTCACATACTTTGTCTTGCAACTGTATATTCTGCTGGAAGTTTAATTGCAACCTTAAGACCATGACCCTTGTCTTCTGACTGTGAAGAGAATGGAGATAAGTTTCCTCACTCCCTCATCACTTATTGGATGGTACCGCAAGAGGTAACAAATCCTTCTGGGTATCAGGATCTACATTAACACCACATCTCTATAAACAAACATTTCTGTTTGTATCAGTGCATTTAAATAGTTTCTGTATTTGCATAGAATATCAAAGTGATCTTGGTCGCCATCTTTAAATAAAATTAACACAATAGTCACTGTCCCTTTCAACATTGAGGTACACCAATTTAAAACCTAAATAAAGTATCCAAGCCCGATACAAAAGTTAGAAGAAATGTTCATCAGATCACAGACAACACAGTCCGTATTTTAAAGTGACAATTCAGATATTAAAAAAGGACACCGCAGGTGTATAGTAAGTATACATAGAAAGTACTTTGTAATAATAAAAAAAAACAAAAAAAACCCTGCATTTTCAGAAAGTGTACACTAAGTTTGTACTTTTACATATAATTCTCTTTCTGATCCATGCACCAAGTTCATGGTGTTATCCAACGCCACAGTGTGATGATTACCAATTACTCCCAGTTGACAAATAATTAGCATATACAACATAAACTATTCTATGCTTTTAAATTATTAACATTATTTCAAAACAATAATGTGTCCCTTTAACATCCAAAGAAACAAGTATAATATTACGTTTGCTCCTATGTCTCAGTTTGGTATTGGACATGTAAAAACCAATAGAAATGTTATTACATACTACAATAAATGTAGAATGTAAAATTTACCTAGAGGATTTGTCTGAATTTCTTGGATGCCCAAATGTTCCTACCTATGCTGGGGGGAGTTTTGACTAGTTTATCTAAACAACTGATGCCTGTTCCTGAGATCTTATTTTCTGCTCACGAACAAGGTGGCATGAGGACACCCTAACATTTTAAACATATCACATTTGTCATAGATTACTTATGAAGATATCAGTTCAAACTTGCGATATATTATTCATATTAATGCAAAACGATAGCATCACCTGTAGTATCTTGCTAAAGATGTTCTGGGTCTCAGAGGTGACCCTCAGAAGCTTTGCTTCATCACCACTTGCCCCCAGATTAATAATAATAATAAAAAATAAATAAAGTTGGGACTGATCCTTTTTATTCCTACAGGACTATTGTAGGTGCGTTTAAAATTAGAACTTTTCATAGCATAACTTACTATATACCAGAATATTTAACCCCCCCCCCCCCCCCAAAATAGGATGCCCTTTTCTCAAACCTGTGCTATATTTATTATGTATGATTTGGATGAAACTTGCCCTCTGTATATATTTATTATACATAATTTGTAGTATTGTAGTATGGGTCGTAGGTGCGTGGGGGTGTGTATGCTAAGCTTATATTTTTGTCATTTTCTAGAGCTTGATTTATTGAAAATACATTTATTAGACTCAGTCTGAATTACAACACAAGCATTTTACTTCAACTAAATCAAACCATTTTCTAAATTAACAAATGATATAAAAATAAAGATTAGAACTAATGACATTAACCTATACTCAGTGCATACATTTTAGACTATTCTAGCACCTTAGATGGACACTGGAGAAGTTCTAAATGATATAATGTAAAACAATAGGTAATAAGTACTTTAAAAAGTTTTAAATAAGTACATGTTTTAACTGTCCACTTTCTGCTCCAAGTAACAAGCATGGCTTGCTATTTCATTCTTATGGATGATTGTTAACAATTGCTAGGTACCCCTTGTGAGCATGGCTGTATTTGTGGGGCCCAACTGTGCTGATTAGGCTAGTTACTCCCAGATTTCTATACATGGTCTCTTGTTAAAGTTATATAGGTTGCAACTGAAAACAAAAATAATTATGCAATACAATAGTAATATGCATTTTTAAATTCAATTGATAAAGTACTTGTTATTGCCTATATATTCAAAATATGCCATACTTAGAACACCCACTAAGCTCCTCTGATTAAATCAATAAAAAAAAAAAAAAAAAAATCACCATCATGAAAATATGAGGAAAAATGTTAAGCATTATATTACAATAAAAAAATATATTTTAAAAAGCTGGAATGCACCGCCAAAACAGGTGAAATTTTTAAATTTATTGAAACAGAACTCAAAAAAATATAAGAGGTTGTAGTGTACAATATATTACACAGCACTCTTAAGTGCATATTCATTCAAGTAAGAAAAAAATTGTATCTCCCGTTGCCCAGGACAATCATGCACATTTATTTCCAAAGGAAGCCCCATTATATTGATGTCTTAGCACCAAATATTTCTTTCAGTTGGGAAGATAAACCAAAGTGGACAACTGAACACATAAAATACATTCATGAAATGATACACCTAATTGCACAAAATTTCTACATGGTACAAGTCTTATTTAATCTCTGTCTTTTAAATGGATTTCAAAATAATACTGGCACATTCATTGGTGAGCGTAGATCTTATGAAATCCCCACACACAGTTCATCAGTCTTTTTGCCTGAAAACAAATCTATGAGTGGAGTGGCGAATTTTGACCTTTCTAGAACAACAACAGGTCGTTGATAATGTAGTTGTTTTAAAGCAAGGTCGCCACAGTCTGTTAATGCTTTGTCCAATATTGTCCTTAGGTTCTGTAGTGTGGGCATAGATGCAGAGGATTGTACAGCACTGGAAAGCAATGGCTGGAAACCTTCAAGGCTCCCATGCCTCGATGTTTTGACTCTGGGTATGCATGCATCAAGTTCATTCTGATCTAAGTCCTTAAATCGTAGATCTTTATTTTGGAAGGATTTTTGCTGTTTGCATTGCTTTGGTGGCTTCCATTCAGTCTCCTCTGCCTCATCATCAGTGTCCCTACTTTCCTGTAAAAACTTTAAAAATGAAGACTCAAACCCCATTGGTTTGAAGTTCTTTAGTACAGGTTCCGTGGGCATGGTCCGATTTTGGTCCTCCTCAATTGGGGAACAAAGAGTTTTGGAATCCCTTTGATGATGTGGCCAATTAAGGTTGCTTGGCAGTCTATGATTTGTCAAAGAGGACAAAGACTTATTTTCACTAGTATTAGAAGTATGGTCCTTCATTTTACAAATCTGAACACCAGAATCACTACAGTAAACGGGTGCATCTTTATTATTATTTACCGAATCACTTATATTTAGAGAGATTCTCTCAACAGGATCATTTCCTTTTGAATCCCTCCTTGGCCTCTCATATTCTTGTCCCAAAGAGTGCCTGATAGCTTCTTTACTTTCTTTCACACACTCAGGCTTTCTTAGACTTAGAGTATCAGCAGAAATGGATCGATCTTTTTCAAACCTTGGAAAGTTTTTAACACAGTAAACTAATTCTGGAGTATGATTGTTAATGTATGCAGGTGTCAAGTTGTGAGTCAGCTTGTAATGCCGAATAATACTACTTTCTAATTTGACTACAGATGCACAGCCATGAATCATACAAGGGAACTGCGTGATGTCAACATTCTGAGCACACATCTGTAATGCTTCCTCTCTAGTTTTAAACTCCACCAGTTCTTTTTTTATAGAATTTTTTACACGGACCTTTTTTCTTTTGTAAAATAAATGACTGCGACGCCTTTTATCAATGTAGTTATCCTGCACATCAATCTCTTTTTTCCTCTTCCTTCTACCATCAAAGAGGTTATATTTCCTGTGACGGGACAAAATGTGACGAGAGTAGTTTGTATGGTCAGTAAACACAGCACTGCAGCCTTCCACATCACAGCAAATTTCTGACCCATCACTTTCTGTTTCATCACTTAGCTTCTGATCGTCAATTTGGTGTTTTAAGTGGTTCTCAGCACAAAAAATATCAAGTTCCTGATCTTCATTTTCACTATGATCATGGAAATCTCTGTAATGCTTGGAAAGGGCTTTTGAACAAATGAAACTCTTCCGACATTCTTTATATTTACACGTAAATATCCTCCTACATTTTACATATTCTCTTTTAGCCTTTTGTTTGTCTTTTTCCAAACACAACTGTTCTCTGTTATACTGATGGACAAGACGGTAATGACGTACTAATCCTCTCTGGCTTGTAAATGAGGAATTGCATGTTTTATGGATACAATGAAATGGTTTGTGGTACTTATTTAAAATATAACACAATTTCCCTTGTGCTACTGTTCGTTTGCTTCCTCTGCCCTCTCTGGATTCAAAGTCATCTGCAAAGCTTCCAGATGTTCTGACACCATTGCCAGCATCTGTTTCGTCTGAGAACGAATCTACATAAGTTTCGGAATTAAAGTCTTCTCGGATTGGTGATCTCCTCTCATACATTGGTCTGAAGCGATTAGTACGTCTTTCATGTATAATACGTTCTTCAATTTTCTTCTCAGCAAGTTTACTACGACGTGTTCTATTTACTCTCTCTTTCCCTATGTGGTGTTTATTCCTGTAATGAATTCGAAGATGAGTTCTCCTTGTAAATGTTCTTTGGCAAATATGGCACTCAAATGGTGAATATTTATTCTGAAACATGTTCAGCTTAAGGGCCTTTTCCCTTGTATAATGATGCTTTTTTACATAATGCAGCAAGAGTGCATCCTTTGTAACAAAGGCATACTTGCAACCTTTAAGTTCACAGAAGTAAGGTTTACAAGCTAAGCGAGCAAGATACTGTGTCAGGATCTTGTCTTTATTTTGTGAAGGGAAGTTTTTAAGAAAAGTACCATTCTTGGAAGAGCTAGTGCCAGCATCATGATCCAAAGATGAAGATTTTGTTGTACATGTAGAGTTTTTTAAGTTTAGTTGTTTTAAACTTGTAAGAAGTTCAAACAAGGTATCCTCTGAAGAAGATCTGCGATATTCATCAGAAATAATAGTTTCATTACACTCCTCCTTAATGTCACATGATAGGTCTGTACTTGTGACACAATTTGATGTTGTAGAATCCAAGCTTGAGTTTGTACCCTTTTCTGTAACACAATCACCTGACAAGCATTGCAGGTTTTTTCTGTTTGCAGAAGAGCTGAGGTCTTCACCTGGCTCAAACACGGTCTTATTTGTAAATTGAGGAGGCCGAAGCATTTGTAGACCAATTTGTCCTTTTTCATCATTACCGGAACAGGATAAACTTGATTTAGGACAAAACATTTCTGAATCTGACAAGAGGTCATTTTGAGGAGTAGTATTTAGAAAATCAGAATGGTTACAATTTATATCTCCAGTCAAAGATGGTGATCTGCTTTCAGGCACTAAATTTCTCTTTGGAAGCATGGGGCTATTGTCACAAGATCTCTCTATATTATGAGTAGAGTGTACTGGTTCATGAATTTGAGATGGAAGATGACGTTCCTGTTCATGTTTAATTTTGTAAAACATACCTGGGTCGCTATCCAGGCTTTTATTAAAATGTGTTCCATGAGTGGTAAGGTGTTCCTGTAGCTCAGACTGGCAATAATAGAACTTTTTACAACCACGAAAACTACACACATATGAAGCGTCTCTGAAGTGCTGTGCCTCATGGTGGTAAAGAAGGCCTAAATCACTGAAAACCAAATGGCATCCCTCCATCTCACATTGATACTGTAGGTCTGGGTGTGAGTGTTTGTGGAGAAGCAGCTCGTTAATGGATTTAAACCTTTCATTGCAGTCTATAGATACACACATGAAGGGCAGAGGTCCTAAATGAATTCTCCTATGTTGCTTTAGATGAAAACTTGTTATGAAATGTCTCCGACAAAATGCACACTTCTCTCTTAAGTTTTTCATTTCTAAATAGTGCTTAGCATTTTCATCATTGTTACCGTGCTCACTTTTTAGGTGTATACTTAAATATTTAAACTGTTTGAAAACCCGGGAGCATCCAGTGCCAGGACATGGATAAACATCTCTGTCTTGCAGATTTCTATGTTGTATCTTTTTAAATGTGAGGTAACCATTAGAGTCCAGTTCGTCATCTGGGTAATCCTTTTCTGAATTGCCATCTCTGCTTCCATTTAAGTTTTTCTTTCTAGGACGGTGCCGTGTGGGCATTTTCATATGCTCCATTACATGAGGGACAAAAATATCCTTCTTCTTGAATTTTTTAATACAAACAGGGCAAGTATACACTCCATCTGTCAGGTGCATTTTAGCATGGTGGAGGATTCTGGCTTCAATTACCTCTCTTTTGCAAATTGCACAGTGAAATTTATACTGAAGCCATCGTTTATACCTTTCGGAAGATCCAACAGGTTTTCTCACTTTAGCCATCTCAGACTCATTTGAAGTAATTTCTGGAGTTGTTTGCATTTCCTGAATATTATTTTCAAAGGAACAAAAAGGAGAATTTAAAATATCAGGTTCATTAACTGAAGGCTCGCCATAGTTCTCTTCCTCAGCATCTGAAGATTCTTTACCAAGAAGTTTAAGACAATGTCGTTTTAAGGTTTTCCAGTCCCAGAATTCCGGATCAAAAATCCAGTGACTCTTCAAAGACAGCAGAAGCTCACAGCGAAGGGAGTTTGAAATAACAGAGGATTCTTCATCATTCTTTTGATCAGGCTGTTGAAACAGTTCTTCCAACGTATTCAGTCCATCAGCTGTTGGTTCAAATAAGAATTCTGTGAGCTGGCATGCTCGTCTCACCTCCAAGTCTTGTGGCAAGAGCCAAGCTATCGTTCTGCAAACTGAAGTTTTTGTTGCATCGGTTTCATTTGACTGGATCTGAAGAGCTCGTATGCATAAATTGATTGATACAGGAACACCCGTATCTCCAGCCTGAAAGAACAAAAAATTGTTTTGTAACTTCTTTCCAGATAGCATGAGACAAATCCAAGCAATACACTTTAATGTTAACTGTTAAATTTGGTTATTGAGTTAGCTAATAGAGATTGGGCAATAATGATACTGGAAATTTTTGATTTAATAAGCATGAATTTAACAATTCCATATGCTTACTAAAATTACATTTCCCACCACTACTATATTCGATACTTCAAAATAGTAAAGCAAGATTAAGGATTTTCCATGAAAAAAATCAGTCTCTGAAAAAAAAATAAAAAAAAATTAACCTACAGGCTGCAATGCTGAAGCTTAGAGAAAAAAAAAAAACAGATGTATTATGTTGAAATGTGAACACAGTCTACAAACTGAAATATTTTTTGCAGTAGTACTTAAAAAGTACAATATCCTAAGAACCATAAAAGATGATATTTGTAATGTCCCACAACTTTTTTTAATTTTATTTTTTATTCCTTCAAAAGGCCCGGGAACAAACCGAAACTGCTTAAAAATGTATAGATGCCCTGGGAGGCTTGCCCCTTTCTGCCAATGAGTCATACTGGTCTCCCAACGAGACCTATATACTACAGTATGCTTCGGGCACAAAGTGCCACTTCCTGTTTGTTTCAGATCAAAACTAAAAAGAATAGTTAAAAATGAAAGGCTGAAATAAGTTTAATTCTACTGTAAACATATTTTATCCATTATAAGTCAAGTTCTTCAAAAGAAGAAACTATGTAGATTACAATGCAGTTGTCCTTTCAAGGCTTAAGGTAAATTAAAAACTATTAAAATGCAATTACTAGATAAGAGCAATCAGCACTGTATAAAATTAAAAATATGTGCAATAAAACAAGTATTTATCTACACTGCTGCTTTTCAATTATACATACAATAACTTGTCAAATTCTCTGAAATACTCAGCGGTACTTACCTCTGTATGAACAACCTTGATTAAAAAGAATAGGTGCTGACGAGTTTTAGCAATCACACCAAACTGTCTGCATCTTTCAAGAAATGTATTTATAGATGGATCAATTCTTCTTTGCAACTTGCTCCAGAAGAGAGTCAATTCCCTACAGTACAAAATAAAATCTTATTGTCTGTCTGGAAATTCAGTTAACAGAACCAGATATTTAGCTTTTAAACTACATTAAGTGCTCACACAATCATTACCAGGCCCATTAATCAGACTGTATTAAGAGAATAACTCATTTAAACACCTTTGCTCGCTTTGTTACATTATTATTACTTTGATTTGGGGATGGAAGTGCTATAAAAGATTTCAATATTCTAGGAATACCAGCTATATTTTTGGGGGCCATACATGTTAATAATTTTTCTAGCAGTTGATCAACACTTCACCCCTACATATGTTTAATGGAATGAAAGTCTAATGATGAGAAAAACATGAATAAATGTACAGTTTAATAAAATAAATGTCGTAACCACAATACTTGCAGGCAAACATCTGGACAGAGCAAAGCACAGTTTACAAAAAAATTCCTTGATTGGACACTCACCAAGAGAACAATGTAGTTTCATTTTGGAGCTGCTGGGTAAGATATGTAGTACAAAGAATAAAAGCTGTATTATCTTGACCTTCAGATTCCAAGTTACAGATAGTATCTAAAACCTCCTTTCCTTCCATCTTTGAAATCTATAGATACAAAAGAGCAATTTAAAAAAACAAATTCCACAACCAATACTGAATGTTCAGCTCCTCCTATATTTATACCAGAGTACTGAATACTGTTATGTTGAATGTTAAAGAAACACAGTATAATAGTTAAGGTCACAAGTAGTAAAAAGTAATGTCTGCTGCTGATAAAAATCGCAAATGTCCACAAAGACTTGGCGTTCAATTTATTTTAGGAGCAGAAATTTGCAATAAGTGACACAGCAAAGATTCCAAATATAATAGAATTTAATGCTATAGGTAATTATAAATACTTTTTAAATTGGGAGTTAAAGAAAAATACATTTTCTTACTGTTATCACGAAGTTTTCTATTATGAGATGTAATGTCACGGACATTAATTCCTGATTATCCTGAGAAATCTAGTCTATAGTTTGATTGCAGTTGCCGGCACAATGAGCATGCCTAGTCTCTTTCTGCACAGTGGACTGCAGTCAAGACAGAATACTAAAGCCTTGGGTCCTTTATCAGTAATTAATGTTAATCATCTCTCATTAAAGATAAGAAATGGCAAACTTTAATGTTCATGCAGAAAAAAAAATTGTTTTAATAACATTCATTTGTAAAAGTACTTTAATATCAAATTAAATTATATTTGGAACCTCTGCTAGGTCACTTTAAAGATTGCAGTATTAATATACCAGCCTTCAAAATGAAAAGCTAGAAAGATTATTAATAGATACAATCATATCATAAAAATGGCAGCACCTCATTGTATCAGCACAAGCATTATTAAGATTACTTTAAATTACAATATGCCCTTTTACAAAAAATAAATACAATTTATGAGAAACACAGGTATATAATTGGGAAATCAGGATGTTTTGTTAATATAACGGTCTACTTCTAAGTTTATGTTGGGAAGGGGGTAAGTATCAAATACATTAATTAATAAACAAGGTTTACACTGTTAAACATTTTCCCCCAAACAACAGTTCTTTAGAAAGCCACTGTAGTGGTCATACAACAGTGTAAATAAACAAATAGCCACTGCAGTGAAGTAGGAAGGTGAAGAAGCTTATCAGAACAGGGTAAACACCCCAACCAGAAGAGTCCCTTGAGTAGGTGCTCTCTCACTCTTGAACCCAAAAGAGAGTGAAGAGCAACATATCTGATTAAGGCTAAAACCCTAAACCTCAAACATACATTTTAAAGCTACAGTCTATATTCTCGAGAATAAGCCGAGTTTTTCAGCCCTTTTTTAAAGGCAAAAAAGGGCCCCCTCGGCTTATACTCGAGTCACTAAGAGCCCCGACCCCCCCCCCCCCCCCCCGTGTCTCTCTAACCCCCCCCGTGTGTCTTTCCCTCCCCCTACTCAACCCCCCCTCCTCCACCTAAACCCCCCTAAATACCTCCCCCCTCACTTACCTGCTTGTGCTCCGGCCTCCGCTCCTTGACCCGGCGCGCATGTGACGTCACATGCGCGCCGCGTCATTAGCATATACCGGGTGGGTTGAGGAGGGGGGTTGGGGTTGAGGAGGGAGGACGAGGATGGGGGGGGGGGGGGGGGGGTTGAGGAGGGAGGACGAGGATGGAGGACGAGGATGGGGGGGGGTTGAGGAGGGAGGACGAGGATGGAGGACGGAGGACGGAGGACGAGGATGGAGGACGAGGATGGAGGACGAGGATGGAGGAGGGAGGACGAGGATGGAGGAGGGAGGACGAGGATGGAGGACGAGGATGGAGGATGGAGGAGGGAGGACGAGGATGGAGGAGGGAGGACGAGGAGGGAGGACGAGGACGGAGGAGGGAGGACGGAGGAGGGAGGACGAGGACGGAGGATGGAGGACGAGGACGGAGGAGGGAGGACGAGGACGAGGACGGAGGACGAGGACGGAGGAGGGAGGACGAGGACGGAGGAGGGAGGACGAGGAGGGAGGTTGAGGATGAGGATGGAGGATGAGGATGAGGAGGGAGGTTGAGGAGTGGGGAAGAGACACAGGGAAGGGAGAGGTTGGAAGAGACACAGGGAAGGGAGAGGTTGGAAGAGACACAGGGAAGGGAGAGGTTGGAAGAGACACAGGGAAGGGAGAGGTTGGAAGAGACACAGGGAAGGGAGAGGTTGGAAGAGACACAGGGAAGGGAGAGGTTGGAAGAGACATAGGGAAGGGAGAGGAGAGAAGAGACATAGGGAAGGGAGAGGAGAGGAGAGACATAGGGAAGGGAGAGGGGAGAAGAGACATAGGGAAGGGAGAGGGGAGAAGAGACATAGGGAAGGGAGAGGGGAGAAGAGACATAGGGAAGGGAGAGGGGAGAAGAGACATAGGGAAGGGAGAGGGGAGAAGAGACATAGGGAAGGGAGAGGGGAGAAGAGACACGGAGAGAGAGGGGGACACAGAGGGACACGGGGGCAGCACATTTCCCACCCTCTGCTTATACTCGAGTCACTCATTTTACCCAGTATTTTGTGGTAAAATGGGTGCCTCAGCTTATACTCGAGTCACTAAGAGCCCCGACCCCCCCCCCCCCAGTGTCTCTCTAACCCCCCCCGTGTGTCTTTCCCTCCCCCTACTCAACCCCCCCATCTCCACCTAAACCCCCCTAAATACCTCCCCCCTCACTTACCTGCTTGTGCTCCGGCCTCCGCTCCTTGACCCGGCGCGCATGTGACGTCACATGCGCGCCGCGTCATTAGCATATACCGGGTGGGTTGAGGAGGGGGGTTGGGGTTGAGGAGGGAGGACGAGGAGGAGGGGGGTTGGGGTTGAGGAGGGAGGACGAGGAGGAGGGGGGTTGGGGTTGAGGAGGGAGGACGAGGAGGAGGGGGGTTGGGGTTGAGGAGGGAGGACGAGGATGGGGGGTTGAGGAGGGAGGACGAGGATGGAGGAGGGAGGACGAGGAGGAGGGGGGTTGGGGTTGAGGAGGGAGGACGAGGATGGGGGGTTGAGGAGGGAGGACGAGGATGGAGGAGGGAGGACGAGGATGGGGGGGGTTGAGGATGGAGGAGGGAGGACGAGGATGGGGGGGGTTGAGGATGGAGGAGGGAGGACGAGGATGGAGGATGGAGGACGGAGGAGGGAGGACGGAGGAGGGAGGACGAGGATGGAGGATGGAGGACGAGGATGGAGGAGGGAGGACGAGGATGGAGGAGGGAGGACGAGGATGGACGAGGATGGAGGAGGGAGGACGAGGATGGAGGACGAGGATGGAGGACGAGGATGGAGGACGAGGATGGAGGAGGGAGGACGAGGATGGAGGAGGGAGGACGAGGATGGAGGACGAGGATGGAGGACGGAGGAGGGAGGACGAGGATGGACGAGGGAGGACGAGGACGGAGGTTGAGGACGAGGAGGGAGGTTGAGGATGAGGAAGAGACACAGGGAAGGGAGAGGTTGGAAGAGACACAGGGAAGGGAGAGGTTGGAAGAGACACAGGGAAGGGAGAGGTTGGAAGAGACATAGGGAAGGGAGAGGAGAGACATAGGGAAGGGAGAGGAGAGACATAGGGAAGGGAGAGGAGAGAAGAGACATAGGGAAAGGAGAGGAGAGAAGAGACATAGGGAAGGGAGAGGAGAGAAGAGACATAGGGAAGGGAGAGGGGAGAAGAGACACGGAGAGAGAGGGGGACACAGAGGGCACAAGAGGGACACAGGGGCAGCACATTTCCCACCCTCTGCTTATACTCGAGTCACTCATTTTACCCAGTATTTTGTGGTAAAATGGGTGCCTCAGCTTATACTCGGATTTTGGCTTATACTCGAGTATATACGGAACATTGATATTTTTACAAAGGGCACGTTTGCAATACATTGAAATTCCATCCTGGGCAGGATCACTAGCTGAAGAATGTGCATTTTTACCATGGTTGAGCTTGGAGTCCCCAGACTAAGGAAAGCAAAGTGAAGTAAAATAAAACTTACAAAAAAAAAAGAAAAAAAAGAGAGAGAAACATTTATACCTCTTTAAAAGCGTCTTCATTGGGTAATAAAGTGCACAAACACGTGATAAATGACTGTCGAAAAAAGAAATCGCTCAATATATCTACAGATTCAGAACAGAACTTTGACAACAGCATAGCTTGCTGTGTGCAGTTTGACTTCATCAGATGTTTAATGCGCATCCTCAGAAAACTGGACCCTTCTTGAGAAATCCATTTACTAGCTAGAAAGAGATAAAGAGAAAAATGAGATCATGCAAGACACTAATAGCACTTTAGAATTAATGTGTTCAAACACACAACATGGATTTAAACAACCATCCGAAAAGTCTGTTTTCTCAGTTTTTAGCTTGGATATAACCATACATGAGAGCTGTTTCCAGTGAGTAGGGAGGAAGAACCCCCCCCCCCCCCCCCCCAAAAAAAAAAGAGCAGCTTCCTCAGTAGAATGTACAAATATGATTTTGATTGCTGGTGAATCAGTTTTTTATACTTTGTATACAATTTTATACTTTAATATATGTATATATTACATATATAGTTGTGAGCATACGGGCCGTTGCTCACGCTTGCGGGCTCGCGAAGCGAGGGCCGCAGCTTGTGAAGCGAGCCCTCACGTAGCGAGGGACGCGGCCGAGGGCCGAGGTTGCTGGCGCCGCTCCATGACAGCAACTGAGGCCCTCGCAAAATTAACGTTAATACGGAGCACTTTGGCAATGAGCGCCGCAGGCGGCCCGTACGCTCACAGATCTTCAACACAATGCTTCAAAATAGGTCAAGTATATTAATTTATAAATTATTATTATATATTTCAGTAGTACACACAAAACAACATTAGCTACCTTACTATTCCATATGTATATTAATAACTAAACAACTTTCCAAACATACACATCTCATTGCCGTAATTTTTTGACGGGCAAGTCGCTAGTATATATATATAAAACTTATATGGCGCCTAACCAACTGGCACTCTCAAGCTACCTGCACCAATTCCCCATTTTAAATTTACTCCTGCTAAACTGGCACTATCCGGAGTTCGAGACTGTAAAAAAAACCCCAAAAAACGAAACTTTTTTCTGGGCCTAAATGGCCCAGTTTAGGTGCTAATGCCTTTTTAATTTACCGTATATACTTGAGTATAACCTTAGTTTTTCCGCCCTTTTTTTAAGACTGAAAAAGCCTCTCTCCCCCCGCTCTGCCCTGTGTGTGTGCGCGTCTCGCTCTCTCCTCCCCCCGCGTGTGTGTCTATCTCCCCCACGCGGAGGGGAGGGGAAGAGACACAGGGGAGGGGGAAGGAAGAGACACAGGGGAGGGGGAAGGAAGAGACACAGGGGAGGGGGAGGGAGACACAAGAAAGGGGCACAAGACGGACACAGGGGGCAGCACATTTCCCACCCTCGGCTTATACTCGAGTCACTAAGTTTCCCCAGTATTTTGTGGTAAAATAGGTGCCTCGGCTTATACAGTATAATTATATTTGTTTAGTCTCCACTTGTGAGTTCCGTAATTCAGCCCTCAGCACAGTAAGATCTGTTCCAGCACAGCACAAGACTGCCGGTAGATATAGATTAGTGATTCAGTTAGCACTTTTAACATATTAGTTTTATATCACGGAACCCATATGTTGCAGGTGACCTGACTTTAAATAACATGTATTAAAAGTGTTTATAGCCAGTAGCAGGAAAAGAACAACAGTAATACGTTCAGAATTACTAAGGGACATAACAGATGCCTAGTGTTACTATTCAGAGTCTGTGGTTTTTGGTAGAATCATTGTAGGAGACTCTATTCAGTCGTCTATTGCTTGAAATGTCCAATATTTTAACAACACATAATATTTTTTAGAAGTGTTTAATAAAGGTTATATGTTAATCTCCCTTATTCTGTTCCATTGCTGAATTTTCAGAAACACAAACCTTGTCTGTAACCAACTGATGTTCTTCTAAAGCAGTGATAAGCAGTTGGCCCTGTAGTATTACACAGGTATGCTGTGCTCAAATGAGTTAGTCATAGTAACCAAGCAGTGACTCACCTTACAGCAGGGAATTCCTGGCTTTTGGCATGGTTGGTTTAGTGCTGCCTGCCACCATTCTAAAATGTATTCGGAATTGGACCAACTTTGAAACTTGATGAATATTTCTACACATTATGAGTAGAGATGGAAGAAATACAAGACGTTAAAAAGTTATACTAACCTTCTTCTGGTTGTATAGGCTGTTGAGACAATACTTTAACAACCACTGCGTGTTTCCATGAGCCTCCATTCTTGACTATATCAACCAAGACCTGCATCTTGGTGTTCCCAAATTCTATTAAAATGTCATTTGAATCCTGCAGGTGGTAAAAAAAAAAAAAATATGTATGATTTTATGTATAGGCAACTGCACCAAATAACAAGTAGAATAATGTTTCATTAATTTTAGTCTGGCCTCTCTTTTAAAAAAAAAAAGAAGTTTTTAATAGGTCATCAGAAGCATAAACATTTCTTTTTTTAATTGCTGCACATTACTTTTATTTGCCATGCCCCTCCCCCTTTTGAAATGTAAATCTTGTTGTGGCTTTCAGTCTGGTGAAGAGTGGCAGTCATTAACATCAAAGGGTACAGGTACACACACACACCTCATTTAACACATTAGGAGAAGAACTGTTAAGCGAAGCAGCTCTAAACCGGGCAGTTTAACATAAGGAAGATAGGGATAGGTGAACGCATGATTAAAAAAAAAAAAAAATTAGCACTATAGCAAGGAAATGCATCAAACAGGGGAAGTTATTCGCCTCCATCCTGTGCCATGCAAGGGGGTGTGGTGAGCTTTGCTGCCTGGGGACTGGGCCATCACGGAGCTTGGACACAAGGTGAGCTAAGATGTCACCGACAGCCCTGCACCCACTGCGGTAGCATCTGTATTGTAACCTACTTGCAGCTACCCAATAGGCCCCACCCCATGAGCCATCATATTTTTTTCACTCGTTTTACTAAGTATGCTCAGTCTAAAATAGTCTAGACTGGTCAGCCTTTTTGTTTTTGTCCCAGCAGAGCTGGCCACAACCTCGGATATAGATTAAGGAGACAAGCAGCTCTGCTTGAGGAAAAAAACATTCAAAAGTAAGAAAAAAAAATATTAACCTTCATTTGTTTCTTGGACATAGACTATTAAAAACAGCATGCAGCTTAAAACAAACATATGAGCTTTACTTGTAAATGAACTACAGAGGTCCTTCAAATAAAAAGTGTTCTCCACGGTCCGATTTAGGACAACACTCCACCCATCTAATTTGAAGCATTGCCCTGCTTTAGAGTCAAACAACATAAACACACATTGTAGAACTATATACCCACTTGGCTATTCCACATCACATGACTGATAAAAACGTACGGGGAGAACACTAAATAACTTTTTAGTGAGGTCACAACTAAGGAATGCAGCAGACTCACCATAATAGACTTTTTCAAACATGACCCGATATCAGAAGAAAAATCATCTTCAGCCATTGAAAGGATCACTTCAAAGCAACTTCTGCAGGAAAAGCAAACCTTAGAGTTATACCTTAAAGACCAGATATTTTTTATAATCTAAATAGCTGTAACCATTCAAAACTATATTAGACATAAAAAAATAAGGGGTTTTCTTTTATTTCACAGTAAAAAATATTTAAGCTTTTAAGTCATTCCTCAACTGGCCTCCTGCTTTGCTTTTGAAAGCATTATTTTCCTTAGAATGACTTCCACATTCACCAGTGCAAAAAAAAGTTTGTGATCCAAACTCCAACATTTGAAATATCACGTGCATTCATCTGTAGGAAATGTTAGTTTCTAGGAAAAGAAAGGTTTCTTTTAGTTAAAAACAAACAAACAAACAAACCACAAAAAAAAAGCCCAAAACAAATGGATTGCACCTTGGGGCAGTTTCCATTACATATTCTGTTTTTTTAATTTTTTTTATTCTATATAGATGTTTAGCTAGGGAACTTAATTCTATCAATGTAATTATATACAATTTACACTGCTACTTCTAATACTTCCATTTCTAAGAAGCCACTCTTGTTTCTCTCTTGTTGGGATCCATGTTTTACAGATGTGACCTATGGCCACACTTACAGGTGAGGTGCATTATACTAACCGTGTGAGACACTGGTATTGTCAAGCCCTTCACCTGTGGGTGTCACCTAAGTCACAGCTTTGAAAAATGGTCTCCTATATGAGAAAGAGAACATAGAAAAAAAAGTAGAAAGAGAGGATTGAGAAAGTGAGAATTTGTTACTCTGGATGCTTCTTAGAAGTATGTGAAATTTAATTTTTTTATGGCAGCCATATTAGGAGGATAAAAATCACTTTGTTAAAACATGTATATAAAACAAAAATGAATTAAATAGTCCCTTTAAAGACTAAGAAAAAACTAAGCTTATGTGCTATATGCCATGGCTCAATTATTGATTACAAAATGTAATTTATCCAAGTGATTTTAAACTTGTGAAATTTATCTCTACTGTTCGTATTTTTTTTGGTAGCCCAAGAATTCCCTATACGAAGATACTAAGATGCATGCATAGAACTGGAAGGTGACTTGCATTAACAAATGCAGATAAAGATTCAGATTTGGGATGTGCGTTTTATGTAACCAGCTGCATGGACAAGGGTATGAGGTCTAAATTATAACAATGCAATCCTATTTTTGGACAAATTTCAGAGGAATATACTGGATGTCAGATACATTAAATAGTACAAATAAATTCAAATTTGTCTTAAAACTATAGACTTGCAATAAAAAAACATCCATTAGCACAAAGACTTGGTTTATGTATTGACAGGGAAACACAGAAAGGACATGATTTAAAGGTGGAAAGTTCAGAAGTTATTTACAATTGTTCTACATTAACTACTGCTGCTAAGAAAACAAATTCTTGACTCAGGAGGGGGAGTTTTAAATAGATGATAAAATACACAGACTCATTCTTTTCAATTTTATTTTATTTTTTTTACAATCTAGCTTAACTGTTTTATTTATTAATCTACGAAAAGGAAGAGGGGAGGTACAGATGGCATTGAAAGTAACAAACATACCTAGTGACTACTACATGTAGAAGTATAGAATTGTACAGCACATGGAAGGGTGTCCTCTGAGGTTTGCTGGGCAGTCCTTTTGTGAAAGGTACACATGTTCTTGGGCAGACTTCCACAAATAAACAATAGTAGATTGTATATATATTGCATACACCATTAATGTGACATCCAGTGGGTGCAAAAATGAACAACTCTTTAAAGTGCCACTTTAGTGTTCTTATACACATCTAACTAAAGAATAGCTTGGCAGAGGCGAAAAAACAAACAAAAAAAAAACCTTTAGTAAACTTTTAAAGTGCATTTAGTCATGTCCTAGGCAGTGATCTCCTTATTGCTCCACCTCTGAACGACCTATTGTCTCTGGAGTAGGAGTCGACCAGAGGGGAATGCTGTCTAAACAGGCAGTTGCAGTAGGATAGTGGGAGGCATGTAGAAGGTATATTTATGTACAAAGGCTACAGCTAACGTTACACTACTGCCTGATACTAATGCATGTTTTACAAAGTGATCAAACTGAAATCAAAAAAGTTCCCCCCCCCCCTTATCAAACCCTACCGAGCTTATTATTTAGAGAAATTTCTGTAAGACCACTAAAACAGTCCTTTAAGTAAAGGAATTTGCATAAACATTCACCTCCACAAACAGCATGTCATTTTTTAACTTTTTTGTTTTAAAATTGAAATCTGTAGTAGTTAAAAACTAAAATTACATGAGAAGTCACCACATTCATCATGAAGCAAATGTACAGGTATTCCTCTTCTGCCTTTGGCTCTAGCTAAAAGTACCATTTGCAACAATTACAGCTATGAATCTGTTTGGATAGGTCTTTACTAGAAATATAGTTGGATTGTAACATTTTATGTACAGTTCTGGTACGTTTTTGTGGAATTGCTATATTAATGTCTTGAAATAAAATCTAAATTGAATCCAACTAGCCTTCAGTGGCTTCAGTGGGGTTGAGTGTTCTTAGCCATAATGTCTACCGGGAGAAGAATGTAAACCGGTTTCCTTAATGTTCACTTGTACTTTGCACCAGCTGATAAGAAGCATCCCATAAGTATAGCATAATGTTGCCTCCACCACCATGCTTCAAATTTGGATTGGTATTTACTGAGTGACGGACAGTTTCAGACTTGCCCAAAAATTTTAATTTCAGTGGTTCAACTTCAGATGTAATTTTGTAGATCTATAATTCTTTTCACATGTCCACAGTATCATCATCAGCCCATTTGTTTTTAGATATCTGTCCATGTAAGAGCTTTCTTTCTTTTCACCCATTCATATAGATACACCCTATATCCAGAATCTGAGATGTAGAACTTCAGACATCTCGTTGAGATTCCAATTGTTTTTTTTTTTTTGCTTGCCTGGTAGCTCAGATTGGAGGAAATGGAGACTTCATTTTCTTAACTTTGGATCTCACTGCGCCTTTGTAAATCTCTTGTTCTCTTTTATACTGCTCTGGGCCTCTACCATTATACCGTGGACTTGTTCGAAAGCTTCTTGGTCATCATGGTTGTTTTGTTGAACCAATATGAGTTGCATGCTCGAAAGGCTTACCTGAGGGAGATTATCTACATGTTAAACCATTCTGATTACACACTATTTTCTTTTTGTTAACTTTCATTTCGGAGTAATGTGTAAATTCTACATGTAAAAACAATTTGGTTTACTGTACAACAATTTCAAAATAGCAAAAAACGGAAGATATTCCACTTGTAGGGTGAATGCTTTTGCAAATCGCTATTTCTTGGCAGGTTCTGCATGTAGACAATGTATAAAAAAAAAATTCAGTGTGCAAATAATTTCAGGCTACAAAGCCCAATATAATTTAGGAATTGCCAACCCTCTTATGGTTACAACATGTATAGTCATATTTCAATACAAGTTGGTACTCAACCGACTGTAAAATAAAGAAATAGATCATTAACTTTAGTGATAGATATTAACAATTAACTAATGCTACTTCCAGGTAAGGGTAGCAACGACCAATTTTTGAAACCGCATAAATTCAATATCCAAACATTAGATGAAAATTTATAAATAACAAATAATTGTTTAAATAAAAACAAAAAACACATAATTAATAAAATCTATTCAAATACAACGCTTAGCATATCAATGAAAGGAGTGTTTAACTTACAATACAAGTTTTTCAAATAGTAGTATAACATCTTCGCACTCTGTGGTGATGTAAGGCCATGCACTTGCAAAGTTTCTTAGCGCAGTTCCATAAACTTCTGCACAAAGGAGAACGTTTTCTGCTCCAATAGTATCTTCAGTATGCTGCATTAATACCTTGAACAAAATAAGAAACAGAATTAGCAAAAAAAAAAAAGTGTATGTATTTTCAAAAATACATAGGTTAACCAAATGATAGTTGAAGACAAATTAATGAAAAGGTTATATTTTTTGGAGGAAGTTATTTACATATAGGTTAACAATGGCGGGCCAAAGCGTTAGAACAAAATGTTGGTCAAAGTGTAGAATAGTGTGTCCATGTTTACGTAGTTTAACTCGTGGCTGGTTCGATATAAAAACCTTTCACTGTTTCTCATACACACACAATGATGGCAGTTAAGAACTAAAAAGAGACATGCCTCCGTATGCAATTATTTCTTTGCATGGGATTTCAGGGATGACCTATAGGAAATATATGCAGGCAAAAATGTACAGTGGATATAAAAGGTCTACACACCCCTGTTAAAATGTCAGGTTTCTGTGCTGTAAAAAAATGACAAAGAAATCATTTCAGAGCTTTTTCCACCTTTAATGTGACCTATAAACTGTACAACTCAATTGAAAAAACAAACTGAAATCTTTTAGGTAGAGGGAAGAAAAAATATAAAAATAAAATAATATGGTTGCACAAGTATGCACACCCTTAAACTAATACTTTGTTGAATCACCTTTTGATTTTATTACAGCACTCAGTCTTTTTGGGAAAGGAGTCTATCAGCATGGTACATTTTGACTTGGCAAGATTTGCCCACTCTTCTTTGCAAAAACACTCCAAATCTGTCAGATTGCGAGGACATCTCCTGTGCACAGCCCTCTTCAGATCACCCCACAGATTTTCAATCGGATTCAGGTCTGGGCTCTGGCTGGGCCATTCCAAAACTTTTATCTTCTTCTGGTGAAGCCATTCCTTTGTGGATTTGGATGTATGCTTTGGGTCATTGTCATGCTGAAAGATGAAGTTCCTCTTCATGTACAGCTTTCTAGCAGGAGCCTTAAGGTTTTGTGCCAATATTGACTGGTATTTGGAATTGTTCAGAATTCCCTCTCTCTTAACTAAGGACCCAGTTCCAGCTGAAGAAAAACAGCCCCAAAGCATGATGCTGCCCCCACCATGCTTCACTGTGGGTATGGTGTTCTTTTGGTGATGTGCAGTGTTTTTGCGCCAAACATATCTTTTGGAATTATGGCCAAAAAGTTAAACCTTGGTTTCATCAGACCATAACACCTTTTCCCAAATGCATTTGGGAGACTTCAGATGTGTTTTTGCAAAATGTAGGCTGGCTTGGATGTTTTTCTTTGTAAGAAAAGGCTTTCGTCTTTCCACTCTACCCAATAGCCCAGACATATGAAGAATAAGGGAGAGTGTTGTCACATGTACCACACAGCCAGTACTTGCCAGATATTGCTGCAGCTCCTTTAATGTTGCTGTAGGCCTCTTGGTAGCCTCCCAGACCAGTTTTCTTCTCATCTTTTCATCAATTTTTCGAGGGAGCTCCTGTTCTTGGTAATGTCACTGTTGTGACATATTTTCGCCACTTGATGACTGTCTTCACTGTGTTCCATGGTATATCTAATGCCTTGGGAATTCTTTTGTACCCTTCTCCTGACTGATAGCTTTCAACGAGATCCCTCTGATGCTTTGGAAGCTCTCTGTGGACCATGGCTTTTGCTGTGGGATGCGACAAAGAACATTTCAGGAAAGACCAACTAGAGCAAATGAACTTTATTTGGGGTTAATCAGATGCACTTTAAATGATGGCAGGTATATGCTGACTCCTATTTAACACGATATGGAATGCGATTGCTTAATTCTGAACACAGCTACATCCCCAGTTATAAGAGGGTGCCCAGACTTATGCAACCACATTATTTTTCTTTTTTCTTTTTCTTCCCTCCACCTAAAAGATTTCAGTTAAGTTCTGAAATTATTTATCTTTGTCATTTTTTTACAACACAGAAACCTGACATTTTAACAGAGGTGTGTAGACTTTTTATATCCACTGTACATAAAATCTGAAACCTTTTTTAAACAAATGACACTATCCATTAGCATCTGTAGTATCTAGAGGTCAGAAAACTGCATTTAAAGATCATCAACATTTTTTTAACTATTGGTGCACAGGCTATCGAGCAAAGACATGCCAATAACTCTTCTTCACTTTATACCAAATTTGTTAACACCAGTCTGGAATAAACTTGGGAACCAGAGAGATTACTGAGGAGACAGTACTACAGATAAAGACTTGTATTGAAGAAAGAAAAGGAGTCCACTTTAGGCTATGCCAGAAAAAAAAGTAATCTCCATCAACTAATTTGGGAAGGAGAGCAAATTCTGCAAGTATACTAAAATACAAATGTAAGTATTACTTTACACCATCTTGTATGACCCTTTAAGATTTTTGTTTTACATCATGAATCAACTTTTAGCACATTAAAATGTATTGAAGGCAATACAATTAACACATTTTCAGAGCCTCACTTTATTCTGAAACCCAGCACTAAGCATATATAAACTTACAGCATGTCCTTGAAATATGCATCAGAACAAATAGTGTAGTAGCAGTAGTAAACTCAATTTGAGAAAAATATAAAGCTTATATAAAATGAAAAACACCTTTACGTAATGTGTCAAACTGAGGGACAATGGAGATGTGCTACAAGAAACTTGCTTACAAGAGAGCCTATTGAGTTTTTTTTTGTGCATTAAAGCTGCCTAGGTATTGTAGAATTCATTTTTCCTCTACAAGTCTGTGTCACAGACTTCTTATTTTATAAGTACTTTACAATGTCTTTCCAGATTGTGATTCATATTGGCATTGAACATACAAAACAATGCTCTTCAAGATGTGCAACATTTGTATTAAAATCCTCTGACAACAGCATTTCCCAGAAAACAAGCAGAGATAAGCACTTCTTTCAGCAAATAAAAAAACAATTGAAACAAGGTTGTAAAGCAAGATTTCTGCAGGGCATCTATAACCATAGCAATTTATGCAGAATACATGAGCAACATGTTATGACTCTATAGTAAAAGAAGAATGTACAACCTCCTAATATTCTGTTTTACATATCATCAGATATTTGGCCTTCACTTAGTCCCCTTCACCTAAATTACACAAACTGTGCTTATTACCGTATTTATCGGCGTATAACACACACTTTTTCTCCCTGAAAATAGGGAGCAAATTATAGGTGCGTGTTATACGCCAATATTCCCTCCCCCTCCTCAACCTCCCTCCTCATTCTAACCCCCCCCCTCCTCAACCTAAACCCCCCCCAATAACTCCCCCTCACTTACCTGCTTCTGTTCCGGCGCGCATGTGACGTCACATGCGCGCCGGGTCAGGGGAGTGGAGGCCGGAACAGAAGCAAGTAAGTGAGGGGGAGGTGGGGGTTAGAATGAGGAGGTGTGAGGGGGTTGAGGAAGGAGGATGAGGATGGGGGGTTAAGGGGGTTTGAGAATAGGGGGGTTGAGGATGAGGAGGGGGGTTGAGGAGGGGGGTTGAGGAAGGAGGATGAGGATGTGGGGTGGAGGAGGGGGTTGACGATGGGGAGGATGAGGAGGGGGTTAAGGAGGGAGGATGAGGAGGGAGGTTGAGGATTTTGCTTCAAAGTTCTTTATTTGAAATTTGTTTTGTTTTTTTCCTGAAATTTCCTTCTTAAAATGAGGTGAGTGTTATACGCCGGTGCGTGTTATATGCCGATAAAAATACAGTATTTAAAGGACCACTTTAGTTCAAGAAAACGGTACTTGTTTAGCAAGTATGTACCAAACTAATTCCAGCAACACGGTCTTGATAATTCTCTAATGCAGGGCTCACCAAATACTGGAATTCTGGGGCGACTAAATTCTGGCACAGACGGCAGCAAATTCAAAGTTCATTTTGTGTGTGTTCTCTGATCAGTGATTTAATCAAATCAATACAAAAAAAATGTGCAGGGGAGTGTGTGTATATATGTGTATCACATATATAGTTGTGGTAATTACGAATTGTCGTCACTCCATGTTAAATATTACAGGCGTGCGGCAATGAGCGCCAAAGGCGCTCATTGCCAGGCCCACGATCAGCGCCAAAGGCTTTTGGAGCTCAGAGCGAGGCCCGCAAGACTTTGAAAACGGCTGTCAATGGGTGCCGAAGGTGCGCATTGCCAGGCCCACGATGAGCGACAAAGCTGCTCATTGTGATCCCCTCAAGACTTTGAAGCCAAAAGGCACTCATTGTTAGGCACACGATAAGTGCAAGGCACGCAACGATACGAATTTAATGGCAGTCATGTTGTTTAAGCCTGTAACTCGGAAGCCGAAGGAAGACCACTAAAAGACACCAATTTAACTTACAACCTCACACACAGCACAGGGGAGAGGCAGGGAACCTGTGAGTGAGGTTGCCAGCTAATTTGAGGTTTAATTTTTTTTTAGTAGATCGAAAATCGACTAAGCAAAGAAAAAAAAAAAATAATAATGGCGGGCATAAACCTATAATTGTTTGAATTACAGCTTTATGTCCGCCATCATTTAGCGCACATGATATAATTATGACTACATATATAACTTCAGGAAATAACTTACAGATAAGTAATTTAGAATAAACATAATCTAACATCCTTGACATAGGAAAGTGTCTTATAAACATACAAATGTTGGCATGGAATTAAATAGCATATTCATAATGCTGTAAAACAGAGCGTTCTCAAATTATTAAAACCCCAGGACTCCAAAACGAGGCCAAAGCCAGTAACATTTAGGTGCTCATCGCGAGGCCCGCTAAACTTTGAAAAAAGAACCAACGGCGCTCATCGCAAGGCATGAATGAAAGTGGCGGGTTGGCCGAGGCTTGCAATGAGCGACAAAGGCGCTCATCACGAGGCCCACAAAGTAGACTGTCCACAATGTGTGCCAAAGGCGCTCATCGCAAGGCCAGCAAGTTAGAGGGGGAGAGCCTTGCATTGTGTGGCAAACAGAATTGCCAGCCATCAAATTTTACCACCATCCGGTTTATTAAAGTACTCGACTAATGCTGGGTACCAGGTTGCCATGGTGACAAAAATGTTAACTGTCACCTACCTTACAGTCCCTTCAGAACTGAAACTTTCATTGATGGTTTTTCAGGCAGGAATACTGTGCCCTGCTTGGTGAGTTAGGGTTACAGTGCAGAGGAGATAGGATGGAGAGGGAAGCCATGATGCAGGTCCTGATTGCAAACAAGTAATCTGCCAGTGAAGCCTTCATATGCATAGCTAGAGCTGGGAGTTTGTCAGTTTCACTGTAAGGCAGGAGAGATATGAAGGCTGCTATTTTATTGAGGACCGAGGGAAGTAGGGCGGAGAAGAAGAACATAATTAAGAGAATTGATGGGAGAAGCTTTATACACTGTCCTAACACCGTGCATCTATCTTTGCACTCAAAACAAAACTCTTCTTAAAATTGTATATTAATGTATTTTTTATATGTTGTTAGAATAGGATTACCTTATTTATAGTATTACACACTCACATTTTGTGTTTGGTTGGCTGATTCTTAAAAAATGGAAGTGGCTCCTAGATTTACAACAAATGTATCAAGCCCTGGTATAATAGGTCTATGATAAAATGACAAGAGCCATAGGGTTTGTACTACGAAAACAGTTTTTAGTGTTAAAATTCACTGAACGCTTTTACAAAAGAAAATATGCTTAACAGATAATGAAGTGGTACAAGTAGCAATTATGCATGAACTCCTACAGGATCAAAACAAACAAATAATGAAGCCAATAATAGCTGATAAGTCAATAGGGAATTTCTTTCCCAACACAGAGCTAAACAGTTATATAGGCATGGCACTTTTTGTTCAAACGCTGGCAGGATAGCAATAATTTTAGCAAAATACATACCAATTTTTGATGGTGTGTAATGAAAGATAAAACATTTTAAAACTGTGCCTGATTGCAACACAAGCACATTTTTTCTAAAAATGTCTTTCCTTTTCAATCAGATATACTTTTCAGAAATGATAAAAATTCTTAACTATGGAGTTCAACATTTTTCTTTAGCTTTTTATTTTTGCTGCAAAAGCAGTCACTTAGATAATCTTCTTTCAAAATAGAGACTATATTTCCTAGTATTTACTGCAAAAAAAATAAATAAAAAAAAATAGAGCTCTCTAGACACCAAAGCAGCAATACTCAAGTCTCTGGAATGAGTCTGGTCTATTCATGTCCCAACTGTCTTGGTCTCAAGTGATTACAATGTCTCTCCATAAGAAATGGATAGGGGTGGTGGTTCACGGATCAGTCTCCAACCTCAGGCCAGTCACATAAATTCTGACTAAAGGAAGGATGGACCTCAAAAGAATGTATGGCTAATTCAACAGCTTTACCATTTGCAATGTATATGCAAATCTATATCATATACACATACACTGCTCTACCACTCAAGGGCATTACTAAGTTTCCTGGATAATGAAAACATCTGATAGAGTAGATTTAGCAGTGTATGCAAACTTTTTTTTTTGCATGAAAAAATACCAAATCCCTTCTTAAATTAGCATAACATTAATTATTTGTTTTGGCCAATCACAAGCAGCTAACACATTTTAATACAATGTAACAAGTGATGGCAGTTTGTGTAGGAAGGAATCAGGGGATGTGTAGTCTCCCTGTAGAAGGAAGTAGGAGGATCTGTAGATATCTGCATTGAGATGCTGCTGGCTTGAAAGTTAGTCAAGGGTTAAAATTAGTATGCAGCTCTGGTGTGTGAAAAACAGCTTTATTTAAAAAATAAAATAAATAAATCTGTGTATAGAGTGAATCAATGCAATGTGGGTTTCTGATATAAGCAGCATGTGTTAGATTAGATAAAAGGTAAAAACACGGAAACTTAGATATACCTTTAAGGAGTCTAGATTAATATATTCCTGTTTTCAATCTTATCTGGAGCCAGTGTTATAAATTAAAATTACTCCACATGTGGAAGGTGGGTGCAATATTTTTATGAGCGCTCTAGGTGTGAAGGTGAGGGTTAACCAGTATTATCATAAGCACATTCCTTCCTTTCTTAAATTTTTAATCTAGGATTCCTAAGTAATTTTCAAACTTTCACAGGGCAACATTTAAAAAAAACAAAATGCAATCATATGGAGCCCTTGTTATCTAGAGACATAAAAAATACAACTGGGGTATGCAACAACAATCCTAAGCGGTAAACATTGTTCTGGATTTCCCTGCTGGGCACTGGCGAGTCGGTGAGATTGTGCGAGACCGACATTGCCACTGTGCCCAGTATGGGAAATCCATGGACTTTGTTCGGCACTGACAGATATGGTTTCTAACCAAGGACTGGGTGAACTCACTGGCAAAAAAAAAAAAAAAAAAAAAGTAGCACATTGAAAAGCTTTTGAGACCACTCCGTAAAATACATTAGTAGCAAGCAGTAATGTAACAAGCAATGTACACAAATACTCTTTCTAGTCACCTCTATCATACTTCAAGTATATGATATGATAATTTGGAGACATCTCTACTCTAGGTATAAGTACAATAATATCAGTTGCATCTAACTATCGGCCTATCTCTCTACTTCCCCTGGCTTCCAAACTGCTGGAGCGGCTCGTCTATAACCGCCTTACCAGTTTCATCTCCTCTAACTCTCTTCTGGACACTTTCCAATCCGGCTTTCGGGCCCCAACACTCCACTGAGACAGCCCTCATAAAAGTCACCAATGACCTGCTCACCGCCAAGTCTAAAGGCCACTTTTCTATTTTGCTTCTGGATCTCTCTGCCGCCTTTGACACAGTTGACCATTCAATTCTACTCCACATTCGAGACACTGCTCTCTTGTGGTTCTCATCATACCTCCAAGAACGATCATTTAGCGTCTCCTTCTCCGGCACATCATCTTCTCCTCACCCCCTGTCTATTGGCGTACCCCAAGGATCAGTCCTAGGCCCCCTCCTCTTCTCCATCTACACATCCTCACTCGGCACCCTAATAAACTCTTTTGGTTTCAGTACCATCTCTATGCAGATGACACCCAAATCTATCCCCCTCTCTTCTAGCACACGTCTCCGACTGCCTCTCTAGTATATCCTCTTGGATGTCCGCCCACCATCTGAAACTCAACATGTCTAAGACTGAACTCTTAATCTTCCCACCCTCTACTACAGCTTCAATTCCTCACATCTCTCTCTCTGTCAACAACGCCATCATCACTCCCACCTCCCAAGCCCGTTGTCTCGGGGTTCTACTGGACCCTGCCCTCTCTTTCATCCCACACATACAGTCGCTAACCAAATCCTGTCTTTTCCATCTAAAAAACATATCCAAAATAAGCCATTACCTTACACAAGACACTACTAAGATTCTAATACACTCTCTCATAATTTCTAGTCTTGACTATTGCAACTCGCTCCTTGTTGGCCTGCCCATCACTCGCCTCTCCCCACTTCAATCCATAATAAATGCCTCCGCCAGACTCATTTTCAATACACATCGTTCAGTGTCGGCAGCTCCTCTTTGTCAATCACTTCACTGGCTTCCCTTAGCCTCCAGAATAAAGTTTAAAATCTTGACCCTAACTTACAGTATAAAGCCCTCAACAACAGCGCACCCCCATACATCTCTGCTCTCATCTCCAAATACTCCCCCACACGCCCTCTTCGTTCTGCTAACGACCTTCTTCTTTCCTCCTCTCTCATCACCTCCTCTCACTCCCGCCTCCAGGACTTTTCTCGTGCTGCCCCTATTCTCTGGAACTCCTTGGCTCGCTTCACCAGACTATCCTCCTGCCTTAAATCCTTCAAAACATCAATAAAAACACACCTCTTTAAAGAAGCCTATAACCTTCCTCCCTAACATGCTCAGCACTACTCTCTCCCTACTGTACCACATACAAACTTTAACCTTTAGATTGTAAGTCTGCGAGTTTCAATCCTGCAAGGTGCATTAGGAAAAGTGCTATGGACACCTGATTCTAAGCTCAAAGACAGGGCCATCCACTCTTTGCAATGTGTGAATCTTGAACTTGACTTATGTATAGCGCTACGGAATATGTTGGCGCGTTACAAATAAACGATAATAATAATATCAGTTAACATATTTATCAGAGAACCATAATTATTAATTTGTGAAATGGTAGGACAAAATATATTTTTTTTAATTTTTCAAATATATAGACATATAGAAGTTTCACTGATATGAATGCATCTGATAGAGGAAATTCAGTAGTGTATGCAAACGTCAGTAGATTTTAGGAATTTTTCATGTATAATAGATTTGCATAAACATTAATAAACTTACACTAGAATTTGCATAATTTCTACAGTTTTCTGGCAGTTTATTTTGGAAAGTAATGCCCCTGATAATACAAGCTGAATTACCAAAAAAATTATACTTTGTTGTAGTAAATCAGAGGCAGCTACAAGATTGTAGCAGTATGGGAATTCCTTCTCTAAGTCATGGGATTTGTAGCCCCCCTCCCCTCAGACACCCTCCACACAACTCTCTCTGCTCTTGAAATATGCAACTGCTCTGGATCTCTGCACTGTGCTGCTACTTGTTGGAAGGTTAGTATAGGGTTAAAGACATATCCAAATGCAGTGTTTCTATTGGAAGGTACAAGTTGCCTATGTATTCACCTCTGCAGTTGTGAAAACAATAAAAAAAAAAAAAAAATTGTGGGTGTATAGAATGAATCAATGTAATGTATGTTTCTGACACAAGCAGTATGTATTAGATTATAAAAAAAAAAGTTAAAAAAGGGAAGCTTGCATATACCCTTATTGGACAAAATGGTTAAAGAAAGGGCTCAGGGGTACAGCCTAGTCTATAAGATGTGTGGATAGGAGGGTTTTTAAAAGTGAGATAAAGGGGAAAGACCATGCTGTGAAATCAGCAGCATTCCTAAATTGTATATAGTAAAAAAACAGGTATTTGTGTAATAAGAGATTGACAAAAATTAAAAAGTAAGAACATATGCATATACATATGCATTAGCTGCTCAAGAAAACAGCAAGCATTTATAAAATACCCACTTTTAGCATCTATCTAACCACATATGCAAAATCCAGTTCAGACTCTCTAATGCTAGGTAGCAAGCCGTCACCATTTGGAATTCCATATATGGTTAAGGGGTATATTTTTGTCATTTCAATAAACAAGTAGGTAGCTCTGACTGTTCATTATTGTGCAATAAAGGGGCAGATATTAAGAGACAGTATCAATATATTTGTTGAATGGCCAGTATTACGTTTATATATACAGGTTTTAGGACTGCTGTAGAACCTTTTTTTTTTGCAGGCGTGATGAACTGTCTTGAAGCTACTAGCTGCAGTCTACGTTTCCCGCAGTACTCTGCAGGTAAGTGGAGTATAGCTGCCATCAACAAGGGTAGCATGGTAGATTCTGCTGCCAGTGTGGGATAAAGGCTGGTGTAATTAAAGAAGAATGACCAGCAGATGCGTGTAAAATGACACCCACTAGTTGCATAAGGAATATATATTGGGGCCACAGCAGCAGGTTGGATATTCTTGTTGCACCATATATTCAAGACAGTGTATGATAGGGATCTGTCTGCTGCCATCTTTTATGAGTGAGATGTCATTTGTACAGCTTGGCAATACTCACACACTGTTGGTTGAGGTGGATGGCAATGCAGGAACTAGGAACACAACCAGTCATATACTCCACTTAATTAGCTGCCATGTGCGGGCCATGCAGCTCAAGAAGCTGATCATAAATATATCCATTAGGATCTTGTGCATGTAGGGTTCATCATAATCAGATGGAAGGTGTTGCGAATACAGGGCAGAAGATCTTTTTTGCGGTGGATATAAGGTAAGGGCCCAGCTGTCAGTGCTGTGACATTGTATGCATTAACTTTAACTTGTTGAGATGCTTTTTGAGTTTTTCTGCAACTGCAAGGCATATGTCAGTGGTTCAGTTTGATATCCTCCACAACTGAGATACCAAAAAGTATTGCTACCTGTTGAAAGGGTGGAATTGAATTAGATGCATCCAATACCCCCTGTGAACTCTTAGGCTGTTGCGAAGCAGAAGTCCATTTAAATATGTTTATGGAAATAAAAATAAATACAGACTTATTAAAAGTATATTTTACATTTTCTCCTCTGTGAATCCATAGGTTTATTCATTGTCCTTATTTGCTAAATTGCACTTCTATGTTAGATTAAAGATCACGGTGTCAGCCTTTTTAATAGAACTAAATGATTATCTCGTCTGCATCCATCACGACAACTCAGGTCAGGGGAAAAAAGAATAGCTGTTCCCATAAAAGCATCATTTAGCAGAAGTAAGAAGTTAGTAAATTAAAGGCTGTATTTATTTTCTTTCTAAAAACATTTGTCTATTATTATTATTATTATTATTATTATTAAGTCAAGAGTTTTAAGATACTTTAATAAGATATTAAAATGCGATTGTGACATGGAGGAATTTACATTTATTTCTTCACCTAAACCCATACACTGTAGCACCCATTTTCTTGTACAGTAGATAATTATTGAGATCTACATAGCACTGCATGGCTTTGATTTACTAATTTGTGAGTTGGTTTGCGTATTAGATTGTATGGTCCTCTAGACAGTAAAATAACTTAATTTTTCTAGTTTATCTCCCATACAATGTTCTGTAAATTAAGGGTATGCAAGGTTTTTCGCTCTCTTTTTTTTGTTTGTGGGCTGAGGAATTCCTTTAGATCAGGGATTGGCAACTTTGATCCTGGAGGGTAACACACAGGCCTGGTTTTGAGGATTTCCTTTCTGTGCACAGGTGAGTCAATCAGGATAAATGAAGAAGCAATTGACAATATCCTCTAATACAGGCCTGCGTGTGGCCCTCCAGGACTGAACTTGAACACATACTGCTTTAGAGTCATATTGTATTTTACCCTATCTTATGAAGGGTAAAATATATATTTTTTGTTCCTCTTCAAGTGTCATAGATGGAAGTAGTTTGAAAATAAAAATGATTCATTTTCTGAACAAGCCCTAAATCAGACATGTCCAGCTCCAGTCATCAAGGCCTAGAGTGAACCCAACTAAGTGAAATGACTGGGCTATTGATTCACAAAAGGGTACTCGCACAAGATATCCTAAAACAGCTTTCAGGGACTAGAGTTGGACAATCCTTTTTTAAAGAGTTTAAAGGGAATAAAATGGCAAGCAAACTCAGAGAAAGGATACATTATATTATTTAAATATTTTAGGACATCAGTCTTTGCTTCTGTGTGCCATGTACAATACCAAAAAGCTGAACAAAGCATACAGAGACAATGATGTGTGTTTATATTCACATATGGAGGAGTAAAAAAAAAATAACAGTCTACCAAAATGTGCCAACCAATGTGTAATCAAACTTGTTTTCTCCCATATGCTCTCAGGTGAATTGGTACCAAGAGAGTGTGTTTCACAAAACATAAATAGCATCTCCGACACCAAGCCTCAACAAAACCTCAATATATTCTCCTTTCTCGCCATGCTGAATGGACAGTATATTTTTTATCCTTTTGCTACCAATTAGTTACCAATTAATTTTTGCAACCAATACACACGCACACTGCACAACCTTTTTTTTCAGTGTCTAGCAAAGGGTTTACAAATTTGTACTAAAAACTTAGGAGTCGACAACCAACCAAGCATTTCTTAGGAGTAAGGGAATGGTGTTTGCCCATATGTACAGATAATTGCCAAAAAGTTAGGAGTCATGGTCATCAAACACTGGTCCTGGTCAGTGAGGAACATTATTATTATTATTAACACATATAATAGTTGTCAAACTACGAATCGTCGTCATGCTTTGCGAGCTCGCAAGAACTGCGTCCCTCGTAAAGTGAGGGGCTGCATTTGTGGAAGTTCCAACGTTGCAAAGCAAGGGGCCGCATTTGCGGAGGCTCCCACGTCGTCTGCAATGAGCCATAGGCTCATTGCAGGCCGCAAATGCGGACCCTCGCGAAGCAAGGAGCCACATTTGCAGAGGTGGAGGCTCTACGGCGCCTCACACGCGGTTACAGACACCCACCCAAGCGGCACTTTACCAAAATAGATCTAACATGCAATCACTATATATGGACTTACACAAAAAAATACGAACCGCAGGACTTAGAATGGAAAATTTACAGACTTGGCATAAAAAAATATGAGACGCAGGACTTAGGAGAAAAAAAACAAAAACAAAACAATATGACCTCGCAAAAATACGACCTCAGCGGCCGAACCGCACGCACCTGAAGACATTAAAAACACAATAATTACACACAAAAGAGACATTAAAAGCTTACCCACAGCAAGGGGGGGGGGGGGGGGGGGGGGGCGGGAGCACCCAGGACCTCTGCAAGTGAAGTTACACCTCAATTTAAGTCCAAATTCCCGAGTTTAGACAGACGAAAACCCCCTAAGCAAGAGAAAAAATGGCCGCCGAAAAATACAAAAAACGCAAACCACCACCAAGCACATACGGCTTTTCAAAAAAGCCGTATGAGGTAAAGATTCTCTTTTAGTAAGGATGCAAAATCATCCACACCAGCGTACCACATACACATTCGCCGCCATTTCACAACACTAACACAATGCGGAAGTACACAGCTACAGTAACGGCTTTCCCTCACAAAACGCAGCATATTTACACTACACACATTGCTTACACTTACACCTCAGCTCCAGACCAGTGCAAACTTACATTGTATGCTGCAGGAACATTGAAACAGATTGTCAGCTCTTCAGCACAATGCTTCCTGCATATATTACTTAGAAATAGGTAAAGTATATTAATTTATTCATTATTCCATTGGCATACAAAAATAGCAATAAACACAAAAAAGACATTCACCGCGAGCCTCACAACCAATGCCAACGCTGCTCATACCACACAAAATGCACCAGGGGATAGCCTTGCAATAAGCGCAAAAACCACATCAGACACCACCTTACAATGACAGCAAAAGCCCCTGTAATAACAAAAAAGAAAATATCCAACAGCCGCGCAATAAGCGCCGAAGGTCCTCGAGGTAAAAACATTACATTATGTCTAAAACAGCATTCCCAGGCTTACAATTTCATGGACGTCATTTTTGGACGAACAATTTGCTAGTTAATAATTTTTAGGACAGAAAGGTTTATACATAGATATAAATCAGGGCTTGAAAAATACTGTGATACAAGGCTCCTAAAACTTTGCTGCTGACTTCTAATGTTTTAGTTGTTATACATAGGCTTCCTATACTAGCCAATCAGGGACCATATCTCAGCAGCATATTTTTTGAGACATGGTACACTGTTATAACTTGCAACATGCCAGTTAAATATTAGAATAAGGTCTAAAAAAAATAATTCATGGATATCACCGACTTAAAAAGTTGTTTGCTGAAACTGATTATTTGTCAATGCTTTCAGTGAAAAAACTATTTTCAGTTGTGTACAAGCATATAGTATTCAACTAGGAAGTTTTACATTTTCTACAAAAATGAAATTTGAACATATTCTCATTTTGCTTCTACTTCTTTATATTGCATTGTATGCAATATAAAAAAAAAAGTATTTTAGAGCAAGGGTTGAACGTTCTTGTACCCAAAAATATACTTTGATTATAATATAGCAAGAATGTCACACTTTTTTCTTTTATAAAACCTAAACTCTGCTTCAATTAAAAATATATCAAGTTACTAAAATACTGCATCATTATCCAGACTGAAAGAAATAACTAATTCAAATATTACAGTATTGTACATATTTACACCAGTCCACCTGACCTAAAACTAAATTGTAAGCGCTCTTACAACACTGTATTATAGGTTTCTATAGGGTGGATGGGGGGCATTGATTTGACAATGCTGAACCATTAGCTATCTAGTAGAAGATATAATCGTTACACAGAGCCTGAATCAGCACTCATTCTTCATTAACTTCTTGGGGTGAACTATTTGCATATTGCTACCTTGAAAATCATAGAGACCTTATAGAAGATGCAAGTGTGCTATTTATAAAACTGTATTACACAGTGTCATAATTGCAGTAGATTATTCTCCTTCGTAATATTCCAAGATGGAGATATGCAGCCTGCAACCTTGGTAGGAGAAACAATGACATATTTCAACAAACTATTCAGTGAACCATACACTTGATTAAAAAGCGGATTTTATACTACGTCACCATTGCTTCAATATAAAATCTGTTTTACATTAGAATTAAAAAAAAAATATGTATATCATTGGCTTAAAGTTGTCAGATACGAAAAATGATAAATTAATCAAATTAGCACAGAAGTAATTACAAACACTAATATATCTATCTTTGTATCTTTTTTAACAATATATATTTAAAAAAAGAATAATGTATTATTGCATTTCCCTAGTAATTCACCCTATTTCTGAGAGGAACCCAAAATGTCCAAAGTATCGGTTATGAATCTAAACATATGTTTTAAACTTTTCAAGTTTTTGGTACTGCAGTTACATAAGCAAAACAACTGCCTTACAGCAAGCCAAACACTAATTGTTCTTAATTCTGGCCAATCACACACCATGTGGGAGTAGACAAGAGGAGTGGGACAATAATTGCAAAGCCAGGCTTCTGCTGTAAAATAAGTACACTTTAGAACACTCCTTATTTTTATGCTTAAAACATGAAGTTTTAGCCTAAACATCTGGAAGTCCCATGTCCTTGTACAACACATCCATATCCCTGGGGCACTTTGAAAACGCTGCACTGATAATGAAACTAAATCCCTCCAATCACCTGCACAGTGTACCAATACATCATATTCGGCAACGTTAGTTTCATTTTCATGGATACAATGTTTATACTGTGCGAATTTGAAGCAGCACCATCAGAAACTGGGAAGTAAAATAAGAAACCACTTATTAAAGTGAGATGGATTATGAATGCATCTGATAGAGGGGAATTAGTAGTGTATGAAAAAAAATTGCATGAAAAAATACCAAAACAAACATTTAAACAGTTACCCTAAAGTTTGCTGAATTTCTTACTTTTGCAAACGTTTTTCTATCAATGCTGACACCCCCTGAAAATTAGCATAGATAATACATTGTATCTTTTTGGCCTGGGGATTAAGCTGCTTCTTTCCTTTAGATTTCTGTAATATCCAGAACAAGGTCTGTGTCTCTTCATTCACTGATTGTTTTACCTACAACCCAGTTGATACTTCGTCAGCAAATTGCCCCTGAGATCTCTCCCAACCCCAGTGAATTGCATGCACACACAAAGACACTTGCACAGAGAACATAAACGTTATCTTCCTCAAACTTTGCAGGTCATTGCCGGACCATTAATCAAGCATAAATGCCCATTCGCTTAAGAGAGAGATTAAAATAGGAGGAAGCTTAAATGTGTGGTTTCAGTACAATTATTATGTGTCAGAATTTATCTAGGAGGGGGTGTATGTCTAAAGAACAACTGTGTAACAGCTCAAGCATTTTTACTTGAATGAATGTCGATTTATAGTCCTTTAGGAACCCAGTGTAGCAGCCTCATCTAGCTGGCTGTATGCAGCATAGCTGGTTGGCTGCAAAGCTAAGTATGCTCACATGGACATGCTACACTTTTACAAAAACTAACCCTCTCAGAAGCCTAGCTCAATCCTGGGGATGTAAACATCACCTGAAGTTTTTTTTTAATGCAAAGCTAAAAAAATGTAGTGCATGCAAATACATTTAATCATACAGTACTAATTCCTCTCTATCAGATGCATTCACAACCCAGCTCACTTGCATATACCTTTAAAAAGGTCAATAACTAAAATTTCTAAAAACACTCTTTAAATAACACATTTCAATGTATAACTGTATTCCTCAGAAGGTATATAAAAGTTTGTGGTATATCATGTTTTAAGTTTATCTCATTAGGCATCTCATATCAAATAATTTTATTGAGGAATTCAGTATATTTGTAATTCAAAATACATTTGAAATTCCTTGCATGAGCTTCAGCACCATGGCACCTGTGTAGACAGAGTGTCCTGGCCAATGAGCTGTGCAAAGTTGTGTCCTAACGAATCATCTGCTAGTATCACGGCTGCCTCGTGAGCAGCTTTATCTCAGCCCACGAGAGAAACAGATACATTGTTGTACCGGCCACAACTAATTATGAATTATGTGCTAATTTAGCCTGGATTTTCAGGGGGTTCCTTCTCAAAATCAACTGTGTGAAAACTCTTGCAAATGTCAGGATAAGTTTATTAAATGGTTATTTGTTTTTTTTGTATGAAAACAATGGAAAAGATGGCACAGACATTATCGATTCTCTTCTATCAGATGAATTTATAATTCTGGAAGCTTACAAAGGTCTTTAAAATCATGACTGAACCAAAATGCCAAAAGGACTCCTATGTAAACATTTACTAGATATACAATTACTGTTAGAGTACTGAAAGATAAAGAAAACTACAACTAAATATATCATAATCCCTAAAGATCCAAATACAAAAAAAAATACAATGAATCAGTTTCCCATGTGCAAGCCCTAACACAAAGGAATTGTCTTTGTTATCAGTTATGTTAGCATTAGGAAAAAATACATGTTACGTGGCAAATGTAGAGCTATATAATATGCATGACATCCAAACACACACACATATATATATAAATATATATATATATATATAAATATATATACACACACACACACACACTCAGTTAACACTGAGTTCCAGGGATATTGTAATACAACTCTATGCATTACCCAATGCCTGACAAAACATCACAATGAAAACATCATCAAAAGCAAGTTTTATTGACATATGGCTGATGCCTCATCTTAGATGATGATGATTCAGGTATGCAAGCTGGCATGTAAATAAATCAAACGCCATTGGCCAGCCATGTCAGTCACGTGTCAGTTTGCTTGGGATCAAAACAAGTATAGCAGGCAAGTTGAATGTGCTGCAGAACATGGAGGAATGATGATAGAACCCCACCTCCACATGAAGGTTGCCATGATAAGGACACCCAAGCCCACCACATGTAAGGGGCACTTGAACACTACACCTCTATCTGCTGTGTGGGATACTTTATCTGCTGCATATTAACCCTTTCAAGTTATCCAGTGCATACGGACACACCGCTGCATGTGTACTACTAAGCAATGCACTGCAGCACTTCCCTCCAGCTCACAATGTGTTAATCAACGCCGTGCATTGTGGGTGATCAGCACTTGTTTCTTGCTGTAAATAACATTCATACAAATGGCCATAACAAGGCCAAGTGTATAACTAAGAACCGTTATGTGCGGGTATAAGTAATGCTGTGTTTATAATGGACACTGAGGGAGGAGATGAGAGGATCCTCCCACCTCACCCGCCCCCATCACTCACTGTCAGTAACCAAAATACAGCGCAGTGCCCTCACACAATGGGCCGCACGGTGCAGCCGGGCCCGGGGCCTGTGAGTGTATCACACCCGGGCTGTACTTCCTGGGTCAGGCCGCACTGTCTTGTTTTGCTCTCACTCTCCATCACTCACCTCACAGAAGCGCCTGCAGTAAATGGCCGAGCTGTTCACAGACACATCCTGCTCCCTCAGCTCACACTCCAGCACCCGCAGGGTCTCGGCCAGGCTGTGAGACTGCGGAGGGGAGCCAGACAGTGGCGGTATGCCCCCTTTGATCATCCCTGCTCGGGACTCTCCCTTCCCGTCCGCCATCTTCTCTCCCCTTTGCCGCGCGTAGGCAACACACACACACACTCTCACACACTGTCACGTGATCCTGCGTCCGTTTGGAAACGTCATCACCAGGGAGACCCGCGGCTGCGTATCGCGCGCGCCCCCTGCTTGAGCCCAGCCCCCAACGGACAGGAAATGCGCGGGAAAGCGTTCAATAGCGCCGCACATGGCGTTGATCACAGAACCCTTGTGGGAAATATTAAAAGACAGCCTCACGGTAGACAGAAGGTGTTACAGTCACTTTATCTTCATAGATCACTTACCATTAATTGAAACAATGGATGTTGTGGTAGAAACGGGTTATTACTGAGATGACAGGGATGAATACGGAACTGAAGAGCAAGTTGTTATTTTATTTTTGTTCTAATATTTTGCTAATAATAGTAGAAAAAATATATAGGAACTATAGGGTTTGGAATGGATGATTCCTTTAAATGAGCTACTAGCTGGTATATTCTTGAGTACATACAGTCTTCCCTCATATGGCAAAATAAATTTGCTAATCCTTGGGAGGACAAAAGTATGTAAATATATAAATAGTGTTTAGCTCAAAAAAGTGTGGTTAAAACCAATGTAGAAAAAAGCGCATGTAAGTACTTTACTGGTTATGAAAAAAGGTAGAGGGGGGTTTATAAAAAATATGTACAAATGATGTGTTATAGCATACAATAGTGATGCAACTCCTGTTTGCCTGAGACTACTATATGTCATTAATGCTGACTGGCAATTCACAGTAGTCACAAGGAGTAAAGTAACACAGGCAAAAAATAGCTCAAACATATATAAACCTCTCTTTGTAATCAATAAACCAAATAACCAGAGTACTTGCGCTTAGGTGATAGTCCCGACGGTCCCGTTTCACCCCTTCTGGGGCTTACTCATGGGCTACTGAATTGGAGGTCTAGTGGGGCTTTTATAGCCCTTTTTCATCCATTTCCGGTCGTGCAACGCTATTTAGGTCATTTCCGTATTTGAAAAGTTAAGTGTAGCACTTAAAAACGTCCCCACGTTCTTTCCTTTCATTTCTGTAAATGGTGGCTTGCCAATCATACGTAATTTGCCAACCACACACTCCATTTTGTTTTATTCAAATTGTTTTAATCATTTATGTCGCTGCGTGATGACGTAATCAAGATACAAACGTGACCACGTTTTTTCAAGTCCTTTCTATGCATGAATGCCAATCATGCGTTATTTTGCCAACCAACGCCATTTTGATCTGGTTTTAAAGACGCCAAAGTGCTCCAACTACTATATACTGGATCTAAAAATGTTGTTGATATCTCTAAGGTGAATTTATCCATGGCGGGTCTAAATAAATCTATATTACTATTTTAAAGTGACCTAAAATATATGAAAAATATTGTTGAACCAACTAATATATGGAGGTAAAGGCAAATGATAGTGATGGCTAGTGAATTATTATATTGTTCCAAAAATTGGAAATATCTAAATAATAAAAGTGAAAAAAGAGAGATATATCAATGTGTTTGTGTATAATAAGTGTTCTATAATGTATCTACATATGGAGCCAAGTGGATAAAGTGCGTGTAATATGGAAAATATATACATATATACATATACATGCACAAACATAAACATACACACACACTAGCACACACACACATACCTATACCTATATTCATACAAACATATACGCATACATATATATATATATGGGTGCAAAATAGGAGGTGAAAAGCTAAATGTAAGTGAAAAAGTGTTATGAAATGTGATAAAATTATGAAGTGTGTGTAGTGATAAATGAATAAATATACTATTACACTGTTATAGAAAGGGCGCATATGAAAATCCTTCATTAAGACCTTGTGGGCTTTGGGTATTCAATATAAAGATCCATTTGCTCTCCAGCTTTAAGAGATCCTTATCAATATCCCCTCCTCTGGGTTTTTGTAACGCTTGATCAATTATTGAAAATTTCATTGCCTCCGGTTTGTTATTGTGAAATTGTTTTATATGTCGAGACACAGATGTGTCCATTTCTTTGGTCACTGTATAGGAGTGTTCCAAGATCCTTCTCCGCAGTTGGCGTGTAGTTTTACCTATATATAATTTCGGACAGGAACAGATTATAACGTAGACGACGTGCGTAGAGCGTAGTGGGTCAGTAAAATCTTTACTGGGGACAATGAACTTACAGGCTTTACATTTTCCGCATTTAAACAATCCTTTTGTGGATGGTAACCACGATGTTGTACTTTGTGTAGTTGGTTTAAAGAAGCTATTCACCAATTCATCTTTAATACTCTTGTTCTTTCGATAAGTGATAGAAGCTTTTTCGGAAAGGCTGGTACATAATGTAGAGTAATCTGTCAATATATACCAATGCCTGTCTAGTATTTGTTTAATTTCCTTCCAGTCTTTTCCAAATGACATAATACATCTTATTTGATCGTTTGATTCAGCCTTCTTATTTGAAAATAGTAGATCCTGTCTATCTGATTCAACAGCTCTTTTGTATGCTTTTTTCAAAAGGCGATTGGGGTATCCTCGAGCTTTAAATTTAGCTCTTAGTTGATCTGCTTGAATCTTAAAGACGTCTTGATTGCTGCAGTTTCTTTTGATCCGTAGATACTGACTTATTGGAATTCCTGCTTTTAACGCTCTAGGATGCTGACTAGACCATTTTAATAGAGAGTTCGTTGCAGTGGGTTTTGTGAATGTAGAGGTATGAATCTTTCCCCTTGGGTCCTTTGATATCTTCAGGTCAAGGAATTCTATTTTTTCTTCATCCATCACATACGTGAATTTCAAACCTAACGAGTTTTTGTTAAATTTTTCAATGAATTCTGTGAATTCTTTAGTATTTCCTGTCCACAGTACCATAATATCGTCAATGTATCTATGCCATGATAATATTTTCTCATTATATACTGACATATCTTCTGAAAATACTTGTGTCTTTTCCCAAAAACCCAAGTATAAATTGGCATAATTCGGTGCACAAGGGGTTCCCATGGCTGTGCCATTAATTTGATGATACCACTGTTTATTAAAAAAAAAATTGTTAGTATGAAACGTAGTAATGATGTAATAAAAGCATTCATATTCAGATCTTCCATAGGTCTTGCACTTAAATAGTGTTCAACTGCAGCGATCCCCTGATCATGTGGGATAGTGGAGTACAGTTGTTCTACATCAATAGAGATAAGTATTGTTTTGGTGGGTACAACAATATCCTCTAGATGTTTCCAATTTTTGGAACAATATAATAATTCACTAGCCATCACTATCATTTGCCTTTACCTCCATATATTAGTTGGTTTAACAATATTTTTCATATATTTTAGGTCACTTTAAAATAGTAATATAGATTTACTTAGACCCACCATGGATAAATTCACCTTAGAGATATCAACAACATTTTTAGATCCAGTATATAGTAGTTGGAGCACTTTGGCGTCTTTAAAACCAGATCAAAATGGCGTTGGTTGGCAAAATAACGCATGATTGGCATTCATGCATAGAAAGGACTTGAAAAAACGTGGTCACGTTTGTATCTTGATTACGTCATCACGCAGAGACATAAATGATTAAAACAATTTGAATAAAACAAAATGGAGTGTGTGGTTGGCAAATTACGTATGATTGGCAAGCCACCATTTACAGAAATGAAAGGAAAGAACGTGGGGACGTTTTTAAGTGCTACACTTAACTTTTCAAATACGGAAATGACCTAAATAGCGTTGCACAACCGGAAATGGATGAAAAAGGGCTATTAAAGCCCCACTAGACCTCCAATTCAGTAGCCCATGAGTAAGCCCCAGAAGGGGTGAAACGGGACTGTCGGGACTATCATCTAAGCGCAAGTACTCTGGTTATTTGGTTTATTGATTACAAAGAGAGGTTTATATATGTTTGAGCTATTTTTTGCCTGTGTTACTTTACTCCTTGTGACTACTGTGAATTGCCAGTCAGCATTAATGACATATAGTAGTCTCAGGCAAACAGGAGTTGCATCACTATTGTATGCTTTAACACATCATTTGTACATATTTTTTATAAACCCCCCTCTACCTTTTTTCATAACCAGTAAAGTACTTCCATGCGCTTTTTTCTACATTGGTTTTAACCACACTTTTTTGAGCTAAACACTATTTATATATTTTCATACTTTTGTCCTCCCAAGGATTAGCAAATTTATTTTGCCATATGAGGGAAGACTGTATGTACTCAAGAATATACCAGCTAGTAGCTCATTTAAAGGAATCATCCATTCCAAACCCTATAGTTCCTATATATTTTTTCTACTATTATTACCATTGTTAAGGTGTTAGGCACCAAGGAACTTTTTTACAGTGATATACTTAATCTAATATTTTGCTAACACATTTCCAGCTAGGCAATGTATAGAGTTTCCTGAAGATAGTAAAAAAAAAAAAAGAAAAACCTTTATTTACACAAATAAATATAATGGAATTATTAAAAACAACAATACCCATAAGCTATAAAGAGTATTGTTGCAAAATGATCATATATAGCAAGTACAAAGTCTCACTAAAAGTGATCCGATGGCGGCAAGGTCACAAACTGTCTAGTAGGGACAAGATAAGTGTCAACAAAAATATCTTAATTCAGCAAAGTGAAATAGAGAAGCCAGAATAAAGGGGGTTCACTTTAATGGGGTAAATAAAGAGCAACCAGAAAGCCATATATCCGGGAAAAATTCCTCCTATCTGGAAGGTTCAAACTACTCTTGATGTCCCAAATCTGACTAATTTCTCTACTATTTAATCAAATAGACTGCTATTTACTGTGCCAACATTTATGTACCCAAAAAGAAAAATGGCAGCAACATAATTCAACAGTTATGCCATGAGAACCTTAAACTACATTGGTGTGTACATATATAAAAACAAATTTGACAATTATTATTGGGATTATGAGCAAGAATTACTGATAATTTGCAGGCCGTTACTACTAATGTCTACCGTCATAGACATAATATCCAGTAGCTCCTCAGGGCACAACCAGTTATACTGCTCCAAAGTTTTTGTTGTTGCATCATTCAGTTGTGTCTAACTCTCTGTGAACACATGGAACACAACACCAGGAACATCTTTATGGTCATGCTGATACAATTGCCTTTCATGGCAACGATACTGGAGTGGGTTGCCATTTCTTTCTCCAGTTTGCCAGAGCTTACACCTCCTGGTATTCCAAGGTGGTCACCCATCCAAGTATTGGCCAGGCCCTATCCTGCTTGGCTTCAGGGCGGTGTGACATCTTGGTTCCCTGACTGGAATCAAACTCAGGTTGTACTGGTGAAAGCACTGAATCCTAACCACTGGACCACCAGGGTACCCATATGCTTCAAAGTTAAATATCACAAAAAAAACTGTGTATGGCCATTCCTCCACATTAACACAGCTTTATAGTTATTCCCTTTGATAAAGCTGTGTCAAAGCAGTGATTTAACTCATTAGAAAGGTTATTGTCTAGTGCTATCCCCTGACATGGAAAAAAAACTAGTCGGAATGCAACAGAAGGGAATATTTTTAGTATAAAATATTCAGAAAGTATGTGGTCATAACTATTATAGTTGTCAGTGTTGGGAACGCTTACAATGTTGGTCACACTTTGCGGCCCGTAGGCGCTCATTGCACTGCGATCAGTTAAGTCGTACGGGTCGTATGTCCTGCGAGCCTCAAGACCAAAACCCGTACATGCATTGTACGGGTTGCAAAAATCTGACTTTACTGCCTGAACCACTGAACTGCAAAAATCTAAAAAACATAACAAATATTCCTCAAATTCCCTTACACACTCATACACAGCAAAGTGGGGGAGCCTGTGAGTGAGGTTGCAAGTTAATTTGAGTCATATTTGGCATTATTTCACCAACGAAAGTCGCCTAAGCGAAAAAAAAAATGGCTGCCGAAAAAAAAACGCAACATGACAAAAACGAGGCCGAAGGACGTAAAACTAGACCGAAGGACGCAAAACTAGCCCCAAGGACGTAAAAAGTGCTAGGAAGGCCCATAACATCGCATTTTGTGGAAAACAACTTTGATAGATTTAAAATTTTACTCTTGTCATTTTTGACGGCGAAACTTTTCTAGTCATGCTATAAACACCACCCTTAAAATCTATATGGATTCATTTTTAGAATTAATAACCTTTCCAAAACACCATGAGTTAATACCAATCACCTATTTATATCCATTAAAAAAAAAAAAATCAGTCCTTGAAAACGTAAGTTACACTTTTTAGTTTAGTTGTTTAACTGTGTCTTGCAGATGATCACCAATGTTAGTGCTAACTAGCTGCAGGAGTATGGAAATGAAGAGCCTCCCAACATTTTCTAATTTAGAGGGGTGTGATACGTTTTTTTTTAAGACCCATGAATGCCTAATTAATGTTAATGCTATGACAATCACTTGGTATAGAATTAATGGTCGTTTCCCTCTTCAACATCGCAAAATCTGACTGCTGCAGTTCCCCCGTTGCCTGACAGATGGCACAGCCGATTTTCGGATACTGCTGAAAATAGCATACAAGGCGCGCCGACAGAAGAGGCCTTGAGCTATGAAAGGCGCTGCCAAGGCCCTGGGGGGGGGGGCGGCATATTGCCCGCGCCAAACATAGCGTTGACTTTCCTGTCGACTTAGCGCCGTTCAAGTTGCGCAACGTCGGTGGGGAGAATAGTTCTTTGCCTTCTCTGGAACTTGACGGCGCCCGAAAACAAACAGCCCTCTGATGGATGGCAACTGTAACTGCAGCTGTCAGTGCTGCAGAAGAAATGTGCAGGCAAAGAAGAACATCCGAATTAATCATCAGCACCAGTACTAAGTCTGAGTTGGTGATATCCCTGAACAGAAGGTTTGTCGAATCCAGGAGCATTCCCTAGTGCTAGAGCTTAGTGGTAGAACAAGTGGGAGGGTTAACATAGTCAATAGGAAGGTCATGGCAAGTAACTCAAACCAAGTAGCAAATACTTCAAACCAACAGAGACATAGCAACTAAAGTGTATGCTTGCTAATGCAAGACACTTTCCAGGGGAAATGGGACAGCTATAATAATTAACAGTAAGTGAGAAAAATTATTTGATAGACATTACTGAAACATGGAGGCACGATTCTCATGACTGAGCAATTTATTTTAAAGGTTATAACCAATATTGGGCAATAGTATAAGAGTAGTATGTCCTTATGTTAATCCTGATTTAAAGCTTATAGTCAGAGAAGATATTTGTGGTGAAACTAGTAATCAATGTTGTAGGTAATGCCCCCTGATTGATGAAATACTAAAACAAATATTGGTAGGAACATGCTATAAACCCCCCCAAAATAAATGAAAACGAGGAACTGCACTTACTACTACAGATTGGAATATAAGCAACGCATAGTCCAGCCCTAATAATTGAAGATTATAAATAAACTAGATGAATGAAACCAACAGTTCAGCTAAGGGGACGTTATCTTCCTGGAGTTATACAAGAATCGACTGGAAATGAAGCTATCTTGGATCTAATCACAAATAATACAGACATAATATCAAATGTTGAAATAAGGGAACCCCTGAGAACAGTGATCATGGCACAGTCTCATGAAGGGCACAATTGAGCTAAAAGAAGCTGCTCTCAGAGTAGGTTATCATGTCCATAGAACTAAACTTTTAAAGTTAGTCGATTCTCTCATTGAGCACCTCTATTTTTGTTGGTATGTTTGATTTTAAGCTCAAAGACAGGGCCCTCCATTCTTTTGCAATGGGATAATATTGTGTTTTGCCTTGTACTTATCCCCTGTATAGCACTGAAGAAAATGTTGGCACATTATAAAAAAAGGATAATAATAGGAACATGCATCAAAATGGGGCTACACTACCTTCATCAAATCATTGGATAACGCAGGAGGAAAGGCCAACAGAGACAGGAAAGAATATATCTTAATAAAGCACCTGGTCCTGACGGAATACACTCGAGGGTACAGAGGGAACAGTAACAGCCAAACCATTATATCTATTGTTTCAAAGCTCTTCACACGATTTGTACCAGAGTAGAAACGTGCAGATGGGCTTCCTTTAAGAAGGGAGCAAGAGCAAATCCAGGGTATTATACACCTGTAAGCCTCACTTCTGTAGTGGGAACCTTTTAGAAGGTTTCCTAAGGCACAGTATACAGGAATATATCCAGGTCAACAAGGTAATACGAGTTATCATGGATGTGTGAACAATAGGTTATGTGAAACAAATCTAAAAAACAGTTATGAGTAGATAAGTAACACTTTGGGCCAAGGCAACTCAGTAGATGTAGTATTTTTGAATTTGCAAAGGTTTTTGATTTAATGCCACATGAGCGACTACTGTGCAAACTAAGGGATACAGAAATTGCAGCACATACATGCACATGGATTGAGAACTGGCTAAAAGACAAGAAACATACTCCGACTGGGTAAGTGGGGTTCCTCTGTATTGTTCCTCTTCTTTTGAACATATCACCTATAATAGTAACATGTAACATGTGATGCATTCTGTGCAGGTGTTACTCATATGCTGACTGTGGCTAAACATCGGGCTAATGTGCCTATGTGGTGCAGAGGTAGGGAAAGTAAGAGTGCAAGAAAGGGAGGGAGAGAGAGAAAGGAAGTGAGAGCGAGAAAGTGAGGAGGAGGAGGGAGAGAGAGACAGAGCACACAGGGAGGGCGCACAGAGAGAGGGAGAAGGCACACACAGAGATACAGCGCAAAGAGAGAGAGACAGTGCACAGAGAGAGATAGGGTGCAGGGAGAGTGCGCACAGAGAGAGACAGATGAACATAACAAATAATACCCTCATTTATCAAGGGTAAGTTACTAATTTATGAAAGGTATACAAAAGTTTCCTGGGTTTCAAATATTTCCTTAAAAACAGCCACTGATTAGTTTAAAAATATTTATTATATTGAAAAGTTGAATGTTCTTACATATTTATATGCAGGGTACTGCTATCTGGAATTGCACACCCCTAGGAAGCTTACATTACAATGGGTGCAGGTCTGTGTACAGTATGTGACTTCCAGAGGAAGTGCTGCCAGTCACATGGTTGCTGGGGTCACAGCTTATTTTTCTCTGCCTGTCTCCTTGTGTGAAATGTAAACAGCAACAGCAGTGATGCAGAGCACAGACACACTGCAGGTGTAATCTAGTGTGAATGTGCTTCACATATTGGCACTTGTTAGAAAGTACTAATTATTTTCATATGAGTCTGACTGCATATTCCAGGCTGTTTTGCAGCACAGACAGCAACCCCAAATATTTCAGCCTCTGCTTCCTCCTGATTGGCTAAATAGTTTTTTCAAATTAATGCTCAATTAGCCTGGGTTTGGAGAGGATGTTAACCCTGTTTTTCAACTGTCAGAATTTACAAGATATCTCGATAACTTGAAGGTAAGTGTTTAAATGTTAATGTTGGTATTTTTTCATGCACATTTTTTTTTTCATTTTTCATGTGAGGAGGCCTGTCTGTCACACATGTCACTTGTGTGGCAAGCGTCTGCTATTAACTGCCTCCGCTGGAGACTATAGGTCTATGGGAGTATGACCAGTTGCTATCTTCCTTCCTGCCTCTAGACCTGTAAGGATAATTAGCTCATTAGTGTCATTTATTTGTCTTCCTCTTGGCAGAAAAGCCACATGGTATGGGTGCTAATGGAAATATCCCTTTTGTAGGCAACTCCTCATGTTTTCCCCCAGGTTTTTACCTTTCCTAAGAGCCCACACAGAACCTGTTTTATAAAACTCTCTGGGGAAAATGCAGCATTTACATACTAAACATGCCTGGGTACCACCTTAACATCAATATATTTACACAATAATTCAATAATCCATGCCTGTTAAGGCCACAAACACTGCCTTGTGTAACACACACACACGTATGTTATCCCCAAAAGTCCAGTGGTGGGCCCTTCTGGGCATGACAAGGGGTTGGATAATTTGTAATAAATATAGGATTATGTTGATAACTAGAGATGAAGGGATATTGATCCAGGTAGTTACCTGATTGCCAATATTTGTGGTCAGGAAGGATTTGTTGTGCCTTTATGAGACAATTGGCAAGGTCTCCATGGGTTTTTGTTTGCATTTCTCTGGCTCAGTTAGGAAATCATATTTTGCAAGGATCAGAAGAGATCTAAAAACTGTGAACTTGATGAACAAAGTATTTTTTGCAAAACGAACTTAATATGTATTACTATGAAGTATAATGATTCATTTTTTATAAAACATTGGCCTCCCCCCTAAAATTGCAAATGCATGGTTTGGAGCCACTTGTGGAGTTGAGATAGTCACTGTCCAAATGACAACTATTTAACCCTTAATTAAAAGTGAAGACTTGAAAAAAATATATTCTTTGATATACCTACTTAATAACTGAATGGTACGGAGTATTGTCCAAATAGTTACTGGCCTTAAGAAAAAGGGGTCTGATATTGTTTTGTGTATGCAGGTAATTTTTTGTTATGACAATAAACATTATTAATTAGCTAAACAAGAAAGTCAGGGGTTTGAGTTGAAGGCACCAAGTGTACAAAAAAAAAATTGGGACTCAGACCTGGAAGATGTCCTGATGTTATAACACCTGGAGAGATTAAGTTGCTTCTTTGTTTTATGTTAGTCCTTTCTGATATCCCAATGCCAAGCTAGCAAAAACAGTTACACGACATTGGAGGCAAAATGCATCAACAGAAGGAAAATATTTCTTATATTTATCTTGTATTACCTACACTTTATATAATGTTCTTGTTTATTTTGTTTAGATGTCATTATGAACTATTACTTCTAATATTTAACAGTTTGTAACACCTGCCCAGTGTCTTCTGCGCAGGTGTCACATTTTCTGTAAATCACAGCTAGATAGACATGACAGAGAGACATGAGAGAGACAGACAGAAAAAGGACTGAGAGAGACATACACAGGACAGAGAGAGAGACAGAGATACACAGGACAAGAGAGAGACGACAGAGAGAGAGAGAGAGAGACAGGACAGAGATAGAGACACACAGAGAGAGATAGAGTGCACAGAAAGAGAGAGAACAGACAGATACACAGAGAGTGCACAGAGAGAGACAGCACACATGCTGCATAACACAGAGAGAGACAGCACACATGCTTCATAACACACAGAGAGAGAGACAGCACAGACAATTCAAGATAACATTCTATGATACCATCATGTATGCCAAGCAAGTTAGTAGTAAAAAATAAAGAACAGTGAAAGTGAGGCACAGCCATTTGAGCTGGAAGTGAATGTCCTCTTTATAGGATACTTAAACAAAAAGGAATAATGTTCAGCTAGGCATAAGAGCATACCACTGTCAAGTCAGCAATGTTTATATGATCTCTTTGTACTGTGCAGTAATATTTATATAGTTTCTCCAATTTCTGCTAGATAACATTTTTCTTGACAAAATAAAATAATGCATCTACCCTAGTTCTCACTGTTTTCAATCATTGCTAAGAGGTTTTATTGGTTTCTTGCAGTTTGTCAAATTCTTTTTTCAGTCATGTTATATATGTTTCACATGAATCTGTCCTAGATTCTACACTAGGCAGCATGTCATGGTATGCTTTCAATACACCCAAGATACCATAAATAGATTTTTGGTAGTGATTTAACTTTTTGTCATTTGTGTTTGAGAAGGTCATCAACAATTTTGGCTATTTCAGGTTGTTAGACATGGGGAAGATCAAGACATTAGTAGGGCAAAGAGGAGCATTTGTTGCAACATAAGTGCATGATCCTCTGACAATGAGTAGTTCTAGATATCCTCTCTGGATTTATATCATATATGTACATGTGACAAAAATAATAACTGCAATGCAGTGATAGTGATATCTGCAGTTATAATCTGCATGCTGGAAACGTCAGTTCTGCATGTTTAGTTTAAATATTAGCTAACCTACTGTACAACAAATTTTAAAGGGTAATAAAGAAAAATATTTTGTAGAGGCCTGTTATTTATGAGCTGTTAAGAGCACTTACCACTAGGGGTCAGTCTTTTTATAAGAACACTACTAAATTCATCAATGATATACAATATATTCAATCACAAATATATATTGCAATTTGAGGAATTCTGATATTGCTTTGTTGCATAGATATAAACATTCTACTTCATATGGGCCACTCACTCCTTTTTACTTTCATACCTAGGACCTGAACACATCTCTTTACCTCTTACCTTACAAACGCTGCCTCTGACCTGGAACTATACCCCTCTGCTAAGGACCTGAACACATCTATTTACCTCTTACCTTACAAACGCTGCCTTTAACCTGAAACTATACCCCTCTGCTAAGGACCTGGACACATCTCTCCACCTCTTACCATACAAACGCTGCCTCTGACCTGGAATTATACCCCTCTGCAAAGGACGTGAACATTTCTCTCAACCTGGAACTATACTCCTCTGCTAAGGACCTGAACATTTCTCTCAACCTGGAACTATAACCCTCTGCCAAGGACCTGAACACATCGCTCCACCTCTTACCTTACAAATGCTGCCTCTGACCTGGAACTATACCCCTCTGCTAAGGACCTGAACACATCGCTCCACCTCTTACCTTACAAACGCTGCTTCTGACCTGGAACTATACCCCTCTGCTAAGGACCTGAACATATCTCTCCACCTTTTACCTTACAAACGCTGCCTCTGACCTGGAATTATACCCCTCTTCTAAGAAGCTGGACACATCTCTCAACCTCTTACCATACAAACGCTGCCTCTGACCTGGAACTATACCCCTCTACTAAGGACCCGGACACATCTCTTTACCTCTTACCTTACAAACGCTGCCTCTGACCTGGAACTATACCCCTCTGCTAAGGACCCGGACACATCTCTCCCCCTCTTAGTTTACAAACGCTGCCTTTTGACCTGGAACTATACCCCTCTGCTAAGGACCCGGACACATCTCTCCCCCTCTTAGTTTACAAACGCTGCCTTTTGACCTGGAATTATACCCCTCTGCTAAGGTGACCATCTCTTCTCCTGCTACAATGACTTCAATTCTACACTTAGACTATTACATTAATGTAATCTGTATAATTGTGATTTGTTTGTTCAACTTACTAGACTTCCCTGTTTCTTTAAGGACTAGCCATGCTTTCTCTGTTTGTTTAATCATGCCCTCCCCCATCTTCCTATTCCTCCTCCTACACCCCTCTGTATTCCTTTGATAACCCCTTTGCTTGCTCACTCCTTTTTACTTTCATACTTAGGAGCTAAACACATCTCTCCACCTCTTACCTTACAAACTCTGCCTCTGGAACTATTCCTTCCTGCCTTTAATTTTGCCATACTAACTTCTTCCTGAATGAAGATACCACTTCCCTCCCTACCACCTGACTTTCCCATTTGCAAGTTATACTATCTGACCACTAGGGACAGATAGCATATTGCATACTAAAGCCATTCACCTCAAACTACTGTTAGACTTCTTCCCTCCCACACTTTCTGCAAAGATGTTAAGCTCAAAACAGGGCTGTCCATCTTCTACAGTCTGTTATTATTGTATTTATCCTTGTTCTTATCCCCTGTACAGCGCTACAGAATATGTTGGCGCGTTACAAATAAAAGATAATAATATGAAACAGTAGAAATAAGGATTGTGGATGTCTTATAATTCTGTAAACATGTGTCCTTAAATTATACTTTTTTTATACTTTTTTTATATAAAGGATAATGTTAAATCTAACTCTGACTTACACTAGAATTTTACTGTAAATAATAATTTAACATTCTAAGTTCCACTTTCTATCTCTGACCTAATTGATCTGAGTGAAAAATTAAAGATGATCATGAATTGAAAATGCTTGTTTAAAAAAAAAAAAAAAATATTTCACTGCATACTTAATCCTATTGCTTTTCTCAATCATCTGAATTGCTAACTTCCAGTACACAAAGTACAACGGTGTATACTTTCACTTAAAACTCAGTATTGCCATTATTTAAAAAGTTAGGTAGATTCTCTATTTGAGAATTGGCATAGAACAATAAAGTTCACAATGTTAAACGAGAATATCGTTTTAAAAGTAAAGATGGCCATGAATGTAAAATGTGTACATTTATTTTACTGAATATGTAATCCAAAATGCTAACTTCAGTCCAAGTATATGAGTATAATTTCATATAAAACTCACTAGTGACATTGACTAGTAACAAATGTTAAGTAGAATAGTATACTTCATTAATTCACAATACACACAACTAGTAATATTCCTACATATATGAAACAAGTTTTCCTTTCAATACAGTTTATTTTCTTTTTTTTCCATTACAGATGTATAGTGTCAAAAATGAAATTAATTTTGACACTGGTAATTCATTTGTAACAGCCCCATACAATCTTCAAATTAACAGTTTTCTATAGTTTCGCTCTTGACCTGAATTCGTTGCACTTCGCAGTCAATAAAGTTAAAAACAGCAGCATTTGATCTAATGCAAGACAAGTCCAGAGCTGGCAACAGGATACAAAGAGAGATAGAATCATAAAGCTGGAAGTCTAGGCTGGCAGAGTTCTGTTAAACAATAGTAAAGTCATACAATAATGAGTTAAAAAGATCTCATACAGCATACATAGTACTGATATACTTTACACTGGTAAAGATAGACTAATAAAATAGATGTTTATAGGCCAAGGCAATGGGTAGACCAGTTCCAAAAAGGGGCCACATTTTGGTTTGTCTACCACATTACAAGTGCTCTTTGGCCATTATGAGAATACGTGCATCTATGACTCAAGTGATATTGGATACTAAACTGTTGAACAAAAGCAGAGTATTAGAACTTAAAGTGAAGCTTGTCAAGAAGAGACTGGCACTGACCTCCAGGACCTGTGTACAGAAGATGCTGCGGTGAGTGCAGAGCGATGTCTGCAGAAAAGCAGAGTCAAAGCTGGTACAAGAGAGACACGAGAAGAAAGAAAGTATGGCTAAGAAGCCCAAATTAGTTGGACATGCAGCAAAAAATCCAGCGCAGGCAGAGTGAACTGAATATGCAACAAGTTAAGGAGAAAAAGCTGGGGCTGAAGGAAGAGGAGAAAATAAAAATCTGTAAGCCTTGGAGGAAAAGCAAGAAGACAAATAGCTAAAAGTTGAAGAGAAGTGGTTAAACGAGGAAAAAAAGTGAAAGCAGAGAATGTTAAAATTACAAGTTTTTTTTTCAGAAGACCAAAACTCAAAAGGCTCTTAAGACAGATGCTAGCCTATGTGTCGCATTTAATCCTGAAGCCACCGAACATCTGGAGACATTTCAGCAAAACCTACATTCTGAGAGATCCTTCCTAGCAGAGATAAAAAGTCGCAGACCTTGCAGGATTGGAAGCACTTTGGTACCTGATGTGAACAGGGAAACATGCAATGCAGATCCTAAAAGAGCAGGAAGCAACCCAGGGAAAGATCATGCTTGTGGAGCCTGTGAAGGAAAATCTACCAGAACAGATGCAGGTTGGGCATATGAAGCTGATACTGTTCTGGGAGAATTATCAGCCAGCCTATTTGAGCACTTGGAACAGAAAGAAGCAGGACATCTGTCCTCGCAAACCATGGACTCAGGACATTTTGCAAGACTATGAAGTAGTCAGCTGTGAAAAGTAAGAAGAGAAACAGACCAGGAATTAGTTCTATAGTGAAGATGATGATGAACCTAAAGAGGTGGAGAAATGGCAGGAAGAGATGAGGAATGGAGCCTTACATGCTCAAAGTGTCACAGTGTTCGGCCAAGAGTTACACAGGCTGCTATCAACTGCTCTAAGCCTGACATCAACCCCCATCTGGTTGTGTTGAAGTATCAACTAAGAGATGTGGAAGTGTTGGTGAGAGAGAAAGTTGTCCGTCGTGGCATTTTGTCGCTCAATACCTTAGAGTTCAACTGGAGAGGGGGATGTGTGGTAGAGTTATACAAATTGTTTCTGTGAGCCACAGACTTTTAAAAACTATTTTCCACCAGGAAGTGTGAAAGAGTTAACCCCTGAAGCAGTTGTTTAGCGCCAGACTGAAGCTGGAAATTGGTTGTGGCTGTTTATGCACTGCTGGTAGCAGTGTGGCAGGCTGTGTTTGGGCCTACAGCCTGAGAGAGGCTGGGAAATAAACTTGTTTACAGTTTATTTGAAGCAGAAGACAGACTCACAGAAGTGTATACTGTTAATTGGAGCTGGAATGAGAGAAACAGTGGAGCACTGTAAAGCTGATGAGCAACCTACAGAAGAAGAGTGGAAACTTGGATTCTAAAGGATGCAGGCCAGTAATTGTAAATCAAACTATTGGACTGTTTGTATTTTGTTTTTCTCCATCCAGGTTTAGCTGAATGAGAGCAGATCGTTAGGGAACTGTCTAACAGTAAAGGTAGGGCTCTGGTTAGAGCAAGGCCTGTTTTCTTTGCTGTACCTAGGTGTACTATTATGTAACATTGGCAAATATATAATGTTAATGTTTTGAAAAGCATTTAAAGCCTAATGTAATTGTGTTCTTCCATCAAAAGTTACAGAAACGAGGACACAAACCCAGTGGAGTCAGATAGCTTGTTAGATGTGGTGCTAGAAGTGGGTTTATGATAGTGAAACTTGTGAAAGACGTGGTAGAAACCACGTCAAACCAGCAAGGAAATACACAGCAATTATTGAGATAAGCAGTTGAGGACACAGCATGTAATTGTGTTCCTCCATCAAAAGTGCCAGAAACAAGGGCACAAAGCCAGTGGAGACTGATAGCTTGTGACAATATATATATATATATATATATATATATATATATATACTGTATATAGTATATAAATAGTACATTTCTGTTCAAATTTGAATGTCTAAAACAAGTAAACAAAAATTGCTTCCTGCTCAGAAATGGCTTCCTTTACGCATTACACAGCTTTTTTGCAAAACAAGGTTGGATCATACACAAGCTGGGAATCCTACCCACAGACAGCTGTTTGAAGGTTACTGCCTATGATCAAACGGCTGTCTGTGGGTAGGATATATATATACAAGTTAAAAAACCTGTTTCCAGCTCAGAATTCTGAGAAATACAGTTATTACACTACATATATAGTAATTGTAAAAACATCATTATACAAATCTTAAATTTTCTTTCAGTTTTAACTACATACATTTTATTACACTGACAGAATAAATTACATTACAAATTGAATATTGCAAGTAATTAATATTATACTCTTCAAAGCCTTCTATACTCAAAAAGTCTTTCTTTTTCAACCATGTTTAAAGCACGCTTTAGAAATGTCCAATCTTTCTGGGACAAGCCATGAGAGCCAGCTTATGAATACATTTTAGAGTTATGTGCCCCAGAAGGTCGGCATCTCTGTCTGCTAAGGGTATATGGAGAAACCTTTGGTACATTTTGTCAGTACTGGCTTGATTCATTGGGTTGCATGAGCATCTGAAGGAGACCAGAGTTGGACTTAATTCATTACATTTGTCCATCTTTACATTTTTCAGGTCTGTAATAGCTGACCTTTGCTAATGTTGGCAGACCGCTGATTGCCAGAGCAAAATGGGATGAGGGAGGGACGGGAAAGGGACGCTGAGCCCCACACACTCGCCAGGCCCTAGAGGAAAGTTCCCCCGCTGGTAAATGACTTCCATGCTGGGTTAGTTACACCTGACCCCTTGCACCCTTCCTGCAGGCAGTTCCAGCAGGTTGCGGTTATTCACAGATTTTGTGCATTTGTGGGATACCCGGGAACGGAACCCCTGCGAATGTTGAGGGATTACTGTAATAGCGACTTGCCCGTCACAAATGACTCCAATAAAATTTGAAGTCTCGTAATGCTGTTTGCCACACAATGGAAGGCTCTCCTCCCCTCTAACTTGCCCTCATTGCCAAAATCTCCCACCGTCTACTTTACAGACCTCGCGATAAGCCCCGCAATGAGCGGTTTCACCGCTCATTGTGTGCCTCTCCCACCTTTGGCGTCCACCTTTCCCACTGTATACTTTATGGGCTTTGCCGCTCATTTCAGGCCTGGGCCAAACTGCCACTTTTATGCCTCGCAAAGAGCACCTTTGTTTGGCCGTTAAAGTCGTATTTTCCTAAAAGTTTTGTGTGCCTCGCGCTCATCGGGGGCCTGGCAATAAGCGCCTTTGGCGCTCATTGCCAGCCTTTTTCAAAGTCTTGCGGGCCTGCCAATGATCGACTTCGGTGCTCATTGCCATCCTTTTTCAAAGTCTTGCGGGCCTCGTATTGAGGGCCTCTGACCTTCTGCGCTCAGTGTGGGCCTGGCAATGAGCGCCTTTGTTCAAATTCTTGCGGCCCTCATGATGAGCCAAAGGCGATCATTGCGAGGCCTGCAATGAACGAGCAGCCCCCGTCAGTGTGAGTGTCTTTGGTGCTCATTGCGCATGCACAACCCATAACTTATAACATGGCGTTATCGACGAACTCACAATTACAACAACTATTATATGTGACTAGCAACTTGCCCGTCAAAAAATGACAGTCAATAAAATTTTAAGCCATGGTAATGCTATTTGGCACACAATGTTAATCTTTTTATACTGTAAGGACCATCAGCGCTCATTGTGAGACTCAAGCTGAGCAGTTCCTTTGGTGCTCATTGTGAGCCTCTCCCCGCGTGTCCTTTGGCTCCTCTCTCTATTTTTTTAAATACTAATTAATTAATTTAATAATAAATGAATATAGTTTACCTTTTTCTAATTAATATACTGTATGTAACAATCAATAGCCTGAAGAGGTAACAATCTGTTTTTATTGTCCTGCAGCATATAATGTCCAGTTGGACTGTTGCTGGCCTGAGGAGAAAGTTTTACGAATGTCCCAACTGTGCATTAGAAATAGGCTGCGTGCGGGAGGGCAAACCGTTGGTTTGTGTTACGCGCTAGTTTAGATGCATAATGTTGTTAGTGGCAAGTTAGGACTGTAAAATAGCGTTGTTTGTCTATGTACTATGTGGTTCGCGAGCATTTGCCGTCCTTTGTAATGGTGTATTTTGTACCTGGTACGTTCCTGGGTGAAAGTGGTACGCGGTTGGCGGTGTTTTGCGCGGTCCAGGGTCTTGTAGCCTCATTTTCATTTTTTTTTGCTGCCATTTGTTTTCTTGCTTAGCCGTTTTTCAAGTGGCTAAACTCGGCAAAATCAACTTAAGTTTGCGTTCCACCTCACTCCCAGACGTCCTGGCTGTTCCCCCATGTTGTGTGTGATGTTTTTGTTGTATTTTTTATTTATTTTTTGCTTATCGCTTAAGTGCTGCAAGTTTTAGTGCCTTAACGGCGAGGTTCGCAGAAGATGAGCGCCTTTGGTGCTCATCGCCTAAGTGCTGTGAGTTTTAGTGCCTTAACGGGTCTCCTCGCTACGCAAGGCTCCTTATTTTTTTTATTCTATTATATTTCGACAATTATAATATGTGATAGTGTTATCTAAGTTTTCTGGCTGCTTGTGTGGATCTTTTGAACAAGAATTACGAGCTGCACTCTCCAGACCGATCTGCCTATCTGCCTAATAAAAAAGGAGTTGTTTTCAGAACCTAGATATCGAAAGTTTTCTTGAGTGTCTGGTCTAACTAAGGGAGAATCTGAGTGGGATATTTTCCTCAACATTTTGGAGGCACTGCTGAGATAACTCGTTTGGTGATCCATTGATCTCAGCTCTTGCACACAGACTGCCCATGGCAATGTAGGATGAAGTAAAGGCAGGTCCATAGGGACTGGTTAGTGTGTGTGAAAGCTGGGAAAAGCTAAGAACCTGAGAGGTGGTGCCCAGTCTGGACAATTTAGCTAACATCTGGTCTCTCCCAGGTTGCACTCAGGTAAGCAGTCTATATTTGTATTAAGGAAATGAAACCCCGAATTTTATAAGAGCAGCACTGTTGATGAAGGAGTTAGGGGACAGGTATACATGTGGACCAGAGGGTGAGCGAGGCCTGCTGAAGTGTTATTGTATTATGCAGACCACCTTGGAAGATTGCTGGTGGTATGGAACCTTTTGTTCAGCTGTGCTGTGGATAATTTGTGCAAGGAATTTTGAGAATGTGAGATTTTCTTGTATGAAATTGTCTTCTCTTTTTACTAACCAATGGACATTTCTCAAAAATGTCAACAGGTTTCTGAATAAAACATGAAGATTTGTAACAAATAATTGCTCAGAATTCAGATGCGATTCCTCTGTGCCATAAAACTGCACAGTTTGTTTGTGACATTGTGTTTTCTCTTTCCTTGTTTTAAAATGTTTATTTTTCTGGACTGAGACATGTATGTGGTTATATCATCAGTCTACTCGAAACGTGATAGTATTTTATTATTTGAACAGAGTCATTGGTCTTTTCAAGCCGGCAGTAAAAGTATAGTTTTATATCCCAAAAGAGACATTCAAGTTGCTTGCTTATGATGTCTGTAAGGAAAGCACTTTAGTAACTCTTGATTTGTATTTAAACTTTGCAATTTGTGTCGTCCGCATTGATAAAAAAAGAAAGAAAGATATGTATTGATTTCGCATGTTTTCTTTGCAATGTTAAATTCTGCTATGATGTAATACATGACCATTGTATCAGCTGTGTTTCAGAAATTACTTAAAACGAATGTTTTTATGTTTGTTTATTTTTTATTTCAAGAATTTTCAAACAATACAAAAATCAACAATACATATACACAGTCATAAAACAAAAAAAAAGACAAAAATTTGGAAAATCCAATTCTGGTAAAGATCAGATATAAATCAACCAAACACACATGATTCCAATGACCAATAATATTATTGCAAATTATATGCTGTAATCTAATACAAGAAATTTACTTCTCGGCCAACTCGTGGGTACAGATGTAAAACAAATTATTAGTTATTCCTTAATGGTCCTAGTATTTTAATATTTTTCCCATTTATACCATTTAATTATTATGAATAGACAAGGTCTTTGGGCTACTCATTAACTCTCTGTTATGATCTATACCAGGGGTCACCAAACTCGGTCCTGGAGGGCCGCACCCAGGCCTGGATTTGTGGATATCCTTGCTGCAAACAAGTGAGACTATTGCTTCTTCAGTCATCCTGATTGACTCACCTGTGCACAGAAAGGAAATCCTCAAATCCAGGCCTGGGTGCGGCCCTCCAGGACCGAGTTTGGTGACCCCTGATCTATACCATGACCATGAGGGAACTTTTTGTTTGTTCCAAAACTTAACCAACAGAGATTTAGCTACCAGAATATGAATAATCATCAATTTATCCTCAATAGATAAGTAATCAAGATTTATATGAAACAGTACCACTGATGGGGTACACAAAATCGGTCTCCCTAACACATTGGTCAATTCGGTACAGACTATATTATAATAATCTTTCACTTTATGACAACCCCAACAGAGATGGATGGTGTCATGAATCAGCCAGTGGCCATATTGGATTTGGCGTGAACTATGCTGGGGCCATTTTGTGTCTGGCAGCAGTGGCCATCTTAGGGCTGGGTTATCTTCCACATGCTGTTGCCATGTGGAAGAACAAAAGGTTTGGGCTCACAGAGCCACTGCTTGTGAATGGTATGGGATAGGGGAATGAGTAGGGGGTTCCACTGTCACCATTAAATAAAGTCAGCATTACTGCATAAAATGGATTGACGTGGAAAACCTGCCCAACCCTGATACCATGTGGGAAGGGGGAAATATGGTTTGGGTTGTAATGGTTAATTACAGTATAAGCTTGTATATAGTTTTATGGAGTGATTGTATTTAGTTAACCATCCCCCATTAGGTAAACACTGAGGCAGGAGCTGAGCCAAATGGGGTTATCCTGAACAAGATAAACCTCACAGGGTGTCGCCAGGACTTGAACAAAGAGCTAGTATGGGGTTTCCCCAGGGGCATAGTCCAGGAGGAAAAACAGGAAGTGTCCACTGGGAGAGTCTGGGTTAGAATGAGCTTGGTAGCCATGCCTGGGGTTGGCCCATGGGAGGAGTCTCATGGTTCCCACGTAGGGACCCTGCCTAATTGGCCAGAGGCAGTTAGGGGCTGACTAAAGGTAGCCCCTCCTGGTAATGTTGTATGCCTGTTTAAAAGATGTTGTTTTCCAAATAAAGTTGTTCATAATTTTCATCTAGACGTGGCGTGTAGATGTTTTTTTTACCCGGGGACATATGCTTGCAGTAAGATTCGTCAGACTTACTCTGTAGCGCTCAACAGGTGATCTAGTTCTTATTTGTCTCTGACATACGTTGGTGTATTCTCAAGTCCAATGTGATGGTTATAGCTAGGTGTGCTGCTTCTCTCGGAACACAGTTCACCGGTGTGTCTGTATGGTATGCAACAAAGAGAAGAGGGGTGGGGAGAAATAGAGCACCAATTCGTAGTGCAAAATAATCAATATATTGTAATCCCAAACCCTTGTTCACAGAGATCGATGAGGTATATTATAGACTTCCCAACACTTGGCTTGTAGGTTGGTACTTCTTCCCTCCGTGAACATCTTATCTCTTCCAATAGAGTGTGGGTATTAGGGTAATGTATCGGTGTACTTTTCAGAGCACCGGGAATGTTACAACACTATCAATGCATAGTGGTGCCCAAACATAAAGCTTTTGGTCGGATTTTATATATCCCCTTTGGAGTAATAGGTGTCTTTAATCAAAATACTTTATAAAAAAAAAGTTTCAATATAAATATTCAATTTATTCAATGTTGTAAAAAAATGTAATATAATAAAATATCTTCAATAGCAAAAAAATAAGAAAATAAATGGCAAATTTTACAGTGAAAAAAAAGAAAAATAGGAAAAATACTGAGCAGACGCGTTTCTCCACTTTTATCCTGTGGCGTTTTCAATGTTTAAAAATACCTCAATGATATGAAATTCAAAATGCAGAGTGTAAAGCTCAGTGCTTATCTCTATTAGGCAAAAATCAGGTTATCAACTTGTAACTGTAAAATTTTCTTTATCTGGTTATTAATTTCCTTGATACTCTTCTCAAATATCTTATTAGGGATTTTTATATTAAGTTGATGAAGTTTATTTAGATCAACATAAAGTTCCCTCAGGGGTTTCTCCCATTTTTTTTATATATATCTGCATTCTTAGCAAATAGAAGACCATGAATATAGGCCGTATAACCGCACCAAACCGTCGTAGGCGAATTTACGGATTGTGTATTTATTTAAAAAAAATTCCATAGATTCTCTCTTCAGGTATTTTACAAATTCCGGATCCCTAAGCACCGTATTTTCCAATCTTTTTTCTTCTTTTAAGGAACTTTTATCCTCCAAGCAAAGGCTAATCATATTTTGATCTGACCATGGAGTTAATTCGATTTTAATATTAATGGCTTGATTTAGGGTATCCAAATCTCTAAAAAGGTACCGTAATCAATCCTTGACCACTTTTGGAACCTATTAGAAAAAAATTAAAATCCCTATCTAAAGAATGCAAGACCCTGCACACATCATACAAGTTTAAGACTTTGAATTGTTCTGAAAATTCCCTGGATACCGTAACATTTTGGGCTTTTATAAATTCCCTGTTTATCTATGGTAGTGTTCAGAACCATATTAAAGTCTCCACAAAGAATGGCAGTTTCCATCCTGAACTTTTGAATTTTTCCCAAAAAACATCTCAAATATTTAATTTGATTCCTATTAGGCACATAGACATTGGCTATTGTTACCAATCTATTGTTCACTAGCCCCGTCTAGATAATAAACCTGCCATTTGGATCGAATATTGTCAACTGTTCTTGAACCTTTATATTATTACCAAAAAAGATAGATACCCCTCTAGCTTTCTTTTTAAAACAGGCATATACTCTCATACTATACTTTTTATTACTCATATAATGTGTGGAATCTTTTTTTAAATGCGTCTCTTGGAGACAGATAATGTCTGCCCCAGCTTTAATGTACTCTAAAAAGGCAATTTTCCTTTTAGAGGGAGAATTCACGTTCATTTAACTTTATGTAGGATTATTTTGAGACCCATAAGAGACTAAGTATGACCTTAACTTTGCACCCATTGTTATAGCTTCTTTTGATTTCCCGAAAAGGAAACAAATTAGTAATTGGAATCACGCATACAATCATACCATTCAAATCAACCTTAACAACAAAAATAGCTGGTTAACAGAGCAATCATATCGATTTAGGGAAATGTCGGGAGTGGAAAATCACCCGGCTCAGGCGCGCATGTGACGTCACATGTGCGCCGCGTCATTAGCATATACCAGGTGCCGTCACCCGATATATGCTAATGACGTGGCGCGCATGTGACATCACATGCTCGCCGGGTCAAGGAGCGGAGGCCGGAGCACAAGCAGTTAAGTGAGGGGAGAGGGGGGAGGTATTTAGGGGGGTTTAGGTGGAGGACGGGGGTATAGGTGGGTTTAGGTTGAGGAGGGGTGTTGAGGGGGATTGAGGGGGGAGGTTGAGGGGGGTTGAGGTTGAGGAGGTGGGTTGGGGTTGAGGTTGAGGAGGGGGGTTGAGGTTGAGGAGGGTTGGTTGAGGAGGAAGGTTGAGGAGGGGGTTGAGGATGGGGGGTTGAGGAGGGGGTTGAGGAGGGAGGTTGGGGATGAGGAGGGAGGATGAGGAGGGAGGTTGAGGATGAGGAGGAGGGGTTGAGGAGGGGGGTTTAGGATGGGGGGTTGAGGAGAGAGGATGAGGATGGGGGTTGAGGATGGGGGGGTTGAGAAGGGAGGTTGAGGAGGGGGGTTGGGGTTGAAGGGGGGTTGAGGTGGGTTGAGGTTGAGGAGGGGGTTGAGGATGAGGATGGGGGGTTGAGGAGGGAGGATGATGATGGGGGGCTTGAGGAGGGGGTTGAGGATGGGGGGTTGAGGAAGGGGTTGAGGATGGGGGGGTTGAGGAGGGAGGTTGAGGATGAGGAGGGAGGTTGAGGAGGAGGGGTTGAGGAGGGGGGTTGAGGTTGAGGAGGGGAGGTTGAGGATGGGGGGTTGAGGAGAGAGGATGAGGATGGGGGGTTGAGGAGGGGGGTTGAGGAGGGCGGTTGAGGAGGGGGTTGAGGATGAAGAGGGCGGTTGAGGAGGGGGTTGAGGATGAGGAGGGAGGTTGAGGAGTGGGGTTGAGGAGGGTGATAAGGGAGGGGGAAGAGACACAGGGAAGGGAGAGATTGGAAGAGACACAGGCAAGGGTGAGGGGAGAAGAGACACGGAGAGAGAGGGGGACACAGAGGGCACAAGAGGGACACAGGGGGCAGCACATTTCCCACCCTCGGCTTATACTCGAGTCACTCATTTTATCCAGTATTTTGTGGTAAAACGGGTGCCTCGGCTTATACTCGGGTCGGCTTATACTCGAGTATATACGGTACTTTCTTAGTAAGTTCTTCCATTTTATCCTCTAACTTTGAGGTATATGTTAATAGAGCACTATTATCTATAGTCTGCTTTTCACAAATATTTTCAGTAGCCTCTAATTTCAAATGTACTTCCTTAATAGCTTGACAGTTATCTGCTATCTTCCTAGTCAGATCATCTATAAGGTTTTCTTGAAAACTATCTAAAAGAGCTTTCATTTTAGAGCAGGTGAGTATTTCTTCTCCATGTAAGGAAAGATTACTATCATCTATCAACTTTGAGGAGTATTTTCCTGGGAAATAATTACTGATTGATCTGGGGTGGTATCCCCAAGGGGCAGACCAAGCTGTATCACTCTATTCCTTGGAGATGGCAAGGACAAACATTGTGATATTTCACTTTTTTTTATCTTTAGGCTTTATTTGTGGGGCCATTATAATTATTATTATTATTATTATTATCATTTATTTGTAACGCGCCAACATATTCCGTAGCGCTATACATAAGTTAAGTTACAGGCAATGACAAGTTAAAGATTCACACATTGCAAAGAGTGGATGGCCCTGTCTTTGAGCTTGGAATCCAGTGTCCATAGCGCTTTCCCTAAAGCATAATTATTGACACTTATTAACTATTCATTTAACCTTAATTTATATTACCATGGGAACAACCCCCCCCCCCCCCTTAATAGCTTTCCAGCTTCCAGTAACAATCCAATAAAATATTGGGTTTTAGTTACAGACCCTAAATGTTCATTTAATACCTAAATCAGTCTCTTATTTGACACTTGCGTATTAGCCTTTAGGCTAGCTATCCCTCCAACCACATCTCAGGAGTATTAATATTATACAAAGATACAACTATATTACCAGTTGAGTTACCAATTAATTTATATTTTGTTACAACTAAGAAACAGCAAATTAACTTAGATAGCAGGCCCTTTCAGCCTTCTAACTTTGAAAACATTCCTTTGTATACTGTTTAAATGGGTTTTAGACTGGTTAGATATCTACCTTAACTCAACCCAGTTAATATACCAATCTAATATGTGTCTACTGGCCAACAAACGCTGTTAGAAGCGATTGTTGATTATGAAGAACTGTCTAGCCACCCCAAAATAATTGATAGTCTTTCGTGAATAACCACCCATCATCATGTCTTCACGTCATTAACCCAACAGGTGTTTTCCATGATTTTTGTAGTCATTGATGGTAATCAAATTGTGTCAACCAGTCGACCTTCTATTTGGCAAATAGTCACTTATGTACAGACATAACCACCAACCTGAAAATGTATAAAGCCAACAATTCCATATAGTATATTAAGATTTATATGTTTGCCTCAGATAAATTCAATTTGATAGACAGATCTTTTAAATGTCTTATAGGATGTGACGGCTCGTTGGTTATATTGACCGGTTATAGATGTGATATTCTGTCTGTCTATCTGCTATGGTTTACAGTCTTTGATGGGATCAATGGTCTATTTACCATTCACAGGAGTAGTAGCCCACCTAGATCTTTCAATAGGAATTATAGTTTCAAGCGGTTTATAGGCTAAGCTAGCCAAAAGACCATCAAAGATACCGCTTTATATTCAGGCTTGCCTATTAGGCAGGGGATATCAGAAGTACCATGAAGTACCAGAAGAACCATGCTCCATAGTTGAAATTCTTGTTGCATATAAAAATTAGCGAGTCTGCAGTCACTGGACCCTCTTATTGGGCAGAGTTGTTAGCAGGCTTTTCAGAGGTAACATACCTCCTGACCCTTTCAATGAGACACAGTGAAAGTTACGGTGTATACCCTTTTTTTTTTTTTTTTTATATGTAGCTATGTATACAAGCCTCAATTGTTTTATGCAGCGTTATTTTATAACAGGAGGAGAAATAGGATGAAAGAGAAACATAAGGATCCGACCTGGGTTAGCCACCTCAGCCGAAACTCCTACAGTATATGATGGTATAATGGTACCTCTTTCTTTTGTCCGCCCGCAGCCTCCATCCGCTACTTGTGGGCTAATGGAAGGTTTCTTAATGCTGCAGACTAGTTCCCTGCATGCACCGCCTCTTAATGCAGGCTCTTGCTGTACAAATGCTCTCCAGACCTGATATCCTCCAACTTGCAGACTGTACACCAGCTGCTTCCGCCAACTGCGCGCCGGTTGGTCTCTCCGGAAGGGACTGTCAGACCTTGCGGTGCTCCTCCGCCCACTCCATATTGCCTAAGTGACCCAGCTCAACAGTCCCACTCACACTGGCCTTTTCCAAGTGGGCCACTAGCGGAGATAGCTGACAGCGAAGACCTAGGATAGTATCAGCCTGTCCGCCTGTCAGCCTAGTACTTTGCGTCCGGTACTAGAATCCCAGCTGCTTAATCCGTGCCGTGCTACGCCAGTCCCATCTCTATTCCACACTTCCCGACGTCAGCCTGGCGCTGATGTTAGTTCATTTCCGGATCACTGCAGATGTGTTTGTTTATATTGCATGGACCTAGGTGCGAGTTTTAGATCATTAAATAGTATCTTGTATTACTTAAGAGTCCTAGTGTGACTTCAGTAAGGGTTCCATTAAAGTTCACCTAACCAAAGTAGAGTTTCCGAAAATCATTTACTCACTATGATAAGCAGTGACCAAGAAGCCACTCTGAGAGTCTACAGCAGATTGCAAGTGCATAAACATAACATTTTACAACACAACCATAGGAAACCAGCTGTGAAAGACAGTGATAGTTAAATCCTATCAGCAATGTGTGAAGTGTGTAGTGTCAATAGGCTGAGGGCGTGAAGGGATGCTGTTAGTGTAGCTGTTTACTTCCGCATTCTGTAAGTTAGTTTTGTAAAATGGCGGGTTTGTAGGACGAATCGTCCTTGCTAATGGTGTGTGTTGTAGGTCATACAGGTTATGGTAAAAGCCGTATTTGCTTTGTGGAATTTATCTGCTTTAGGGGTCGTGTAGCCTTGTTTTTGTTTTTTTCGGCGGCCATTTTTTCTCTCGCTTAGGGGATTTTCGAGTGTGTAAACTTTGTCAATTTGCCAGAATTCGAGGTTTAAGCAGTGTTGCAAAGGTCCTGGGTGTCCCCCCTTGGTGTGGGTAATGTTTTTATTTTATTTTTGTGTGTATTTTTGTGTTTTTTAATGTTTGCCGCTGTGCGCGGGTTGTCCGTTAAGGTCGTATTTTTGTGAGTCCGTAATGGATTTTTTCTATGTCCCGCGGCGCTCATCTCCACCAGCGCAAGGATCGCCTTTGGCGCTCATTGCCAGCAACTGCGGCGATCCCGCAAGCGTTAGCAACAACCCGCTTGCTGACAACTATATATGTGATATATCTAGCAATCAATATCCTGAAGATCTAACAATCTCTTTTGATTTTTCTGCAGCATACAATGTCAGCAATGTGGCAAGTGTGCAGTATAATTAGGCTGCGTGCGCGAAGGCAAACCGTTTGTTTAGTTGGGTCAAGCAGCATTGTAGAATGGTATTGTTATTCGTTCTAAGTTAGTGTTGTAAAATGGCGCGATTGTCTATGTGTTATGCGTCTTAAGCATTTTCCATCTTTCCTAACAGTGTATTTTGTACCTCGTACGTACCTGGGTAAAAGTCGCATGTGCATGGCAGTGTTTTGCGTGGTTATGGTTCGTGCAGCCTTGTTTATTTTTTTTTCGGCCGCCATTTTTTTGGTCGCTTAGGCAATTTTCGAGTGCCGAAACTCTGCAAATTCGGTTTAAATTTGCGTGCAATCTCACTCCCAGACGTCCTGGCTGTCCCCCTGTGCTGTGTGTGATGTTTTTGTAAATGTTTATTTTTATTTTATTTGTGTTTTTATTGTTTTTGAATGTGCGAGGTTCAGTCGTTAACTTCATATTTTTTCGACCTCTGATTTTTTTTCCTTTGCAAAGTGTTACGAACCGTAGTTTTTCCACGCTATTTTTTCAAACTGCTACAGGTCTTGCATTGTGAATTGTATAATTGAGATTTATTTTTATCTGTAGTCCTGCGGGTCGTAGGGATGAGCGCCTACGGCACTCATATCCACCAGCGCGGTGAGGGCCTTTGATGCTCACTGCCTAAGTCATGCGGGGTCATAGGGATGAGCGCCTATGCCTATGGCGGTCATCTCCACCAGCGCAATGAGTGCCTTCGTCGCGCACTGCCTAAGTCGTACGGGGTCATAGGGATGAGCGCCTATTGCGTATATCTCCACCAGCACAAGGAGCGCTTTCGGCACTCTTTGCCTGCAAGCCCTCAAGCATTAGCAACAACCCGCAATGCTCACAACTATGTGATTAGCTAATTATGACAAGTGGGGATAAAGTGGCTAAAAGATTGGAAAGTTTGTTCTGCAAGGATGACAAAGAGAAAGGTGATGAAAATCCGTTGCAGTATATGATCCAGAAATACCAAGAATTGGAGAAAGCATTAGAGGACTGTTGTGAGAGATGGGAGAAATGTACATTTGGATGCCCTACCCCTTGGCTGAAGGAGGGTGCATGGAATTTGCTGATGTTGAATAATATTGAAACTACTATGGTTTAAAAGGGAAGATTATGAATACCACAATACTTGGTATGTCTGCCTTTAATCCTCATAGGAGGGATTTGTGAAAGGGTATGTGCATACTTTATCCTGACCAACATATCTGACTTCCTTCTAGGTAAACATGAGGACCCTGTTGATTTATTTGATATATCCAGCCTACAGCACTGAGAGGAGAACATGTTATTCCTCCCCTCCCTTTAAGGTCTCCTACAATCATGGAGTATTTCTAATATATATTTTTTTTGTGAGTTGATTCTATGTTCTATGTCAGTATTGTGATGTTTGTTTTATGTGGATCCCATTTTGAGTTTTTGATAAGTGTATTTTAACACAAGTACAGTGAGGTGAAAGTGCTATGTGCAATATGTCCACTGACAGACAGTTTTATAAACTGTTAAACAGAACACTCTGCTTCAGGGATTGATCACCCCTGGATAGACATTATAAGACAACATCTTGGTGCTGTCAATCAGTTGGGATATACGATAAATGTTTTATCTAGTGTTGTACCTGCTTGTATTCATTTTATTGATTAAAAAAATTCCATATTTCCCTTGTATGTTAAAGTTTTTATATTGGTATAATTCCTATGAGCTAAGAGTTAAGATAATGTTAATTCCTGGTATTCATTTAGAGTTCTCTCCTGTGAGGGCTGGTACTTTTCCCAAGTGATATAATCCTTGCTAAATTGATCATTTATAGAAACCTGCAGCTAATTCAAGGTTAACATTTCAAGAAGTTTGGTGCCGATTAAACACACAGTGTTAGGTAAAAAGATTGGTTCAAAGAAAAGGAGAAATTCTCGCAGATAGTGTGGAGTCAGATATTTTTGCAGACTATTATGATATATATATGTGTTTTATATATATATATATATATATATATATATATATATATATATATATATATATGGGGTCTTATGTGGGGTCACCTTTACACTCCATTAACTTGTTTCAAAGACATGATTATTTTAAGGATCTTTTAATGATAGTTACCAAGCAGGTTCAATATTTTATGATTTATACTAAGCATGTAAGGACAGTCATAAGCATAGCCATTATGGTCGAAATAGGACTTTTAGTCCATAAAGTTCAACATTTTTAGATCTCCTCGTATCTACAATATGCTGATTAAGAAGGCAAACTTCAACTCTTTAAAACTTAGTCCCACAATTCCCCTTTTTAGCTTGTCCTTTTTATGTAGTGGTGCTCAAAATTGTACTCCATATTCCAAATGAGGGCGTACTATGGATTTGTATAGTGGCAGCATTATATTTGCTTTCCTTTGCTTCTATACCCTTCTTAATACATGCTAATATTTTACTTGCCTTTGCAGCTGCTGCTTGGCATTAAGAACTGTTAGGTGGTTGTCCACAAGTACTTCCAAATCCCTTTCAATATCTGATACCCCTAGATTTGCTCCATTAAGATTATAAATTGCATGGCTATTACATTTATTCATATGAAATCTCATCTGCCATTTAGTCTCCCATTTCTCTAATTTATGCAAATCCCTTTGGAGGGAAAGTACTTCATTATCTGATTTAATTACCTTGTACAACTTAGTGTCATCAGCAAAAATGGAAATAATACTTTCCATTCCTAATTCTAAGTCATTAATAAATATGTTAAAAAGGAGAGAACCTAATACTGATCCCTGAGGAACCCCACGTACCACATTAGTCCAATCTGAGTATGTTCCATTTACAACAACCCTTTGCTTCCTATATTTTCTTTAGTTAGGGGCAGAAAGTTGACTCCGTAAGCCATGCACTAGTTCATAGCAGTTCAGGGTGGGAATATGATCAATTAAGCAAGACCGTAACCTCCCATTTTGAAACAGCAAATAGAAAATGAGACCGCCAGTAAAACATGAAGATTACATGTCAATCAATTAGGTTTGGGGGTCCGATATGCGATTGGACTCGCAAACCCTATACGATATAAAAATGAATGCCGATACTGTTCTAGTCCATATGGGTGGCCTGATATGTATTAACTCATTGATTTACGAGATCAATATAACCCTGAAATGAAACAATAAAATAAATTTATTTTTACTGCTGATTTGCGACCTTGAGACTGTTGTGCAATAAATTCTAATGTCTTTCATCGCTTTCCACGTTATTTACAGTGCAGGATTGATTTTTGTATTTGCATTTACAGTGCTACGGACAGGGGTTAAACCCCCTAGCTGGTCCTCTCTAGCACTCGTGGGATTTTCTCCTACATTTGTCGTTTATGGGTGTGAAACCATTTGTGGCCTTGGGGACTTGAAGCAATTGATTAGCAAGAGGAAGGCCCCAGGGAGGGAACAGGTAGGCCAAGAACCCAGGGAACAGTTGGGAGGGCAAAAGGTTGTGCCAAAGCAGAGAGCCAACAATTATACCCCAGGGGAGACAGAAACCCTCCTCAGGGAAGTCCAAGCCCGCCATAGCATCATCCAATGTGGGAGAGATGTGAGGGCTGGAATGAGGTTGCTGCAGCTGTTGCATCACTAGGGGTTGCAAACAGGGATGTCAAGTATTTGAAAAACCAATAAGATGACTGCCGGATGAAGGTCAAGAAGAAGATGGCAGCGGAGGCCAGAGCAGCCCTACTGTGGATGGGAGCGTACTATTAAGGAGTCGTTTAAGCCAGCGGCAGTAGTGGGCCAGGACTTGTAGGAAACCCTACAATGTGAGTATTATATGCACACACATGAACCCAACACACAGATAACTGACATACAATAGCACTGTAAGATCTCTGGTTATTACTACAAATATATGGGGTAACAAAAACCATGTACATCCAGGAAGCATAACTATTGTTATCAATGAAATGTCTGTCCAATACCTGCAGTTAAAATTGATTCTGAATAGCATTTGTCAATGCAGTTTGTGTTGGTGTTCTAAGTTCATATGCAACAAAACAGTTTAAATATCAATTGCAATTGTGTCTATTTTGTCATGAGTTCCCCTATCCCTATCTTCCCCATGTTAAACTGCACCGTTTAAAGCTGTTACGTTTAACATTCCTACTGCTTGGAACCTATCCCCAGCATTAAATTAGATGTTACATCCAAAAGAGACTACATATATGGGTGTGAACACTGCAGCATATGCAGACACAGACTCTGAAGGACTGCATGTGGGTGTCATGTACTAGCCTAACCTGGATCATGTCTCATAAGCATGTTAACACCCATTGCTGGGAATTGGTCAAAGATTGATAAGTCTCAAACACTGCACAGCAGATTCAGATGAGCACATGTCCTAATGAACTGCAGATGGCACGCCGCACCAGCATTATTCATATTGATATGAGCCACATTGCTCATGATACAGCTCAATGTTTACCTGTGGCAAAAAATCACCACAGCCAATTACAAGTGACCATGATGTCAGGGATATGGAAACACACAGCAAACAATTGTTTAGAGATTCAATACTCAATTACTATTGTCCTCATTTCAGTACCCAGGAGGCATACCCTGGACACAGAGACCCAGGCTGTGGCTCCATAGGAGGAACCACAATCACCAACGCGGGTGGTGGAGGAAGCCGAGTGCCGGGGACCACAGGAGGCTGGGCAATCAGCAGCAATACCACTGTGGGGAACACCCCCCGGGCCCTCACACGCATCACGTTCCCTTAATATCTGAAAACCCACTGTGTGTGGAATAGATCTGTATGACATTATACATGATTATGTTCATCTGTTTAATTGAGCAGATATAGACAAGTTGCAAATGTTATGCACTTGACTGGTTTCTTCAGTTACATGGAGTAATTTCTGATTATTCTTTTTTCCACCAAATTCTGGTTGCAGTGGGATAGTGACCACATGTGACCCTGGCAGGTGCTATAAATCATGCTTATTCTAGACTATGACATTACCCCATTTAGGTATCCCTTTTCCCCCCAAAAACAAGCCTCTTGCCCTCCCGGGATCCACCCACACCACACTCATGATATGAATAAATTCATATGCTGATAAACATGTGCTCTGTGTATCTCATAATCTATGATATTTTTATACTGTTATCAGTGTTCCTGTGTGTTTGTAGTGTACCATGATTGTTTCAATTAATTAATCTGGAGGTTCACAAACAATTAGTATTTTGTACATAGAAACTCGAGTGAGAGACGCAGAGCCGTGGTAATTGTGTAGCGCAGTGCAGCGCCTGAGGCCCGCACGAGTAACCCAGTGAGGGAGAGAAAACCCCAGAGAACGAGGGAAGCGGACCTGTTGCTGAAGGTACGAGGTGCAAAACATAAGGGGTAAGAGGCCGGGATTATCGGGGCATAACTACCTTACACTACACCCCAGAAGCACTCAGCACTACCTAAGAAAGGAAGCTCCAGGAGTATTGAGGCCGGAGGCACAGGCGCAGGAGAGCGAGCGCACAGTCCGAGTGGTCGGCGTTGCACCAGCATAAAGACTGTGGGATGCAAAAAGCAAGTCTCCAGAGAGCTAAGTAAAATTTTACTTTCCTTGTCTCTTAATAAAATGAACCTAACTCAGTAGTAGTAGTAAATCTACCATTACTATAAGGACAATAATGGTTTACAAATCACATAAGGACAGTAAATAATGCAATACCTGCAGTAAAATGCAGAAGGTTACATTGTAACACTCTTTTTTTTTTGTATATAAAACAAGAAAAAGGAATACATTTAAAGGACATTTAACACCAATAATAGAATTCCCTGTATTGTTCAACAAGTGGAAGGTGGAAGGCAGGATGCTAGAAACTAGCTAAGTATCTTTGGTCTGTCAGGAGGACATGTGTCCGTGGTTTGCAGTGAAGGGTTTGGTTGGAAAACTATGGTAGACACTTGCGAAATAAATAAAGCAGCACAATCACTCACTAAAGGTCCGACAGACAGGAACCATTCACAACTGTAAACACAAGATGGTAAAATCAAACTTTAAATGATATAAAGGAAGGAGGAAAAAGGAGGAAACAAGAGAAAGAAGGTGAAATAAATACACCACATAATTAAAACAAAATGGCTACGAAAAACAAAGCGAAAGGGCGGAAAAGCCCTATCTTAGAGCCATCCTCCTTTGTTTCCCCTAAAAACCTCACAAACCTGTCTCAAAAACAAACCCTGAAAGAAGTGTTGGACCAAAGTATAGTTCTCCCCTCTGTAAATCGAACAAACAGAGAATCTGAGAACCAGGAGGAGAACCTTCTTACTACAGGGAAAATTAAGGAGATTCTAAAGAACTTTCAAGCAGAATTTTTAGCAGAAATTAAGGTTCAAATTATGGAAAATTCCAAATTAATAATGGAAGTGAATAAAAGATCTGCAGACCTGGAAATTAAATTTGACAATCTAATCTTGGATCATAATATGCTACTGGAGCAATCATGAAAAATGTCCACACAAATTAAAATTTTGAACGATCAAATAAATAAGATGGAAGACAAATCACGGAAAAATAATCTCCGTATAAGAGGAATTCCGGAAACTATAAAGAAAGAAGATCTTCCCACATATCTTGGGGAATTATTTTCCAATATTACTCCTACTTATTCAAAATTGGACCAGAAATTTGATACAGTCCATCGAATTCCTTTACCAGCACACCTACAAAATAAAAGTCCCAGAGATGTGATCGTTAGAATGCACCATCTACCTACAAAGGAAGCAATTTCCAAAGTGAGCTATACAAGGAAGATATTTGATTCGCCATATGAAATGATACAAATTGTTTCAGATTTTTCAAAATGGACAATTAGCAGAAGAAAGTAATTTATCTCTATAACGCAATCATTAAGGAAATCTAATCTTATTTACAAATGGACTTTTCCAGTAGGTTTACTACTTCTACAAGGATTCTCATGGCATAAGATCAACTCCACAACAGAGGGAGAATTTTTTCTGAATAATCTAAAACTGAAAACACAAGAATTAAATGAGTCTTCAATGAAGCTGCAATTACCAACGCCTGACTGGCAGAAGAAGAGATAAACATTGTTGGGAAGACAGACATAGATGGACATTAAGTTATGTCTTCACTTGTGCTGATCAAAGTAGAGTTTGTTTAGGAAAACTAGAAGATACTTACATTATCTGGATAAGACTTAGAACTGATAACATCAAAACAGTGCAGTACAATTTAAGGTCTTACTGTGCTCAGAAGAGAAGAAAGGAAGAAGAAAGGAAGAAAAGGTGGTAGCATGGGACGGAAGAAGGGAAGAGGGGAAGGAGATTCAAAATAAAATATATAGACAATGGCACAGAGGAAATTAGTAAATAGGAGTAAAATACATTATGTAAACTCAAAACGTGTAATAATATAAAAGATTCACAATAAGTCACACTCCTTCTCCTTCTATCCTCTCCTCTCTCCTAGTTTAATGATAAAGAAACAATGAACAGAAAGAGAAATAAAGTTACAATTATGTTTAGTATAGACAGCTTTAGTAAATATTCAAGACAGGAACAGATTTACATAATACTTGAAAATATTAAATTATAAGGAAAGAAATTAATGAACAAACAATGAGGTAATAGAAACAATATGTAGATTTAGATAGTTAAACAATTGTCTAAGATAGGTAAAGGTTATAGCCATCTCCACACTGTACCGCAAACCATTTCTGAACAATGGCTGAATCCCTGCGGAACAGAAATGGCGAAAGGCTGTATTACAGCCCCATCTGTTCTAACAGTATGAATGTACGTATGAATGTAAGTATGAATGTTAGAAAATAAGTTTTTGGACCCAAGATCAAAAAAATAAATGGTAAAGGAAATAAGGTCAGCCAAGTGTTTGGCAAAGAATAGTATTATTAAAGGATTCTCCCAAGGTAAATGGGTTTAAAGGTTTTAAGTTGGAATGTTAGAGGATCAAATTCACAGAGTAAAAGGAAAACGGTTTATAGACATTGCAAAAAAGAGAAGACAGATCTAATATTTCTCCAGGAAACACATTGGGGGAAAGTTAATATACCGGGCTTTGCAATAGGATGTTATGATTACAAACTCCATTCAATATGTGGAAAAAAAAAGAGAGGTGTATCAATTATCTTTTCTAACGAGTTAGAAACAGTTGAAGTAATATCAATTATAGATCCTGAGGGACGTTACATTTTATGGAACGGCCAGATTAATAATCAGAAAATTACATTGATCAATATTTATGCTCCTAATGAGAAGCAAGGGAATTTTTTAAAACAAATAGGTAATTTAATTAAGAAATATGCACAAGGCCCGCTCATTATGGCAGGGGATTTCAATATGGTTTCTAACACAAATCTAGACAGGTCTAAAAAATTGGTGGACAAAAATTTAAAAAGAGTTAGCAAAGTAGCTCAAACATTTACTGAATGGATTATTAAAAACTATTTATTTGACTCTTGGCGAGTTCAACACCCAAATCAAAAAGAATTTTCTTTTTACTCAAACCCACATAATATTTACTCACGGATTGATTTAATTTTAGTAAACTCCCGAATAATTGATAAGATTTTTTTATATCAGACCATGCCTACACCACAGTAATAGTTGAAATTAATAAAGTTAAATTGGATAGACCACAATGGAGAATGGATGACTCTTTATTAAAAATGGAAAAAAATAAAGAATTTCTAAGTAAAGAAATATCACAATTTTTTGATATCAATAGTCACACTGTCCCATCTTATTGCACGATTTGGAACACACAAAAAGCTTTCACAAGAGGTTTGATTATCAAACTTAAATCTCAGTTGATAAAACAGAGAGGAGCACCATTAAAAAAAATATATATAGAGTTAAATAAATTGGAATCTAAATTTTTTATGGATGCACAACAACACACTATGGCGGAGATTAAATATGATCAACCAACAAAGAACAGACATCGCAATATGGCGCTTCCAACAGATATATCACCATCAAAACAATAGAAACAGTAAACTATTGGCTACTCAAGCTAAAAAAAAAAAGAAAAAAAAAGAATAGTAGTCCTAAAAGATAAAGGAAGATATATCTCCTCACCCAAAGAAATTGGCCAAGCCTTTTTTAACTATTATCAAGACCTGTACATTTTGGAAAAAGATACTAGTTTTTGTAAACCATTAACAGAAGAAATTCAATCATTCTTGGATGGTATTCAACTACCCAAATTAACAGAAGGGGATCGAGAAGAACTGAATGATCCAATTACTATCCAGGAAGTTCTTCAAGTAATTAAACAATTGAAACCCTATACCACACCAGGACCAGATGGATACACTAACCTTTTTTATAAAACATTTGGTCAAATTTTGAGTCCTCATTTAACAGATACCTTTAATGAAATTAAGACCACAGGAGTAATACCAAGGGAAATGATAAAAGTTGCATTGATAATGATCCCTAAGCCCAATCTAGACCCTCAGTATTGCGCTAATTACAGACCCATTTCACTATTAAATGCAGATATTAAACTGTACGCGAAGATTCTGGCTCTTAGAATTCAGAAGTTTATAGAGAAATTAATAGCAATAGACCAAATGGGATTTGTGTCAGGCAGACAAGGATCTGAGAACATTAGAAAGATTATGAATCTAAGTGAAATTGCGAGAGCTAAAGGTATCCCCACCCTATTCTTGTCCTTAGACGCCGAAAAAGCGTTTGACAGAGTAGGGTGAATTTGGAGCCAAAGCGGTCAGGGACTTGTATGGTTCCCCCTCAGCAGAAATAACAGGTTTAGGATGTAGGACAAATTCATTCGGAATATCAAATGGCACTAGACAGGGTTGCCCCCTCTCTCCCACCTTATTTGCGCTGATGATAGAACCATTGGTGGAAGCTATTAGATCATGCTCACAGATCTATGGGATTAGGGTGGGAGAGAGGGAGTATAAAACCAGTCTATGCGCAGATGATGTTGTCTTGTCACTCACCCGTCCAGAAGAATCACTTTACCATTTATCAAAAGTAATTCAAATCTATAGTAAAGTTTCTTATTACAAACTGAATTATAAGAAATCAGAAACACTCTTTTTTAAATTTTTCAGCAGGTGTGTTGTCCCAACTGAATACTATATACCCTTATGACTGGAATTCAAGATTTATACTTTAAGTGCCAAAATATTATAGGAAACTGGAGGAAAGATAGATTTTCCTTTTCTGGTAGAATTGCAGTTGTAAAAATGATGCTTCTTCCAAGAGTCAATTATATTTTGAGATGCATTCCATTTAAGATCCCTAGATGCTGGCTAAAGAAACTTCAAAGTATGTTTGACTTTTATATACATCATTCTAAATACATAAGGCTGAAAAAAACAACCATGGGAAGAACCTTTCTAAAGGGAGGAATTTCCTACCCTTTATTACAACCTTATCAAGAAGCCAATGGTATAGTACAGGTGTTAAAGTGGCTGGAAACAGCCGATAAACTCCCATGGATGCAAATAGAACAAGCATTAATTCCAAATTGTCATTTATCAGCTTTGGTTTTTAGGGAAAAACTTCCTTATAAGGATCTGGTGAATGGATCATTTGTGGTAAAAGAAATTTTAAAAAATCGGAGACAGATTAATAAGAAAAATAAGCTGATCCCGGAGGGCAGCTTAATGACTCCAGTGAAAGCTCTGTTACATATAAATATGGCAGGTACTATAAACGACTGGAATAGTAAGGGGCTGGTACGGGTTAAAGATACTTTAATCGAAAGATCAATTGCATCCTTTGATCAGATAAAAAATAAGTTTAACATCGCAGCAGAAGGATGGCTAACGTACGAAGCTTACAGAGCCAGTTGTCGCCAACTTAACATACTCCCACAAATCGGTAAAGAGTTAAACTTTATAGAAAAAATTATTCTTAAATCGGAAAAAAAACATCTAATATCCAAATGTTTCAATATCACTAGATCCTTTGGAGAGCAGCCTAAAACCAAGGGCATGTGTCAACAAGAGTCAAATTTAAATTTAGTACTAGAAGTAAAAGATTGGGACACAACTTTAAAATTGACAAATCATTTACTGCATATCTTATGGGAATGCCCGAAACTAAAGCTTTTTTGGAAAAGCTGCTATGATTTTTTGTCTGGCATTGTGGGAAATCAATTTCCGTTTAGGGGAGAATGCAGCTTGCTGCATATTTTTCCAAGCGATATCGTCATGGAGAAAGAAGCTTTTGCTATTTTGACTTTCTCAATAGCAAAAAACATAATAATTACTAATTGGAAAGCGAAAACTGCTCCAAATTTTGCTGATATCGTTTGGAAAATAAAACATATCCGAGAACTGGAGAAAATTTGCCAACAAAAAGGTTTTATTAATGTTGATCCATTAAAATGGAAAGCATGGGACCAAAAACAGGGTACACCTGTTAATATTTAAATTCTAGAAGGGTTGAATAAGGAATGAAAGAGGGAGAATGGTAATGTATTTAATGCATATTTTGTTGTTGTAAAAGATTTATTAATGTTTTTTCAGTATGTTAAAATTTGTTTTGGCAAAAAAAAAAAAAAATAGTATTTTGTACATAGATCTTCCTTCTATATACACATCCTGTGTTAATGTAGCGTTGAGGTCATAGCTGATATGGAGGTAATGTTCCTTTGCTCCAAGCCACAGCTATGTATGATATTCCTGTTTTAGAACACATGGATATATGTATTCATGTTATATATTAGAGCATATGTCAGATTGAGGTGCAGTTGTGTAATGTTTATCTGTATGTGTATATTAATATATCTGTACACATAGTACAGTTTTTGGCAGGCAGGGGGCTCAAACCCTTGACTCAGCAATAAGAATATATGTTTACAACAAGATATAACCTACTGTGCCACCATAACTCCACAACACTTGCATTTTATGTTCACTATTATGATGTGCACCATTTACAAACACCATTTACAAAACATGCTGGGTTTTGTGTAATGGCTCCAGGCTGAACTAGATTGACAATATGTATCTACCCTCATGGTTTAATTCAATAATACAAAAACACATTATGAATATTATATTTACACCCCTACCTGATTGTGCAGAGCACAGATGTTGACTTCCGTGGTCCTTAATTGGTGTTACGGAAATGTTACGTATCAACATTACTGAGGCAAACACAAACAACATAGCTGATAAATAATATTTAATCTTAGCATAAATCATAACATTAACATATCAACAAAGCCACACAGTGACAAATTATCACAGGTATGCAAAGTATCATGCTGGAGGTGGGTAGGATAAAGAATTCTAGTAACATAGGAGAATAGGGATATGGGAACAGAATGCAGGCAGGGGAATTACATTGAAATGGATGATCAGTTGAGGGGGATTTACAGTGCACCAGCCAACATGAGGCATTATCATTTACAAAACAACTAAGTCAGAGGTGCTCAGCAGAGAACAAACCAACCTTAATAGGTTAGATCTGTGGCCATGATAAGCCACTCTGAGAGCAGACTCTTGTAGCTCACTTGTGCCCTTCACAGGGAGAAATATCCTGTAGTATATCAGTCTGGTCCCACTCAAAAGAGTGACCCAGCCCCGAAATACCAGGCAATTCTACCCTGAACAGGAGAAACAGCAAACATCATATTATTACAGATATCAAGACAACTATAACATTCAATGAGCAAAAGTAACAATAATACAGAATAAGGAGCTATACGTATGGGGAGAAGTAAAATGTAGACTTGTGTGTCCAATAGACGCTACTATGCAACTTCAGAGATATAATTGCTCAGTCAGTGAATGTTATAACCCCAATAGGTGAGTTCTCTGGCAATGATAATCAGCTAGTAAAGCAACCTCTCCATACATAACTGTGGACACTCATATGGGGACCTGACAAGTACCATATCAGTGTGTTCTAAATTCGTAGAGAGATTCACTCCCAACAAACAAAGCAATTTGAGTGGAATTCTGTTCTCTGAATGAGCATCTCTGTCATCTGTTGTTGCATGTGCATAACTGAAGATTAATGTAACCTCATTAACAGTTATGTTCCAAGCCTAGAGTTTCTCTTCCCTATATGTATAGGGAGGATCACATCAGTACTGAAGAAAAGATCTGATAGGAAGTATGATGCAGGCTTCACAGTAGTCCAAGTAGTGGAGAGTATAGAATGTCTAAAGCAATAGGTACATATAAATCTATGTAGAGTATGTGAGCATACACATGCTGTGGATATGCAAGGAACATTAGGTGACATGTCACATGACATCTGCATTGTATTCTGCAATTACAGCTTTACATTTATTGGCTAATCAGTAATGGGAATCAAATATCACACTAGTTGCAACAACTTAATGATTCGGAGACATGCACACACATGAATGACATTAGCATGACCACGGAATGTCGGGATGCTTATCTTCATGCCTTGTTCTGACTGTGATCTGGAGGAAACACACAACATATTAGGATGAACATTACACATGCTTTATGAGCAGCTACCAACAGATGCAGGTATGTTGGCACATATGTTTACATGTTATTTAGGGTTATCTCAAACACGCAACTCATCACAGGGATCAACAACCATGGCAAACACCCATATCCTGCATCACCTGAAGTAAACAAAATCGAGATGTAGATATTAATGTGATGTTTGTTAAAGGGTATGAACGTATACATAATGATTCATGTGATGTTAGTTTATGGATATGGGGGGGGGGGTGAACTTGATACTCCTATGACCAGATCACACAGGGTTATGCACAGCAACAAGCAATGATGCAATAGCTCAGGCAGTGTTACTCCCTTAGTCACATATGAACATCATGTGGGCAATACAGTGGGACATGATTTATACGTTAGGGTATTCTCTCTTGGTATGATATGCTTGCCTGTGATTACTTATGGGTACTCACCCAGTAGCCACCCAAATGGATATTGACCAGACTGGAAGTAGTGATAGGTGGAGGATAAAGCAGGATATGGGCATCATGAGCACTTCCAGGTGAGCTTCCAAACACACTTTGTATGCGCATGTTTGCATCACAAAGAATCTGTACATTGATAGAATGATAGTGTTTGCGATTTCTGAACAGGGCTTCCTTATCTTTAGGAGATATCAATGCTACATGTGTGCAATCAATAGCATCTAGCACATTAGGGGCACCTCTTATTCAAGGAAAATCAGATTTCACCTTCAAGGTCTCTTCCACAGTGTTGGGGAAACTGATGCATCTGGTACCTTTCAGAATAGCATGGAGGAATGTACTCAGACACCTTGAAAAGCTTGCCTGAGACATACTATACTACCAGTGTTCTGAAAACTACCAGATGGAAGGAAGTTTATTGCAATTAACATCTGTGTTACCCCTGGGATGGCTCTATTGGTCCGTGAGGAAGGCTAAAGGTCCTCCCTCAGGACCACAGAGCTCCTCAAGACTGGCACAGGTTAGCCTAAAATGCTCAAACACTTCCACATCAGTTAACCCCTCTAACATGACTCTCTCCCCATATACTTTGTGTGCCGGACCCTCCTTACAGGCTCCTGGGCCTGCTCACCCCCCTGAAGCTGTTCTCCCACATCAAGGTCATCCTCCCTGTCTGCAGGAGCCCCTATATCGCCCTGTCCCTGTGCCACTAGAGCTATCTCCCCTCCCTGACCCCCCCCCCCCCATGATTATAGGCATATCCTGTGGTAATTCATGTGCCTGGCTTGGTTCTGGACCACCACGGATCACATTAGCACGCTCACCCACATTCACTCCCAGCTGCGCCTCTGTCACTCCTCAATTGCACGCCTTGCATCAGGGTCTACACTTCGCAACATCCGGTACAAATATTCACGCTACCTCCGGCACCTTCTCCTCACATGCATATATACAGCAATCACATGTCAGCAATACATGGTGGGTCATGTTGATTACAGCACCTGTTAATATCCAGGTGGATGTCAGGTTTGGAATAGGTCACTTGTGTATTTGAGACTTATCTGGCATTACATCTGATTTAGGTTCTGGCTATGGGAATCTGGAGCATGATAATCCAATGAACTTCCCTGCTTTTGTATTGTTTTTGCCAGTTCTAATTGTAACCCATAATGTTTTGGCGTACATTATTTTTGTTCCCCTGGTACTTGATATATACCATGTGGCGGTGTCATTTGTCCACTATTTGTTTTCCAAATGTAGATGTGATGAGTGACATGTATATAAGATGATCTTTGTATTGTTAGGGTCCACATTAGAGCCCCTGTGAGTGAGAAAGGGTTAATATGGCCATTTTCATGTATTTGTGTTGCAATTTAAGGAGGTAGTGTGTCTTCAATAGCTTTCAGCATCTTGCAGAAAGACTTTTGATATTTGCATATGCATGACCATTCCAACATATGTAAAACATTTTAAGGGCTATTTTTTTAATTGAGAATTGTTGTGCAATTAATCCTAATGCCTTCCATTGCTTTTTCCATATTTAAAGGTCCATTGGTATGTTTTTATTGTCTTTTGCAGGGCTATAAACTAGTCTGTAAACCCTTTGCGGGTCCTATTTGGAACCCGTAAGATTCTGTCCGACACTTTCATTTGGGGGCTTGAATGAGTTTGCAGTCTTGAGGAATTGTAGCAATTGAATTGCGATTTTATCGATTGTAACTCTTGTGGACTTGAAAGATCAAGGGCTTAGATGGGCTGTAAGTTACAGTTTTAACAACCGCAAGGATTTCAAGCCCGTAACAAGTAGACAGTTTCAAATTAGCTTACAGGCTCCAGTAACTTACAGTTGGTCAATTGAATGAGGACCCGTGTTTCTTCCTATCCCTCTTTCATGTAAGCCTCACCTTTTCCCTCTGCTGGCAAACTTCAGGTCACCCGTAACTGACCCTATTCCTCGAGGATTCAGGCGATATGCTTTATTATATTCCTTTGGAAAAAAAAAACTATTTTGATACTCTCGAATATTCCAGTTGGCCCTTCTGAACATGACAATGACAGATACTGTTTAAATCTCACAATTCTAAGTTTCTAGTCAGTTTAACTCTTCATGCACTGGTTATATCTGAATTCTTATTATATTGAATCTAAATATATGGGAACATACTTATATAATGCCCTTCACTAATACATAGTGCATACCAGATAACGCACATATATAATATTCTCTCACATTCTTGGCTTGATAATGTACAAACATTTTATTCAGTTTAAGATAAATAACTACAGTTATTGTTTTTAACTAGTATACTAAATTAATTGATTGAAAACATTATGCCTTGGTTTAACAGGAACATAATTGTTAGAAGAGTGAGAGGAACAGTGGACTGGAGAAAATCCAAATATCTCTATTCAGCTTTGTTGACACTGTCACTTCAAAATATTTACTATGGGTTAATACCACTTAAAAAAAATGAGCAACACCAATATTTAAATATCTATTTAATAGGTATAACAGCTGTTAATGTAAGTTTGCTGATTACAACATAAACAACTAAACATTTAATATATGGCAAACAGGAATATACAACAAAATACAAATATGTATTACAGCAGTAATAACCAATCCTAGCCCACTCCAGTGGTCCAAAAGGGTCCCCCCTTAACCCCAAGAGTCTGATCGTAACATACCCTGTGCCCCCCCAAAGCCAATAATAGTCCTTAGTCCAGTGGATCCCCCTGGGTGTCACAATTTTGCACTAGTGCCAAGCCTTGATATCGAACCAGGGTGCAGATCCTAACAGCTTCTGTGTAAATTATGAAGTGTCAATTGGCTCTCACACATCTTTTCCACCTTTCCCTTAACATTGGCAAGTTTCCATCACCTTTTAAACGCTCAATTTTTACACCCATTCTTAAGAAACCCTCATCTGATCCAGCTTCTCCATCTAATTACTACCCCATCTCTCTGCTTCTCCTTTCTAAATTACTTGAACGTATCATCAACAATCATCTCTCTAAATGTATTTCCTTCAGCTTGCTCCTTGACCCCTTTCCAATTTGGCTTCCGGTGCCAACACTCCACAGAGACAGCTCTCATTAAAGTCACAAATTACCTGCTAACTACTAAATCAAAAGGCCACATCTCTATTCTTATTCATCTGGATCTCTCCACTGCCTTTGGTACATTTGACCATCCTCTTATCCAAATTCTCCACTCTTGGCATCCATGACACTGCCCTTTCTTGGTTCACATCATATCCAGATAAACAAACATTTAGTGTGTCTTTCTCTGTCTCCTTTAATTTATACACAGGCCCCCTGGAGTGACTAATCAGCAAAGGGGGACATCACTGCCTCATCAGAGTTGCACATTGAGTTACATGGAAAACATTTTTTTTAACAATATGCTCAGTTATCATCCTTTAGCAGAATGCCTTTAAAGATATGGGAATTTTGCTGTTTTTACCTTTATCTATTTTAACACATACTGCTTATATCAGAAACATACATTAGAATGTTTTTCACAGCCTCAGAGCTGCTTACATATTCACCTTATATTAACCCCAAAAAATGCATGCAAGTATGTATTGTAACTCGTTACTAATCTTCAAGCTAACAGCAGGAGAATGCAGAAATCAAGAGTAGCACTGCCTGAACTGCTTCTTTGTGGTGAGAAAAAAAAGGCTATGCATCCCATGATGCTTTGCTGCAGAGACTGATTCCACAGACACTGCAACAATGTTATAGCTGCCTCTGATTAGCCACAACAAATTATGCATTTTATGATAATTCAACTTGAATTTTCAGAGGCTTTCCTTCTCAAAATCAACTGCCAGAAAACTGAAGAAATTTCAATAAAAAAAAAACTTTTTTTTTTTTTGTAGATAGACACAGGTGTCTAAAACCTAAGCTCTATCCTACATATACATCTGATGCTAAATCACCATTTGAGAGTCAGATCTAATACAGCATTGTTGTACAGTAAGCATGCTCCTTAACCAATTATACATACACACTACCTGGCTGAAGCATTAGCCAGAAAGCCAACAGTTTTTACAAATCCTGCACTACAATAGACTGGCTAGAACCTCAGTGGGTTCCTCCTTCCTGGAAGGTTGCCCTAGTGGCTAACCCCAAATCTAACTGGGTCCCTTATAAATAAGCTAAACTCAAAACTAATGAAATAAAGATAAACACTTACCCAAAAACCAAAGAGGTAGAGCAACAGACCACCGCTTTAGTCCAGGGGTGTAAGATACACAAGAAGCTAAGCCCCGATGCATGTTTCGTCAGTGGATTTTTACATAATCAGGGGGTGTCACTTCCTTTCCCCGGTGAGTTTAAATAAAAATTGAGAAGGAATGCTGGTTGGACAATTACCTTATATTATTTGCATAAGGTTAATCTGTAAATATAGATACACTTAGCCATCAAGTGAGATCCTTAGCAAAAATGTAATTATTAATAAAATAGCTTATATTATACTCACACCATGGTAGACATGGCTTCTATATAGGGTTATGCATAAGGGGATATATGTTAATTTGTTTAAATCTAGAATCTACCTACTCCTCACCTGGCTGTTCTAATAGTAAGAATCTTCTAGTGCACATCTGCATATTAAAAAAAATCTCCCTTTAGTAGTACTATAATTCCTTATCTTGTACTAGAATTTTATTGTCACAATAAGCTTATTGTCATACACATGTTCACACATGAGGATTGTAGGACTTAAATGTCAGTGTCCAAGCATGTGAGCCAAGTGTTGTAAGACTAGCAGAGTCACGCAGAAATTGTACAAGGTCAGACAATTGAAGAATCTGCAGTAGGTAGGTGGAAGTAGGATAATGGCACAGTGAGGGTGTCCATAGAAATAGCTGGTACACTCATCTGAAATTACTCAGAATACTGGTACAGGAAGAAGTTACAAAAACGCAATTTGGATTTGCAATACTGGTTAAGGCAGATTGTAATTAGGCACATTTCGGAGACACTAACCTTTAATGGTACACACAGGCACTAAGCAATACTGACACTTCAAAACTCACAAGAAACCTGGAATGTGTTATGCTGTCTAGATAATAGGTGTAGTTGAGGAGCTTAAGTATTCAGGAGGGGATGGGCAACATCAAATAAGCAAGACTTGTGCTCGAAATATCCCAAATATCCTAAGCCCTTGTGCCCGTTCCATAACTGTTTAAAACAAAATCACTATTACATCTCTCCTATAATGAAATCTGATCTCTCTGAAGTATTTTTGTGTCAGGAATTTATCACAAGCATATGGGTACCTTCAACACCCCATAAAGGCATAAAAAAATAAAATGCTTCAGAGAAGCATGGATGCTCAAATCCAAAGCTATGAAGAAGCATCAATTTTAATTAACTTGGATTTGATGCTTGATTACTCAAATCTGACCCAATTAAGGGTCTACTACCACTACCCCCTTTGAGCCAGGGGAATCCCATGAGGATCCCAATGAAACCCATGGCACCTAAAATGAATGCCAATACCATGGGGGTCCCTAGAGACCCCTATGGTGGACTACAATATAACCATGGGAGTCCTCTTGAATTCCCATGGCACCTACATTTAACCCTTTACTATAAAGGTTCTTATGGAACACAATGGCACTTAAACCTAGTCTCCTACAATGAGGGTATCTATAGACCCCAGTAATACCCTTCCTTCTATAATTTGGACCCCCAAAAAACTGTATCCCGCATGGGGGTCCACAAAGACTCATAGTCCCTAACCCAACCCCTCTAAAAATTAAAAAAGAAAAAAACACGTAATATAATATTCTGTTCTCTAAATGACTGTTTCTATAGCAACCAGAGAAGGGTGACACTAGAATGAAACCCTATTCTGATAGGCTGACATTGTGCATTCTGATTGGTTAGACATTTAAGAAATCAGAAATGTGGTGGAACATATTTCAGGCAATCTGAGTCCGCAGAAAACCGTATACTGTATAAGCCGAGGGCGTGCCCCAAAAAAATGTTGGTCTGTGCATCAGCTGCTCCGCTAGGTGAAAATAATTTTTTATAGAGGGGCAGGTTTTTTCATGGGCCTTAGAGGGGACCAACGGCTTCAATCAAGCAAGAAGAGGATGGATTTTTCCATCAAGATGGAAGTGCCCGCTTATCCAGAGCTGAAGAAGCAAGGATTAGGGTGTTGAGGATCATCGCTGGATATTAGTCAAGGTGGAGGGTACATATAATTCCCCCTATAGATGTGGTTTGTTTTTAAACTTTTTATTTTTATTTTTGTATAGTTTTTTTGCTTTAAGTTTAGTTTACATAATTGTTTGTTAGGGACTATGGGGGACTATGATATAAGTTAGGGTGTCATGGTAGTTCATAGGGACTCGTATGACAGGGGACTAGGTTTAGGTGACATAGGGGTCCATAAGGTCGTGGGTTTAATTTAAGTGACATGGGCATCCATAGGGATCCCATCATTATGGTTAGAGGCCCCATAGAGGTCTAGTTGGACCCTATGGGGTTAATGGACCCCCACCACAGCTCAAAGGGTGAGAGAAGAGGACCCAATGGTTCCCAAGGTATTGTTGGGAGAAGGGAGAATCCTGGGGATACCCAGCTCATAAGAGTTGTGGGTCATACGTGGGGGGTGGGGGTCATTAACCCCCTGCATTTTTTTTAACCCTTCTCTACCATGACAAGGAGTTTATATAGGTGAGGAAATGAGAAAATGTTAGGGCTAGTATAGTGTGCTCATGTTAGTGGGTATATTTCCATAGCTTTGCTATGGAGACTGAGATTCATACTTGGAGTCTCCTACAGGTATACTTTAGGCAGTGTGCGAGCACATGTAAGAGCTCGACAACTAAGGGCAAACCACCATAGGTGCAAGTCAGTAAGTTTTACAGAATTATTTTGCAGGAGCCATATAATAGCTCCACAGATTTGCTTTTCAAAACTCATGTAGCTATGAGCCAGTCTTACAGGAGCTTTGGAATAGAACCCTAACTTTGCTAGATCTTCCATAGCTCCTGGGCCTCACTGCCATACTAATTCCTTTGTGAATTGCCAAAAACTGAACACCCATGGTTGATTAAATTCTGGATGACTTTAGCGATTTTGCCTCTGTATACCTGAATGGTATTCCCATATTCAGCGTTCCTGACAAACACATTTGATATACTGACAAACACATTTGACAGAGTAGTAGGCGATGGCACAGATGGCTTGGGTGATGACACGACCCAAGAAGGGAAAAATATGGGTCGGGAGGCTTCCAGTCTTTTCTAACAGGATATGCTTAAAACTGGGTATATGATTTGAAAATGTTCTTGTCTTTCCCACTTGAACTATGCAAATAATATATTTTCTTAGGGCTGGGGTTGGGTACCCTGATTTTTTTTATAGACCATTGTTAATTGTTCTCCTAATACTGCACACAAATAGCCTATATGCTTTTCACTTGTATTTCTGTTGAACAATATGAATAGTCATTTTAACACTATATACAATGACACTGAAAACAGGCTTCAGAAAGAAACCTCTTGGGTTAAAAAGGTTCTAACTATACTGGTCTTAACATTTTATTGTGTTAAACATGTACAAATTAAGTGTATTATAATACACAGGCTTTGAGGGAGGAGCATGTGTTGGTTCATGCGTGTTCTAATTTTAGATATTGCTTATGTTTGATAGAGGTAGATGCTGCAACACACATTTTAATAGAGAAGGAACTGATCAAATATTTTGATTATACTTAATATTGTGTTTGTACAGCAGTTAAGGGATTTTATTTCATAACCTTGTAACGTCATGACTTGTTGCCTGTAGCTAAATATGTTCTCAAGGCTGACTTAGAAGATGTAAATGAAATGTCAGAATAGTTAGAATGGGCAATATGGTACAACATATGTCTTTTTAGGGAGTGTGCTTGTATGACTCGTTCAACTGCTTCTAAAATGGACTTTATGAGAAGGTACATACAGTATGTTTGTCTGTGTGAATCATCGATGATTTCACTGCTGCACCATCGAGAAGTGGAAGAGGCAACGTTGATCGAGAGGTTGATACAGAAACAAATGGAACTGAAAGAACTGTCAGGAGCCAAGAGATCAGGAGAGGATGAACAGGATGCAGCCTGGCAACTCAAGGTGGTGCAAGCCTACAGCCGGTTGGATCATTGCCCAGGTTCAGAGTGTACAGATTTGCTAGAGAAAGCTGCCCTGTATAGTGGAGGGGTGGACCACTGGCTGTGCCCTTGCTGAGCAGAAGTGGATCTGGAGGTGCTAGTAGAACCAATCGCTATAGGAGAGCTCAGAGGTATTGCTGGTAGACAATTGTGATCTAGTGACAGCAGGAGCTGAGCAGTTCCCTGTAACAACAAGTTTGGAGTGGAGAAGCAAGCCTCACCAGCACCTGGATATAGTTGCACTAAGCTACGAGCAACCAGAGGAGCTCCAGCTGAAAGAGATGGTTGGAAACCAGAAGCTGAACCGAGATCAGGAAAGGGCTGGAGCCTTGAAATCCTGCAGTTTGAAGGCCGGCTGATCCGCCACAAAAGAACATTACTAGTGTGTCTGGCCTGTGAGCAACCGCTACAGTCAATGTGGGAATAGAGCAGGCAGACCTCACCATGAGCTCCGTCACTATAGAGCTACCACAGGGCAAGGCCAAACTATTCCTAATCGCTTGCCAGAAAGAGGATCAGGTTAATCCACCAATGCAGAGCATATACACAGGGTGATCAGGAGAGGGAACAATCCTGGGAAGCCTTACGCTGGAGCAAACACACGCCCCTTCAAAGCCAGCAGTGGTGACAGCCTCACGGATGAAGAACACCATCCCAGCAGCAGCCTACTGCTGACAAGATCTCAATCAACAGCGGGAACTGGACTATCCAACAGAGGTCCAGAGGAAAGGATCCAAGTAATTACGGGGGCACCCAGTTCCAGTACAGAGGTCATAGCTGAGAATGGGCCAGTCACCTCATCCACTACAACCAGGGGTGAATCAGAGGGGCCACTGGCAACTAATTTCAGCCCAGAAGAAAAGTGGAGCCACAACCCCCTCATGTCCCCCAGCAAGGTGAGATGGAAGCTGCAGCCAAGGCCAAGCAGCAGTCAGGAGAAGTTTCAGGCCCTGAGAACATGGAGAGGTTTGCTACTTTTTCCCCAATGGAGTATAAACGCACTGCTGATCCAGCAGGGCAGGCTGTTCCACTGCCCTTGCCTGGGAGACTTCATAGGCAGATGGTCCTCCAGGGTCACCAGACGAGATGCTCCCCACAAACTGGATTCCTGTACTCGTACACCATCTTAAGAAGTTTCGATTTTCCTAAACATTTTTTTTATTTCCATAGTTTGAATAGCTGCTATTATTATTATTATTATTATTATTATTATTATTATTATTATCCTTTATGAGCAACGTGCCAACATATTCCATAGCGCTGAACAATGCTTATGTGAATAGCAAAGTATAATATTACACACACAGCAAGAGCTGTGTCTTTGAGTTTAAAATCTTATTTAGAAGGTGCTTTTTGACAAAGCTCCTTACACGATTGAAAAGTTTCAAACTTACAATCTAAAGGGCATGAAAGAGTCAGAAACCTAGGCAAGAATAGGATGGGGGTCCTATCCTGTTGTATGTGCACCTCTGTTCAAGTGACATGTGCCCACCTGGTTAATGTTAGAAAGGTTTTCATTTAGTAAGAGACAGAAGGGATCTGATAGAAAGTTATTGTAAGGAGAGTGTCTCTAGATTGGAGTATGTTATCGCTGCCTAGTGGTCAGATAATATAACCTGCAAATGGGAAGTGTTTACTTGCTACAGGAGAAAATGGTGCTTTGGAAGAGTCTGAGGAAAGTAAGAAAGCGAGAGGATTAGCAGAAGCATAGCATATAAGTGGGGGAGAGAGGAGGAGGGACTTGGCTATTCTAAGGGGATATCAAAAAGTGTGATATAAAAATTGCATGTTATATACACAGCTGATACAAGTTACAAAATATAACAAGATATACATTGTTGATTGGAGAAGAAAGTTACTGTTAGGTATTAATTTCTTTATTATGAGTTTATTGACTAATATCATGATTATAAATGTATATCAGCTTGTTTTTTCATGTATCTTACTAGAATGTTCAAGAAGGTTATCTGTAGAAATGTTTAAGTAATAGTCCCTTGTGCATCTGTTTCCTGTTTCCTTTTTACGCTTGCAACTGCTGAGAAACCTTTTGCAGGAAGCCGTTATTTGTGATAAGGAATGTTTCGCTGAGTTAGACAGAAAAAGACACTTGCTTAACTGCTATGATGGTGTATTTACCCTATTGAATCCTGCTATTTGCTGTGACGTGTGTTATGCTATATAAGGGGCTGCCTGCCCAAATAAACTCAGAGATTATTCTGATGGCACTCTGACTTCTGCGCATTATTTTCTCTCATTATATCTTGGTACCCAGATATAATATATACACACATCAGAATACATGATTACTCACTAATCTGATCCTATCATTTTGGTCCTTCGAGCTGTGGTTGTTTCCCTTATCATTCCTTGGACGGAGCAAAACGCCTTTTACCGTGCACGGGGGGTATGTCGCTGAGGACTCCCTTACCTTGAGAAAGACCTCAGGCCTGATATATACGATCAGTTGGACCACAGAGGCAAAATGTTTTTCCGAGGGATGAAAAGGCACAGCTTACAACGAACTGACAGTGAGTATATGAATTTCTGTTTGTGTGATAGTTCCCCAGGTCCTTGCCTAATAGTGATATTAGGTAAAAGAGTTGTACAACTAGGTTTCTTGCCTAGTAATAGGTAAATGGGTTGATACTAACCCACAGAGAGGTAAAAGAGTCATTATCCTGAGGAAAAGACTATAAAATAAGTTCTCCGTACGTAACAATATTGAGAATGCTTACCATGAAAAAGGGGTAAATGAGTCCGACTTTCAAATGAGCTCTTGCCAGAAAATATGTATGTGTGTGCATGTTAACATTTTGTATGTTTCTAAATACCGGTACCGGGTGTACTATTGGTGTATTATTGGTTATTGTATATACCTGTAAACATTCTGTATATTTCTGTGTACTTGTGAGTGTATGTATATATATATACATGTATTCTTTTGTGTTGTTCTCAAAATTCTTACCTGAAACTATCCACTTTTGGTAGTGAGTGGTCACGCATTACCCACCTAGTCTCCGAAGGGTAAATCCTGTGACTTGCCTGTGTTTATGGAACACACACAAACCACAATTTGTGGCAGTCGAGCAGGACAGGCATCAATAACTCCTTGAATTTCCATCTTTCTCATTCTTTAATTGGTTATACACTGTTGAAATATTTTGTCTGAAGTTTCTGTGTATTCATAACTTCTTACTAAAATACTCTGTAAGATTGTGTGTATGAAGCCCTGGGTGGTAGCTATACTTGTAAGGGATACGTCCACAAAGGCACCACACGGTATATGGTGAAGTTGGACTTTGAGTGGTCTACCTGTCGGCCCTAAAGGTTGGGTTTCCACTAAAGGGAACTGCACAACAAGACTTCCCATTAGAAGCTACGGGCTTTATGGGTCCTTGATGTGCAGAGTATATGTGGTGGTGTTTGAGGTGTAGCGTGCGAGAGGTAGCGTGAACGACTCTCTCTCTACGTGAACCAGGTTTCCACACTCGGGTGTGGAGAAGGCGGATGGTCCAAGCTGTAGGAGATATACAGATTATTTCTGGAAAATGTATAAAAGGTCTGTTGGTTGTTGTATGTATATGTAATGCTATGTATATTTCCATGTACCTGTGATCTTATTTTCTGTGTACATCTATTAACTTTAATTGATACTATAGGAGTTCAAGATATATATAAGTGGATAGGCTCTCAAGGGCATAAATTGCATTGCCAGGTGTGTGGTTTCTAGACCCTGCAGTTTTCAAGGTTATCTCTAAAGAAATGTTTAATATGCAAAGGTTTTCTGGTGTGCATCTGTAACTTATGTCTGGTAAAAACACACTTATGTGTGGGAATTGTGAACACTGTATTCTAGAATTGTTTTCTTATGTGTATTTGTGTATATATAAAGTTTCTGTGTGTTTGTAACTTTACTCGATGCTTTACCTTTGGAAAGGGAGGTGACTGGTCTGCATTTTGAGAAGACGTGCAGGGTCTGGCCAACTCCCACAGTCATCATAGCAGACCACTCCCCTTCCTACTCCCATTTTCTCTGTGTGTGTGTGTGTGTGTTAGTTTTTATGTGAAAATATGTCTGTCTGTATCATTGAGGGAAAATAGCAGAAGGGAGAAAGCGTGGTTGCTGTAAAGAGAGATAAAGGCATGTTATTACAACCCCTTAGAAAAGTGGGAGTTGACTATAACCTTATGACCAACCCCTTTTAAGCGACGACGATGCTCACTGCACCCACTGGATACACGCCCCTATACCCCACCTTAAAGGCAGACAGCACAAGGCAGACAGCACCTACTATACTACCTCTGCTGGAATCAGTGCCCTGTATCCACTACTTCTTGGCAATATTAATCCTTATTAAAAGGAAGATATAGGAGACGTTCAAACTTTATTAAGCTTTACTATACACAAAGAAGTATACGAAAGAAAAAGTAAACGCAACATTACTTAATTAAGGCAAAATTTTTGAACATATTGAAACAGAGGATGATGTCAATAATATAAAAAAGGCAATAAAAAAATACATTTTATATACAAAAAAATAAAAAATTGTTGAAGATGAAAAAAGGCAAAGGTGTATAACAATGAAGGTGCCTACGGGGGGAGGGACATGTAATGTTAACCACCTCTCTCCTTCGGAAGAGGAAGAGGATATGTTTATGTGTACACAGAAAAGACTTCCACGACTGACCGCCCCTCCAACTCCTGGGAATATGGTCACTTATAGTGATGATGTAGAGGACGAATTTGATGATGCCCGCAAATACCTGCTTGCCGCCACCGCTCCAAATCCACCTCCTCCGACACCACCACCTTATGAAGGACGGCCCGCCAGAACCAGGCGGGCACCAGATCATCAATACGGAGGTAAGGGAATAACATCTGTACCATTATATCCCTTAATTGAGGTTGCCACCCACAATGCTAGTATACCGACCATGGACAGATGCAGATGTGAGGAGAGCTGTAGAAGGAGTCCCCCACCCAAATGAAAATATGGTAATTTTCAGACTTAAGTTCCAGCGAATGCAGCAAAGTTTTAAATTAAATGGTGTTGAGGTTAAAAGATGTCTGAGGCAGATATTAGGGTCCGATTGGATCCTTAGTGAAGGTGACTGGAATCCACTGGACCCAAGGGGGGAACCACTGCAATATGGCAGAGTAGCTGATAGACACAGAGAACACGCAGACTGGACTAAGATAAACGAGTGTGTACAAAAAGATGATGAAAGTGTGGAACAATATATGGGGAGGTTGCGGGTAGTATTTGACAGCCATAACGGGGTGGCCAGACCTAACCCATATGATGATGCTGGACCATATGCTCAGCAACTAAAAAACGCTTTTCTCAGGGGATGTCATCCAGAAATAAAAGACTTTGTGATACAGCACCAAATTACTTACAAAACATGTCCCCTTAGGGAAACCATAGAATATGCTAAACATGCAGAGGAGCAGTGTAAGAGAGCAAAAGAAAAGAAACAGAAAAAGTAAGATAGTAAACCAAAGGAGGTGTATTTGATGACTTCTGTTGATGGGAAAGCGCAACCTATAACTTCTGCTTTCTTTTCCGGTGATGGTGGAAATAATCAAAAACGTGGAGGGAGAGGAGGTGGACGAGGACAAGGTGGAAGCAGAGGAAAATTTTATGGAAATTGTTACGTGTGTGGCAAGGCCGGCCACTTAGCACGTTACTGCAGAAACAGAAAGTACCAGGAGGAAGAGGGAGCGGAAGATGACGACCACCAGACTGACAAATGACTAGAACCAGGTTGTACCCTTCCTTTACGAATATTTGCTGAACAAGAATTGCATGAATCTGATGAGTATGGCAATAATGATGCAAAATTCCCAGAAATAAATGATGTGTTGAATTTAGAATCATGTATAGACTTAATGGCTTTAGAAGAACAGCCAGTCATTCAACTAGATGTAGAGGGGGTAATGATAACATTTTTATGCGATACAGGAGCATGTAGGTCAGTGTTGAGTGATGATGGCACATGGACTAGTTACACGTCATCACAAAACATATTGGTTAGGTCAGCAGCAGGACAGACAAATAGCAAACCTATATCATGACCATTTACAGTGAGATTGTTCAACGGCCAAACATTTGAGCATCCATTTATACTCTCCTCTAGATGCCCGATAAATCTCTTGGGTAGAGATCTGATGCTGAAATGCAACATTAGAGTGGTTCCTACAGAGAAAGGCATGAAAGCATAAATGGGGGACATACCTGTCGATGTAAATGTCGTGCAGGGGATGGGTGAACCACATTACTTCTACAAATTAGACATGGTGTAAAAAGGGCCAGGACAAGTATCCAGCACTTTGGTAGCCATGGCTAATGACCTAGCTCCATCTCCCAGTGTAAAACAAAGCACAGGGTCATTACACTGCACTATGAAATTTGAAAGTACACCGGGGAGTGATGTGGACTATGAAAAAACATTTTTCAAACACACCAATACAAGAATAACCTTGGATTACATATACTGGACAGAAAATGGGTATACAGGAGTGGGAGTAAAATTGAATGATCAAGACCAGTTACTCTATGCAGGCCCAATAGTGCCACACATATCACTGACTATGCCAGCTGGTGGAAGGTGGGTACAGGTAGGAGTGATGGTAGAAGAGGCTCAGACAGATAAAACACCATGGGAGTACTTGCCCTATGACCTCGGAGTGCAGTACTCACCGAGCACAAAAATATATAGGAAAAGCCTGAACTGGGTAACTGAGACAAAGTAAACATACACCAACAGCCAATATGCATTCTCAACTGTGCACATATTTGCACAATTAGGGAAGAATAGAGGTATGGTCACATCTACCGGCAGGCAAGTCACTCATAAACAACTCCTTTTGCAGTTACTTGAAGCCATTCAACTGCCCTTGAAGATTGCGGTATGTAAATGTGTGGCTCATACCACGACCAAAGACGCAATTTCAATAGGAAATGGCAGGTCAGACGCAGCTGCAAAGCAGGCGGCTCTAACGGGAAAACATACACATTTTTCTCTTACACAGCTACACATCTGTGTATCTCGTAGACCAAATTGACAAGAGTACTCTACAGCAAATACAGACAGACGCACCCTCACAAGAAAACACATACTGGTTAAAGGTATGATAATATTTATGAGAGTGCAGAAGGGAAACCAATTTTACCAAACCATCACTGTTCAGATATGCAGCTATGTTGAGCCATGGCATTAGTCATGTCTCAAGAGGGAGTATGGTAGACATGGTCAGCAGAATATTTTAAGCCTATGGATTAAACACCTATTTTAAAAAAATGTGTGCAGGGTGCCTTGTTTGTGCACAACACAACCCTCAGGGTAACTATCACCCCATAAGAGGCACATTCCCAGAACCAACATACCCCTTCCAAACAATATGTAGGGATCTTATTGAACTAACAAAGTGTGAAGGGAAGAAATATTGCCTAGTGATAATTGATGTATACTCTAGGTGGGTGGAAACAAAACCATGTGCACACCCTGACGCAATCACAGTGGCTAAAACCTTAGTGACACAAATAATTCCTAGGTTTGGTATACCAGAGAAAATATATAGCGATAACAGCACACATTTTATGAACAAAATTATCGACCACTTGGGTAAAGCATTACACATAGAGTTGAAAAACCACTGTGCGTACCACCCACAGTCAGCTGGATTAGTGGAGAGAACTAATGGTACCATTAAAAACAAATTAAGGAAAATGATGGCAGCGACAGGGAAAAATTGGCTTTACTGTTTACCATTAGTCATGCTAAACATGCACATGCTTCCAGGCAGGAAGAAGTTAACCCCGTTTGAAATATTGTATGGGAGACCATTCCTACTACCAGAATTTAGACCATTTATCTCAGAAGATGAGAACATGAGTGAAAACTTAGCAGACTATATGAGAAAAATGTTAAGTAAGAAATATATTATCTCCATCTCTCTCTCTCATCCACAGCAACAGCAGGGACCCTGCTTGGTACAACCAGGCCAGTGGGTCCTAATTAAAGTAATCAAGCGCAAAAATTGACCATCGGCCAGGTGGGAAGGACCGTACCAAGTTCTGCTGTCAACACCCACTGCCTTGAAAGTTGCCGAACTAGCCACCTGGATACACCTGACTCACTGCAAGAGAGTAAAAGTGCCAGAGCTTGAGCCAGTTGATTCCTAAAACCTGCTAGCTGACTCATTGCGAGTCAGGCTGGGCTACAAAGGGGGGGAAACTCGTCTCAAACCCAGTGAAGAACTGAATGGTGCGGGTTTGGGGATCTCAACTGGCCCAAGAAAATGTCCTGGCACACGTTCAAAGACCTAACTGGTGTGGCTTAAGAATCTCACTGACATGCCTCATCAACTCACTGCATAGTAGCACCCATAATCATATAGGAAGAAGTAACAAGACCCAGAGGCAACCAGATGCAATCTATTAGAGAGATGTGGATGCACAGAATGAAAAGAGACATGATGGAAGTCAATACAACTGGCCAAGTGACCCTAGTGTTCAAGGAAGGACAGACAGGAACCAACCAAATAGACCTATGTCAAGTACTAAGATGTGGACTTTCTGGAGGTGGAAGGGTGAGAAAAGAGCCAGTATACTTGTGTATAGCCTCTCCGTATGGAAATGAGAGATGTCCTAGCTGGAAACTGGCCTTATGGAATACAGGAGCTGACTGGGGTTACTCTCCACCTTATCACATGAAGTGCAAAAGAACAAAGAGACGCTTAAAGCTGACACGGGCTGTGGAGCCATCCTCCTGCAGCCAAAATCAGCTATGCAACCCCATCCGGATCACCCTCCAGGACCCACAAAAGTGTGATGAAGGGAGATATACTCTTGGAATCTACACCTCAGGCAGAGGTAACAACATAGAATATTTGCATATTCAGGTACTGCAAAAAGAGGTGCCCAGACAGACTATTGATCTCACCAAGGTGAGCCCTGTGAATAGGACTGTGTCCTCACAGGTCATCTATTTGGAACCTGACCACCTGATTGACACTTTTGAAATTGAGACTGGGTATGCAGGAAAAAACATTTGGTTGGAATGGATGCTGTATACGGCGGCCTCCAGGGAAATTAGTAGCTGTATAGCATGTTCCACTGTTAGACCGTCAATGGCAATGTTAACATTTAAACTGAACCTTGCTTTGAGACCTTTGTCTAATACATTTGTAAAAGGAGGGACTGTTAGGTATTAATTTCTTTATTATGAGTTTATTGACTAATATCATGATTATAAATGTATATCAGCTTGTTTTTTCATGTATCTTACTAGAATGTTCAAGAAGGTTATCTGTAGAAATGTTTAGGTAATATTCCCTTGTGCATCTGTTTCCTGTTTCCTTTTCACGCTTGCAACTGCTGACTGAGAAACCTTTTGCAGGAAGTCGTTATTTGTGATAAGGAATGTTTAGCTGAGTTAGACAGAAAAATACACTTGCTTAACTGCTATGATGGTGTATTTACCCTATTGAATCCTGCTATTTGCTGTGACGTGTGTTATGCTATATAAGGGGCTGCCCGCCCAAATAAACTCAGAGATTATGGCACTCTGACTTCTGTGCATTATTTTCTCTCATTATATCTTGGTACCCAGATATAATATACACACACATCAGAATACATGATTACTCACTAATCTAATCCTATCAGTTACCTATCTTAAAGGGAAGGGGTTACTTGCTTCAGGAGACAAATGAGCTTTTACAGAGTCTCTCTTAAAGAGATCATGTTTACTTCAGGGGGAAAGGGTGGTATGGCAGAGTCTTATTCTTGAATGGGAAATTATTACTTGCCTCAGAAGAAGGAATAGAGAGGAGGAGGGGTTTGGCTATTCTGAAGCGAAAGGTGATAAAACAGGGTAATATGACTCATGGGGCCTCATTCAATTGCGATTTGGCCAATTGAATAGGGCTCTATATAAGTGCAGAGCATATTTTTTTTACAGAAGTGTTTCGTTCGTGAAGACCTTGCTTTTGGATAGAAGTTCACAAACTAAAAACTTCTGTAAAAAAATATGCTCTGTGCTTATATAGAGCCCTATTCAATTGGCCAAATCGCAATTGAATGAGGCCCATGGTATCTCATGGCATATACACAGCTGTAACAAAACATAACAAGGTATGCATTGTTGATTTGAGAAGAATGAAACCTTTCTTCTTTATTATTAGCCTGCAGAGTAACCAATCTTTATATGAATTGCCCGTCAAAAAATGATGGCAATGAAATTGTAAGGTAGCTAATGGTGTTTTGTGTCTACTACTGAAATATATAATACAATTAATAAATTAATATACTTTACCTATTTTGAAGCATTGTGTTGAAGAGCTGGCAATCTGTTTTGATGTTGCTGCAGCATTAGTGGTGTGGAGGTGCTGTGTAAGCGTGATGAACATGTGCAGTGTAATAGTGTGCGTGCGCAAGACGAAACCGTTATATCGAATATCTACCGAATATCCGGAGGTCGTTTGTGGTATTTTGCGAGTTTCTTGTGTTTAGAGTGCTGTAGCCTTGTTTTCGTTTTGTTCGGCGGCCATTTTCTCTCTCGCTTAGCGATTTTTTTAGTGTCTAAACTCTTTTATTTGTAGTTAAATGAAGGTGTAAGTTGTTTTTTTGAGGTCCTGTATGCTTCCTCTTGCTGTAGGTAAGGTTTTTATGTATGTGGTGTGTGTATTTATTGTCTTTTGAATTTTGTCATGTTCGCGACTTGCGTCCGATTTTTGCGAGGTCGTAATGTGTGGTAACGTGTCTCGTATGTTTTTTTTCATTGCGAGGTGAAGTTTGCGAGGGTCGCGGTTGGTGTGTCGCGTTTTAACGTAAGTTTTGTGAGGGTCGCAGTTGCTGGCAAGGAGCGCCTTTGGCGCTCCATGCCAGCAACTGAGGCCCTCGCCCCGCAGCCCTCGCTACGCGAGGGCCGCGGCTCGCTGCGCGAGCCCGCAAGCATTAGCAACAACTCGTATGCTCACAACTATATATGTGATTAAAACAATAAATATGGTGTATACATGTATCAATTAATACTATGACTAAGCTGTTACTTTTCCTTAGCTATGTAATTTGATACAAAATATTGTTGCTACTGACAATTTGTTATCTCTTTGATGATGTTGCATGTTACAGCATTACAACAGAGTATGTCTTAAAGATTGCTTATTAGTGCTGAGATCATTGCATGTTTAGGACAAAGATTGCCACCTATAGTTTATTAACCCTTTTGATGCTGTTGCTTGTTTTTGTCTGAGTAGTTAACACACATTGCAACAATATATTTACTTTATTTAAGATTGCTTAGTAGTACTGAGATCTTTTATATTTAAAATCATCTCAATTCTGTTTATTCATGTAGCCATGTATCTAGACAACTAAGTATCACAGCACCAGTAGCAGCATTGTAAATAGTTAAATTAATCATTTTAAAATGTAATGTTTGAAAAAATGCATTAGCAGTACCTCGACATCTTAATTTATAGCAGCAGCATTTCAATTGTTCTAATTCACAGCCTCATCTTAACCTAATAACATGAGTAGTATTTTGGTTTGTCTTGTAACAGTCTGTCTCCTGTCTGAAGCAAACTCTGAACAGAAAGCACATAGGTCATTAAGGTGTCCCAATGACGTAAGTACTCACTAGATTTCTTCAGAGGTGGCTGCCACTGTTCTTTGAACCTATTTAAAGTGTTTGGTTGCTATGGCAACCATTTGTATAGTTTAAATATATTTTAAAAGATGGACTATAATTCCAAGAAATGTTATATTTTTTTATTATTCTTCCAGATAATATTAATTAATTTAAACCCCTGTACAGCGCAACAGAAAATGTTGCGCAATATAAATAAAGATAATAATAATAATAATTTATTTAATTACTGATTTTTTTTTTATTCATTACCTTAAGTATTAATTTGTTTGACCAAAGAGAATGAATTTTACATTTATAAACTTGCTTTCCATTAGTTATTTTTGTTTAAATATTTTGTCAAAAAGAAAGCTACTTTCTTTACAAAATCGCTAAGAAACTGTACTTATATCATATATAATTATTTATTTTACCAAAAAAAATATTTTTTCAATTAATGAACTTGCTTTCCTTTAGTCTTTTATTCTTTTGTTTGTGTTTCCCTTTCCTAATAAGACAGCTACATTCTTTACAAATCTCTGAAAAGCTGAGTTTATATGCAAATAAAGACTTTTGTATCTTTAAATATTTAAAAAAAAAAATATATATATATTTTTATAATTACTTAAAGGTATATAGAATTTTCATGGATTATGAATGCATCTGATCCCAAAATAAACTTACTCGAAAGTTTACAAAAATTATTTTGTTTTCTGGCAGTTGATTTTGAGAGTGAACACCCCTGAAAATTCAAGCTAAATTAGCATAAAATTCATATTTAGTTATAGCCAACCAGAAACAGGTACAACAACGTCACAACCTGCATCTTAGTGGCTTCTGACATGCTCAGTACAGCAACTGAAGTCAGACATGCAGACCTCTGACATCACTTTGGTTCATCTTCCTGCTGTTTCCGAGAAATACATTCTTATCTTACAAACTGTCTCACTTGGGATGTTACTGTATGTTTGTGTGCTGCTTGTAGTGGTAATATGGGAGCATTGCGCTTGCAAAAAAATTATATCCGGTAACAATACTAAGAGAAGTAGTGTTAGTATTTACTCATCTCTTCACATTTATATAGCTATAGCCAATAAGATGAAATCTCCCTAAGAAACAGGAAAAGGCTGCAAAGAATATCATAGTGTTTACATGTAAAATACAGTCATATTGCTATACAAAACACAGGCTGCAGTACTATTGTTTAGCCTTGGTTACCTCCAAGTATTAGATGGCAACCAGAACCAAAATAGAGCAGAAACACAGAAAAAAACCTTGATTATCCTATCAGTCTAAATATAAAGTTTTATTATTTCATTTGAATTGCCCTTTATTTTTTTGGTGTGGCTGATGTTATTTGTGAGAGCCAACAAAGTCAGGTAAGCAGAGTTACCTGTTGCTGCAGATCTCTCCCCTATCACTCCTATCCCCCTATCAATGCTGTGTTTCTACGCTAGGACGGGTTTGCCTTTGTAGAAAGTTCTGGGGTGTGGAAATCAAGATTTCAGTTTATTGCAAATAAGTCTGTAAGTTTATTGAAGTTTTTAATCTAATACATATTTTTATTTTAATCAGTGTCTATTAGATAAGAAACATTTAAAACCAGGGAAATTTCCATATACATTTAGGACTGAATTTCTCCATGGCACGTATTCCTGAATAGATACCATTATGATAGACTCATCACTTTCGGATAATATAGATAAGACAGATATCCATCCGTTCCCATGGACAGACCATTCCCAGGTTAGTGTTTCAGTAGATATGGGTCAGAAAAGTAAACCTCCATATACTTGGAGACTCAATGAAAGCATGTTATCAAACCCAAATGTTGCAGAACAAATAGCTAATGATCTTGAGCTATTTTTCTTGAATAATATCAACCAAGAATCAGACATGGGATGGACCTGGGTGGCTCACAAGGCCTTTATCAGGGGCTCAATTATTAAAATTGCTTGCAGACACAAAAGGCAAAACAAAAATGAGAGAGAAGTCCATGGGGAAGGACTTGATAGATCTAAAAAAATTGAATCAACCAAGCCCTTCCAAATCCCTACATCAAAAGATAGATAAAATTAGATAAGAGCTTGATTTATTATTGTCTAATCATACTGAAAAAGCGATCAGATGGACAAATCACAGGTTTTACTCCAAGGCTAATAAACCGCATAGCTTACTAGCCAGGTAACTCAGACGCAAAATCTCTCAGTCAAAAACTTTTTGAAATAGGAACTTCTTCGGGTGATATCACTGCCAGCCCTAATATACAAAAAACCTTTTTCGAGTTTTTCCAGAAGATATATTCATCCTGTCCGCATCAGCAGGAACAGAGATTTGCCTTTCTTGGCTCATGTGATTTGCCCACTCTGTCATCGGAGGAACGGGATCTCCTTAACTCTACGGTTACGGAAACAGAGGTTAAGAAGACTATAAATAGCTTGAAGGGTGGGAAGGCCCCAGGCATGGATGGATTCACCAACTAATATTTTAAGAAATATATTGATATTCTTGCCCCCCATTTAACAAATCTGTTTCATAAAATTTTAGAAGGTCACCCAATGCCCCAGGAATTAAATTAAGCGGATATGATATTTTTTCCCAAAGAAGGTTGGGATCCCCTAGAAGTTAAAAATTATCATCCAATATCACTCCTAAATGGAGATATCAAAATTTTAGCAAAACTGATGGACAATAAAATCTCCTAATTTCTTCCCAGACTCATTCATAAAGACCAAGTGGGCTTTGTCTCTTACATACAAACGGGGGATAACATTAGGCGCACTTTAAATTTGATATCATGGGCATCCCAAAAGCTTACCCCAACCTGCTTACTGACCTTAGACATAGAAAGAGTTTTTGATACTCTAGAGTGGCCTTATCTCAAATCGGTATTACTCAAATTTGGCCATGGGGGGAAATTTATGGACCTGATTGAGACCTACTATAGATCTCCCAAAGCAAGGTTGAAATTACCAGGCAAATCCACTGTGAAAATCGAGATACAATGGGGCACCAGACAGTGATGTCCCCTCTCACCCTTACTCTTTGCCTTAGTAATAGAGCCACTTGCTCAATCTATACGATCAAATCCAGATATACATGGGATTCAGATTGGTCACCATGATTTCAAATGCAGTCTCTTTGCTGATTACTTCTTAGGCTCATTCACGAAACCTGCCACCTCCATTCCTGAGCTACTACAAATTTTTACTAATTTTGGAAACCTCTTGGGACTCAAAATAAATGTTGCTAAGACGGAAGCATTAGGTATTGCACTTTCTCAACCGGAGATTCAATATCTTCAGCAAAACTCATAGCCTAAATCACATATTAAGTATTTAGGGGTTTATATAACCAGTAAATTGGCAGATCTATATAAAGCTTATTATCTATCTTTGTACAAAGATATCGTGCTGGATTTACAGAGATGGTTGAAAGGGAGAATTTCATGGTTGGGCAGGATAAATGCGGTTAAAATGAATATTCTTCCCCGGCTTTTATACCTATTTTGCGCACTTCCGATACCACTCATTTATAGGAATCTCTAGAGGTTTAAAAATCAAATTTTAGAATTTATATGAAACTAAAAATTTGAGGATTTCCAAATCTAATATATACAAACATAAAACTAAGAGGGGGCTCTCATGTCCCATATTTAAATTGTATTATAAAGCAGCACAGCTTTCATTTATTCCCCTAGCTCATTCCTCACAACATCATCCGTGGGAAACCTACAAATGTCCTTATACTCGTGGGACACCATTCTCTGGCTTCCCAAGCCAAGTAATATCATTGGGAAAATAAGGAACCCATTTATTAAGCACTCATTGGTGGTATGGGCATGGGCGATCAGAAATGATCATTTAGCCCCAAAACTAGCTAGCATATCCCCTATTCTATCCAATCGACTACTAACTATTCAGCTAATTCTGATTGCTAGACACTGGTGGAGCTCCCAGAACCTACTGACTTTTGAGGCCTGGTACCAGGATGATGCAGTAATTACTTTTAAATATATGAGAGACAAATATAACCTGCCTTTGGTAGAGCACTACACCTACTGTAGATTCAGGCATTTTATATGTTTCACTATAAATTCTTTGGGAGTCCTAGAAACCAACTGGCTCGCTAGACTTTGCAGGGATTTTCTACTGTTGAGCAATATTATAAGCCTATTATATGATACCTTCAATTAGACTTCGCAGAAACCAAAATATATGCAATTATGGGAAGAGGATCTGGGATACACTCTAGACCAAACAGTTTGGGAACAGAGTTGGCGAAGTCTTACCAGAGGATATTTAAACTATAGCGTGTTGGAGACTTTGATAAAGGTCCGACACAGAATCTATCACACACCAGTTAAACTCTTTAAATGGGGATTAGCCCGAGACTCTAAATGCTTTAGAAAATGCAGGGATTCAGGTACATTTTTGCAGATATGGTGGCTATGTTCTGGGGTAGGGGGCCTTTGGACAGAGGTATTTGAACTGGCTTCAAAAATCTTTAAGACTTAAATTTACAAATCCATTGAGGTTTGCCTCCTATGCCTTACCAGCTTGCTTCTAACATCCCATCAAAATCAATGGTTACAGTTTCTTATGCTGGCCACAAAAAGCCACATTGCTCGGCAGTGGAAGTCCTCGAATTTGAGTCTGCAGGCAGTTAAGAACAAATTCAATTTTATTTTGATTAATGAGTGTATAACCCATTTATTGGAGGATGCAGTGCCTAAGTTTATGGACATTTGGGCCCCATGGTTAATGGAACCTGATAGTATTTCACTGGAGTCCAGCATGAGCTGTTGATTAGTGGGTAATCCCCTAGTGAAAGGGTCTGGGGGAGGTGGACGGAGGGAAGTAATATTTGACATTATTTACTCAGCCTGAATAATTTGTGAATGAACTGTTTTTAAGATTTCTCCCCCCACCAATTGGGGATTTGATTGTATTATTGTTGCAGGTTTGAAAAACTGCTATGTATTAAAAAAAAACAAAAAGATATGCTTTGGTAAATGGCTCATTAGGGAAGGTATACTGGGCTTATGAAGTTAATAAATCTAACAGTCTAATACTCTGAGATTTTAAGCCCAGATAGCAGGCACAATGTATTAGATAATGTTTTATCTGTGAAAGATGTATATACTGTACCTGATATGAATGCTTACGCACTTTAATGTGATTTACCATTGCCTAATAAAAAATTACTTGTTAAAAAAAAGACTGAATTTCTTTAATTTATTATTTTAATAATTATTATTAATAAATTCTGCAACTGCTGTATTTTTTTTACTATTTATTATGCATGTAGAATGTGATTTATTGAAACTAAATTATTTTACAATTATTACTCTGATGTAACCAAAATTATTTATTTATAAATGTAAAAAGAATTATTTTTGGTCAAACAAATAAGTAATTATATAACTTATTCATTAATATTACCTGAAAGAATAATAACAATAAAATAATAATCTTTAACAATGAATATAAAATTATTCTTGGAATTAAATATTGTTTGGATAGATTCATTGAAATGGAATCTTGTAAACAAAGAGCCTCATTCAATTTTTCATTTGTAAGTTACAGTAGCCCGTAATTAAGGCCGTGAGTTAATTTGCCATTAAATTGGCGTTTTTTTGCGAGCCGTAAACGGGCTACATGTTACGGGCTTGAAAACCTTGTGGTTGTTACAACCTTAACTTCCACCACATCTAAGCCTTTGATCTTTTACGTTGCAATCGCAAATCGAAATTCAATTGCCACAATTCCTCAAGCCCGCAAATGTTTTCACACCCGTAAACAGCAAATGTAGAAGGAATTCTATGACTGCCAGATAGGACTCGCAAGGGGGTTTGAAGACATGTCGGTAGCACTGTAAAAGCAAATAATTTTTTTTTATACTGCACTGTAAATCATGGGAAATGCCATGAAAGACATTAGAATTAATTGCACAACAGTCTCAAGCTCGCAAATCGGCAATCAAAAAACATTTTATTTTATGTTTCATTTCAGGGTTATAGCGATCTCGAGAATCAATGAGTTAATACATATCAGTTCACTCACATGGACTAGAACAGTATCGGCATTCATTTTTATTATTTTGTGCTTTGCAAGTTCGATCACATATCGGACCTCCAAACACTAATTGATCGACATGTAACATCCACGTTTTACTGACCTAATGATGACGGTCTCATTGCTTAAGTGATCATGTTCCCGCCCTGAAATGCTACGCACGAGTGCGTGGTTTACAGTTTCGGCTTTTGGCCCGTAACTTGTGGGCTTGTTCAATTGAATAGCAACGTAATTGTAACAGAGTGCGAGCCCACAGCAAGCCTGCAGACATACAGCCTGTATACCGTGAGTTGTGGCCTTTGAATTCAATGAAGCTCAAAACTGGCAATCATGACAACATATGATTATTAAATGTATTTATTTAACCAGATATTCAAAGCATTTATTATAAAATAGATATAAGATTTGAATTAATATTTCATAGATTTGAACAACTAGCTCTGATTGAAATACATTAATGTCAAAAATAAATGATGAATCATGAGGAATATGATAATGAAATGTGTTTAGAATGACTATTGTGTTGGACATCTTGAATGTACAATAACTTAATACATTTTGATAATTAAAATAAGTCTGAGGTTTGCTATTATATGTATTAATTCATGAAATATATACAATATAAACACTTTTCTATATATCACATATATAGTTGTGAGCGTACGAGTTGTTGCTAACGCTGGGGGCCGCGGGCTCGCTACGCGAGCCGCGGCCCTCACGAAGCGAGGGCAGTGGCCGAGGGTCTCAGTTGCTGGCATGGAGCGCCAAAGGCGCTCCATGCCGGCAACTGCGACCCTCGCAAACTTTACCTCGCAAACCAAACAGCACGACACACACATTACGACACTCGCAAACAACATACGACACACGTTCACACACATTACGGCCTCGCAACACTCGGACGCAACTCGCGAACATTACAAAATGTAAAACACAATACATACACACAGCACATACATAAAAAACTTACCTACACCAAGAGGGAGCACCCAGGACCTCAAAAATACAACTTACACCTCGATTTTACTCGAAATAAAACAGTTTAGAGACTAAAAAAAAATCGAAGCGAGAGAAAAAATGGCCGCCGAACAAAACGAAAACGAGGCTACAGCACTCTAAACTCGCAAAACACCACAAGAAACTCGCAAAACACCACAAAACACCTACGGATATTCCGATACAGACGTATACCACACATTACTCGCCATTTTACGCCAATGCGGAAGTACACGACTACGCTAACGGTTTGGTCTCGGGCACGCACAGTGTTACACTGCACACATTCAGCACGCTTACACAGCAGATCCACACCACTAATGCTGCAGCAACATCAAAACACATTCACAGCTCTTCCACACAATGCTTTAAAATAGGTAAAGTATATTCATTTATTAATGTATTATATATTTCATTATTACACACTAAACAGCATTAGCTACCTTACAATTTCATTGCCGTCATTTTTTGACGGGCAATTCGCTAGCTTATAAATAATTGTCAGTTTTTTGAATATATTTTAACTATATAAATGGTTACAACCAAACACTTTTAAATAGGTTCAAAAAGCAGACACCGTTGTAAAAATCTAGAAATGTACATTGAGTAGTGTGAGTACGGATGATGTCATTAGGACACCTCAGTGACCTAAGTGCTTTCTGTTCAGAGTCTGCTTCAGACAGGAGACAGACTGTTATAAGACAAACCAAAATGCTGCTCATGGTATTCGGTTAAGATGAGGCTATGAATCTGAACAATTGAAAAGCTGCTACTATAGATTAAGATTTCAAGGTACTGCTTATAAGAATTTGCAAAGATTAAGTCATAAAATTATTAATTTAACTATTTACAATGGTGCTACTAGTGCTGTGATATGTAGTTGGCTAGTTACATGGCTAAATGAATAAAACGTTAGAAGAATGGAGATTAAAAATTGTATTAAATATATAATGACCTCAGTACTAATAAGGAATCTTTAAGAAACATAGCATTGTAATGCTGTGTTAACTACTCAGACAAATACGAGCAGTAGCTTGAAAGGGCTAATATACTATAAGTGGGAACCATTGTACTAAACATGCCATGATCTCAGCATTAATAAGCAATCTTTAAGACATACTCTGTTGCAATGCTGTACTTACTGTTCAGACAATAACAAGCAATAGCATTGAATGGATAACAAATTATTGGTAACAACAATTTTGCCATCTTTATCTCTGTTCCCTCCCTCTGTGCTCTCTCTCTCTCTCTCTCTGTGCCCTCTGTCTCTGTGCCCTCTGAGCGTCCTCTGCCCTCTGAGCGTCCTCTGCCCTTTGAGCGTCCTCTGCCCTCTGAGCTTCCTCTCTGTCACCTCTGTCTCTTTCTCTGTGCCCTCTCTGTGTGCACTCTGTCTCACTCTGTGCCCTCTCTCTCTCTGCCCACTGTCCCTGCCCTCTCTCCCTGTGCCCTCTGCCTGCCCTCTCTCTCTGTGCCCTCTGTCTCACTCTGTGTCCTCTCTGTGTAATTCATTGCTCTCTGTGCCCTCTGTCTGTGCCTTATATCTCTGTGCCCTCTCTCTGTGCCCTCTGTCTCTTTCTGTAACCTCTGTGCCTTCTGTCTGCCTCTGTGCCCTATATATCTTAGTACAGAAAATAAATAATACATTTGAGTTACCATTTAAATGTCTTAAAATAAGTTAAAAGACTAATTTCCTGCCCAGAAGTACAGTTATGCACTGCATTCTGTGAAACAAGGCAGGACATTAAAATGAGCCCACAATGCTTTTTCACTCTTAAATCCCAAAAACATTTTGGTATCCTATTACTCTTGGAGCCTCATTCAGTTGAGAAATTGTACTGGCGCCCGTAATGTAGGCCGTAAACTCATTTGCTATTCAATTGGTGTCTTTTCGCGAGCCGCAATCAGTCTGTTGGCCAAAATCTTACTAGTTCCAAATAGGACCTGCAAAGGGTGTACAGACTAGTTTGTAACACTGCAAAATACAATAAAAACATGCCAATGGACTTTAAAATATGGGGAAAGCAATGGAAGGCATTAGAATTTATTGCACAACAATCCCCAATTAACAAATAGCCCGTAACGAAAATATTTTTTTCATATGTTGTAATGGTCATGCATATGCCAATATGAAAAGACATGCTGCAAGATGCTGAAAGCATTTAGAGACACTAACTGATTAAATTGCAAAACAAAAACATGAAACTGCCTGCCATAATATCACTTACTCACAGAGGCTCTAATGTGAACCCTAATAATACAAAGATAATCTTATATACATCTCACTCATCACACCTACATTAGGGGAAACAAATAGTGGCCAAATGACACCGCCACATGACATATATCAAGTACTAAGGAAACATTTTATTTTTGGTTCTTCAGTCCCTCAGTTGTGTCCGACTCTCTCTGACCCTGTAGACTGCAGCACACTTACTTATGTTTCTGTCTGTGTTTATCCACAATGGCAAACATACCGGAGTGGGTTACCAGTTCTATCTCCAGTGGACTGTGATTTTTCTGACCTCTATGCTATGACCTGCCCACCTACAGTAGCCCTACATGGTATAGCTCACAGCTTCATTGAGGTGCATACAGTGCCTTGCAAAAGTGTTCACCCCCCCTTGACTTTCTACCTATTTTGTTACATTACAGCCTTAAGTTCAAGTACAAGTTTTGTTAATCTGAATTTTATATGATGGATCAGAACACAATAGTCTGAGTTGGTGAAGGGAAATAAGAAAAATATACATAAAACTAATTTTTAGAAATAGAAAACAGAAAATTGGCATGTGCATATTGTGACAGGGACGGCCTTTGGCTACCAGTTGCTCCTGTGATTTTTCCATAAACCACTGAGTCCTGATATTCTTTTATCTTTGATTTAAAAAAATCTTACAAAGCAAAGAATAGCTTAACTTCAGCATAAAAGAAGCATCTACACAACCGGGCTTGCTTATTTTCAGGAACACCCTGACTAGCCCTTAGACCGCTTCTCGGTCTGCAGGTAAAACAATACCTTTTTACACAGAGGGGTGGTACCTTTATGTTCAGTCTCTCTCTCAGCTGCAATGGATCCTCTGCAGGTCCTCTCCTCTTAGGGCAAATAGTCTCTTTAGTAAATCTAGTTGCAGTAACACAGACTGATCCTCTTAAGGGCAGCTTCCTGTGCTGCTCTGGCACCCACTCTGTAAGTCCCACCAGGTGCTGTTCAGGAGCTCTGTCTCTCTCTTCTCCCAGATCACGCTGAAATCCTCAGTGTCTCTTATTCTGATGCTGGCTGTACACTGCAGGCAATCTTTATTCATGTGTCAGTGTCTCTCTGTAGTTTAAGCAGTATTTCAAGCAGTCTTCTTTACTGCCTTACTTCAGTGCTTATCCCAGATCTCAGGATCCAACAGCAGCTGAGCTGTCTAATGTTCTCTCTCCCAGCTTCTCCAAACACACCACAGCTCCACACACTGCTCACAGCCCTTAGGTCAGAGCCTAATGAGCCACACCCTTTTTCTGAGTGTGTGTGTCTTTTAAAAAGGCATTTTACACCTGCAGCTCCAATTAGCCCAGCTCCAGGGGATTAACTCCAAGTTACCTGGATCATATCTTCTCCCTACTGCGTGACTTGCACCATCCACCGGGGGGCAGTACACCACAGTATGTATTCACCCCCGTTTGTTATTAAAAGCTCTGGTGCAACCAATTACCTTTAGAAGTCCCATAATTAGTGAAATTATGTCCACCTGTGTGCAATCTAAGTGTCACATGATCTTTCATTACATATACACACCTTTTTTAAAAGGCCCCAGAGGCTGCAACACCTAAGCAAGCACTGCCATGAAGACCAAAGAACTCTCCAACCAAGTAAGGGACAATGTTGTTGAGAAGTACAAGTCAGGGTTAGGTTATAAAAAAAAAAATCAAAATCTTTGATCATCCCCAGGAGCACCATCAAATCTATCATAACCAAATGGAAAAAACATTTCACAACAGCAAACCTGCCAAGAGATGGCCGCCCACCAAAACTCACGGATCGGTCAAGAAGGGCATTAATAAGAGAGGCAACTGGAGGAGCTGCAGAGTTCCACAGCAGAGACTGGAGTATCTGTACATAGGACGACAATAAGCCGTACTCTCCATAGAGTTGGGCTTTATGGCGGAGTAGCCAGAAGAAAGCCATTACTTTCAGCAAAAAACTAAATGAATTTTGAGTTTGTGAAAAGGCATGTGGGAAACTCCCAAAATGTATGGAGTAAGATGCTCTGGTCTGATGAGACTAAAATTGAACTTTTCATCTATCAAGAAAATGCTATGTCTGGCGCAAACCCAACAAATCACATCACTTAAAAAACATCATCCCCACAGTGAAACGTGGTGGTGGCAGCATCATGATGTGGGGATGTTTTTCAGCTGCCGAGACTTGGAAATTGGTCAGAGTTGAGGAAAAGATGAATGGTGCTAAATACATGGATATTCTTGAGCAAAACCTGTACCACTCTGGTGGTTGAAGGGGAAACATGTAAATGTGTTGGAATGGCCTAGTCAAAGCCAATAGAAAATCTGTGGTCAGACTTAAAGATTGCTGTTCACAAGTGCAAACCATCCAACTTGAAGGAGCTGGAGCAGTTTTGCAAGGAGGAATGGGCAACATACCCAGTGGTAATTTGTGGCAAGATCCTAGAGACTTATCCAAAGCGACTTAGAGCTGTGATTGTCGTAATAGGTGGCTCTACAAAGTATTAACTTTAGGGGGGTGAATAGTTATGCACATTGACTTTTTCTGTTATTTTGTCCAATTTGTTGTTAGTTAGCCAATAAAAAAAAAAAACATCTTCAAAGTTGTGGGCATGTTCTGTAAACTTAATGATTCAAATCCTCAAACAGTCCATGTTAATTCCAGGTTGTGAGGCAACAAAACACGAAAAATGCCAAGGGGGGGGGGGGGGGGGGGGCGGTGAATACTATTGCAAGGCACTGTAAGCCCCTTCACCCCCACAAGGTAGCAATCCAGAAGGGGTCAGGGAGAACATACACCACTCTAATCTATTCTAACCCCTTCAGGAATAACCCATCACAGAGGCCCATGGTGCAATAGCCAACTCACCTCCATTCAGGGATAATCTCTGCTACGCCCATCCTGGAAAGTCCCACGCCATTGCTGGTGGCCATGTGCCTAAATGTATACCCATTATCATTTGGTGAAATCCGATCAAGTGTTTTGGTGTCAATCAATTTACATTATCACCTGTCATATTGTTACCAGGCCTTTATGGGAATGTTGATACTCCACAGTATCACAAATTGGACCTGTCATGTGTATTAACCCTATATATATATATATATATATATATATATATATATATATATATATATATATATGTATAATATTGTATTATGTTACTATTATTATTATAATTATATGTATTAATCTATTGCATAGTAACTAGGGCTCATTTGTTTACTGATATAGGAATGTGACACAAATGTGATGTATGTGGATGTCCGAAAACCCCAACCATTGAAAACACACTGACACAGTGGGAACAGTATAACAAAGCTTTATTTCATACACAGAGCACAATCAGAAATGTACAAGCCCAGAGGCTTTTTTTTTGGAAAAAAGGGAATGCCTAAAGGGGGTAATGTCATTGTCTAGAATAATCATGATGCATAGCACCTGCCAGGATCACATGCGGTCACTGCACCACTGCAACCGGAATCTGATGAAAAAAAGGATCATCAGAAATTACTTCATTTAATTGAAGAAACCAGTTATGTGCATAGCACTTACAACTTGTCTATATCTGCTCAATGAAACAGATGCAAAAACCTCTGGACTGTGTAATCCAATCCAGTTTCACACATACAGTGTGTTCCACAATTTTTTTTTAAAAATAAGTGGTAAAAAATAAAAATGGAGGAGGATAAAAAAAAGAGAAACATGCATGTACAGTACAGTGCTAAATAATGTAACTGTAACAATTTACCAACTCACCTGATTTCCATCTGCAAGCATTACTAACCATTAGCTAGTTGTCAGGGTATCTCACCTTTAATAATGATGTGTCATCTCACAATAAATGCTTAGCTTTGACCAGCATCAGTCATCAGGGTGTACTATCACAATATGACATTGTTCATCAACATTGATATAACATCCATCAGCTATACAGCTGTTTGCACATGTTAAAAGATACTCAAGATATCAGAAATATAGGAAAAATACCCATTTATACGGAGAGGACACAAAGGTCAGCAGCCAGATTCAATGTTACTTACATCAGACACAAGGATCTGTTCTCAGACTGACATTGAGGTCAGGGTCACATGCTTAACTAGTGCATATATTAATGCTGGCTGTCATTAACATGCCATTGTAAGACTTTGGAAGTCCTCCGCCATAGCAGTTTTAGTCTACATTTAAGCTAACAACAATCTTGTCTTACATATCTGGATATGTGATAGCTTTAATATTGTGGGAACTACATTTTAAGGGCATTTGGAATATCTTACACTTAATACATTTCCTTCACAATACTTGCAGAAGATACCTTTATGGACCTGAATTGTGCCTAAAACAAAAGAAAAAACATCTGTAAAATAAGGCCTTTAAAAAGATAGGGACTGCAGCATTTCTTCTCAACAGCATTCCTTAGTGATCATCAATTGGGAGAATGTTACACAGAACCCTATGGGTCCTCAGAGAAGAGGATCATGGACCATTTGATGGGAGGTAGCCATCTGCGTCCAAAATATCACTATCACATAGGCCATGATCCTATACTGTGTAGCCAGGCTAGATTAGATTAACATTTGGACCAATAGATTGTCAAGGAGGAGTGTTGTTTAGAATGCACAAAATATATGTGCATCCGCTACATCCTCCTCCCCCTTAGCATCAAGCCCCTCCCCCTTGTGGGTGGTCTCCGTCTCCTTGGTGGGGGGGGGCAGGGGAGGCATACCCCCCAGGAGGCAGAGGCACATGCAGTGGTGGTGCTTATGGCGGTTGGTTGTGGCGGAGGTATGGCGGGAGGAGAGGAGCGGCCTGGCTGTGGGTGTGTGGGGGATGCCTCCGCGGTGGAGGAGGTGGGGCTGGGAATCAGAGCGCGGCACATGGCATTGGCAGTCACTTGCTGGATTTTGCTCTGGTCCGCCCCCATCCTGAGCAGCCTGGTAAGGTAATATTCAGTCATCATAAAGTGCCTCCTCTCCTCCCTATTTTGCCTGGCCAGGCTGTGCATGACCTCCGCATGATTGGCGGAGATGCTGTCCCTGATCCCCCGAAGACACTCCAGTTAATGGTGCATGATGGCCAGTATCTCCGCTTGTGCAGCCTGGCTTGGTGGGGGTGATGGAGGTTCGTGGGGTGTTGCTGGTTGAGGAGGTGTTGGTGGTGGCCCAGTGCGGAGGGTTTGGGGCCCGGTTTGAGCCTTGCTCCATAAGGGTGTTGGTATTGCTGGACCTGGTGGTGGCCAGTCCGCCGCACTGCTAAGTGGGGAGAAGGAGGTGGGATCAAGCCCCACTTGTCCCTCCAGTAGGAGGGCCCTGGTGATAGGCTGAGTCTCTGGAGGAGGGGGACACTGCCCAGATAATATCCTCCTCGTCTGAACCAGGGCCCTTTGCTCCGCTTCCTTCCTCCTCCCCCTGCGCCGGTTCTTGCTGGGCGGGGGCTCCCTTGCCAATGTCCTGCTGCAGTGGAGCCAACGCCCCTGTAGTAGTGTGTACATGTGGTGCCATGTTGGTTAAGTGATATTCACCTGACATGGAGGCTGGATCCTGCTGGTCCACCAGGCCTGAAGCTCCAGCGGTGGGCAACCGGCTCAATAGATATTTGGCGACCTTCTTCCACTCGTTGTAACTGACTGTCACTCTGGGGCCACCACTTGGTGCTGCAGCTTGACTGTCCTCCTTGGCCATCATCCTCCTCACCTTGGCTATGATGTCATCAAACCTGTGCTTTACAGACCTCACATCCCTTTCCACTGTTCCCTCTGCTTTTACTGCGGCCGCTACCTCCTTCCATGCCTGGGCCCTAGGCCCAGGCCTAATTTCCCTCCCCCCTACAAGGATAACGGGGAATCCATGGATTGCATCAAGGAGGACCACATTCTCCTGGTGTGTAGTTTAGGGCCCTCTCGACTGTGGACGGTGATCCTGCACTCCCTCATCTGCCCCTGTGGCCTGTCCCTCCCCTGAACTACCACCCCCTTGGGATCAGGCCCCTCCTCCTCTGTCCCTGTACTGGATGTGCCTATCTCTATGGGCACCCTGCCACCACCCACCTCCTCTACTCTCCTCTTCGCCACTCTCCTCCTCTCCACCACTCCCCGGTGCCACATCTCTGTCCTCTTAGCCTCTCCTCTTCTCTCCTCCCTGCCTCTCCACCCCTAAACCCAAAAAGAATATAACAATAAATACAAATAAGTATTACTGTATATATATGGGGGGAATAAATTGTGTTTTATGTGTATTTATTAACTGTTGGGGAATGGAGGGTTGGGTATGGGATGGGGGTGTGTGCATAACAGGATTGGATTGTAACTGCAGACAGCTTTTATTCCAGCCCACTAAAAGTTTGCGGGCGCGGGACAGGTTTACAGGCTTGATGCTTCGGCCTGTGTGGCCTTGTTCAGTTGTATAGCTCCTTAATTGTAGCAGAGTTCAAGCATGCAGCAAGCCCACAGAAATACGGACTGTACACCACGAGTTGCGGCCTTGCAATTGAATGAGGCCCTTGCTCATCATAAGCTAAATAATTGTTGTGGTAAATAGCCTCCCCACAAAATTTAAAAATCTGAGACATTTAAAGACCACTCTTACTTTTACAGTTTGTGGGTTGGGTTTGTATCTGATGGTTTTAATAATGTGAACGGGAGTTTGGTTCTTCGAAGCCGCTGTAGCGGCTCTTGTTCTGAACTAATGACCAGAGTAGAAGAATGGATTGTGGCTGAGTCTTGTGAGAATGAGACTAAAATAGTGGACAAAAGTGGTCGTTTATAGCGGTTGACTGGAGAGGCTAGTCCAACAGTAATGGCAATGTAACTGATTTTAGTGTCAGGATTGGTAAGATCCTGGTTAAATGTGATGTCCTCTTTGGTTAGATAACTGGGTTGAGAATGAGAGATGGTAAACTCACTAGGCTGGAGGAAACCAAAAAAGGCCATTTTAGTGGCGGCAATGATGGTAAAAGATGTATTTCTCTCGAAAGGGTTTCTGGAGAGACAAGTGACTATCTGCTTTAATATGTCGCTATAGATAGAGAGTCTTGTTGATTTTGGTGGTGATATATTGTGTACGAGGCCTTTCAGAAATAGTTTGACTGGAGGAACAGACAATAAGGACTCTGAGAACTTTAGATTGGTGGAATTGAACTCCGGTTGAGTATGTCTTAATGGTGTAAGGGTGGAGATGAAGCCCGGTCTTACCATGGGCAGCAAAGGCTAGGAATACGGGAAGTGATGATGAAATATGATGACTGGCAGTGAATTTGGAAATAGTACCAAAGCTCTATCATACATATTTCTTGAATTCAGGGTGAGACCATTGAACATTTGACAAGCTTGGTGCAAGATAATTTCTATATTATGATGGCTTGCAAACAGAGTGGTGGTTGGAGGATCGTGTATCCCGGAGGAGCGGAGGAGTATTACTAGAATTGTTTCCTGAATGTAACGATGAATGAAGTAATTATCAGTGAGAGAATTGATGGCTACGTCTCTGAGGAGGGACATCGTAATAGAATCGAACATTCTAGATATTGATATGATATCTCAAGAGATCTTGTTTCTTATAATGAATCTGATAAGTTGCTCTGGAAAATATGAGTTTGGGTGTAGAGTTTAGGTGGGGAGGCCAAAGGTATGTTACAATTTCATTATTCTATATTGTCTTGAAGTGAGATTCAGAAAAATATACAACAAACTATGGTGATGAAGCAATAGGTGTGGAGAGAAAAAATGACAGACCATTCCACTTGCTAAGGAAGGATGTCCATAGTATTAAGCTCCTCAACAACTGGTTACTAATAGTGATGGTGGCCTGTTGGTTGGCTGGATCAGTCAAATCAGCTAGCAGAATATGAATCGTCTGCCTTGGGGTAGAATCTTAGTGGCGTAATTGAGGTGTCCAAGAAGCACTTGAAGATCCTTGATGGTGCTTTCTTTATTGTCATTCAGGGTGCTGATATACTTGTTTAGACGTGCAAGTTTGTTGGCTGGTAGTCTAGCCTCCATCAAAACTTTATACAGTATGATTCCAAGGAATTTGATAGTATAGGATGAAACTTCTATTTTATCTAGGGTATAGGGGATCCAAATAGGTTAATATTTTTTTTTAATCTCTCAGGATTTTAGTTGGAGGGTTTAAAAAACAAAAAAGGTGTTGAATTAATGAATGACTTTGTGACATCTGTGCATGTTGAGTGCTATCCAACAAAGAGATCCTCCGACGGTGTCAAGCAGCTTGGGGCTTCTCTTAGACCCGAACGTGAGCCTATTGGTGAAGTAATATGAGTGTCTCCATTTGATTCTGTGAAGGTGCCAAAGAATTGATAGGATGAAGCTTAAAGGCATCATTAATATCAGATTTAAACAAACCAGCAGTCTGTGATGATGGAGATTGCATCATCAACGCAGGCATATTGAAGTGAATACTACTCTGATGAGATTAACAAGTTGATACTAGGGATAGCACAGTTGTGAGGTGCTGATAGGTCTATTACAAGACTTTTCTTAAGGGAGTATTTCCCTGTAGCAACTCCAATGGGATTAATTGTCCAGAGTGGGAAGGAAGGTGATTGGAAGGAACCCATCAAGTAGCCATTTAGGACTTCTGTTATTCAGAGTTTAGCCACTACCTCAGGGTCCTTTGTAGATGTGAGTAGATTATCACTAGCAAACGAAATCTGAAGCAATGTTGCCACCCTTTTGTGAAACCCATGGGACAATCCATTAACAAAAAAAATGAACCAAGTGTTGAGATGGATTACAGATTAAGAAATCAGATAACCCTGGCAGGTTGATGGCTGATTGTCATTTGGTATGCATAATTGTTGGGCAAATCAATTTGGCATGTGCCTTGTTGCAGACCACACAGAAATGTAAGAGGCTTCAGCCAATGAAATTATACCCCTGTGTATTGAAATTGTTAAAAATCGGGATTGCCCCAACATAATTTACTTGCCTGCCAAAGCTATCTTTAGACAGGCAGGCTTGATGTGCCTGGGGTTATACAGAGAGAATGGGATGTGTCTGTTGTTGTGGAGATATGACATTTGGACAGTAAATTTGAATAGGTCAGTGGTGATTGCCAATGTTGGTAGGCAGCAAATTGTATGACTGAGAAGTGTCGGAAGAAAAAGATTGTGGTTGAGTGTGAACCAGTTGCTGGAATAAGTAAACTGACTGATGGCAGCTGCAGGTTTGGTTGAGAATGAATGGTGATAATCAAAGTATACAAAACCGGCCCAGTGGGAGGCCAAATCAACTCTCAAATATAGGTTTTCGTCCATCTCTTGTCTTCTCTGGGGAAAGGCTGAGCAGAGGATATGCCTGTACATGCTTTACTCCAAGACAAATTCAAGCATGGTCAGCTTCTGATTCTGATGAGGATCCTTCAATTTTTCGATAACGTGGTAAATGAGAGAGAAAGGCTTGAGAGGTAAAGATAAATGGGTAAAACCACACAAAAAAGGGAAACAGGATAAAGGTATGAAAACAAACGAATGTAATGGTGGAATGACTGATATGTTAGGTGGGATAGTGGTGATGAAGAAGAAGAATAACAAAACTATGATTCATGGAGATGAAAAGTTCAATATTGATTGAATGCATGCTGCAGATTCAGCCACAGAGCTGGGTGCGACAGGCCGACAGAGGTGTGACTGATGGGGAAAGTGACAGCGAGGGAAGGGAGGAAGAGGAACAGATGAAGAGTGGGAAACGGCACGAACAGCGATGGCTAGGATAGGCAGTGGCAGGGAATGACAGGGGAATCTACGGGCATGGGGGGAGAGGCAAAGGGGAACACGGCAGAGGCAAAACAAACGACTCACTAAACTAAGCAATAACACAGGGAATGAAACACAGGGGAGCAAAATGTAACAGGGACTAGGCGAACCTAAGTGCAATGGTATTTTGTCTGAGTCCAGGAATCACCGACCAGACCTACTGCAGGCCAGTCTGGAAGCTTTGAAATGCCTGTGTAGGGTGTTGGAAGGGGCGTGATATTCATACCAGCGGTGAAAGAAGTGATCTTGCTAGAACAATTGTATTCTTTATGTCCTACCCCATGAAGAGATGGATTCTTGATCAATGCTCTACAACCACCTAGCCTGCTTGTGGAATGGTACAAGGTGACTTGAGGGATACTATAGTAGCTATCACTGTGATCCATCCAAATTTTGTGAGCCATACAGCAGTACTAACTAAAAAGATGGATGTTGTGGTAGCTGATGGACAGAAAAGTTATATCCCCATGGCACAAGTATATATTGTCTGGGGAATCGGGAATGGACATTGTGTAGTGGTTGTTCTGAAAGGACTTTGATCTATTGTACTGCTCGAAAATGATCTGGTCATATGGAAGTGCTGTCACTCGGGCACAAACTGCAGAACTTCTCTCTCCCCCTCTTCTCTCTCTCCCGCTTCTTTGTCTCCCTCTCCCACATTAGCACTTAGACACATGCTGGGCACATTGTATATTACAGACACAGGCTGGGCACATTGTCTCTTACAGGCGGGGCACATTGGCTATTACAGACACATACTGGACACATTGGCTATTGCAGGCACAGGATGGGCACATTGGCTATTAAAGACTGGACACTTTGGCTATTACGGGCACAGACTGGTCATATTGGCTCTTACAGGCTGGACACTTTGGCTATTACAGACATAAGCTGGGCATATTGGCTATTACAGGCAGAGGATGGACACTTTGGCTATTACAGGCACATTGGCTCTTACAGGCTGGGCACTTTGGCTATTACAGACACATGATCTGGTCATATGGAAGTGCTGTCACTCGGGCACAAACTGCAGAACTTCTCTCTCCCGCTTCTTTCTCTCCCGCTTCTTTGTCTCCCACTCCCACATTAGCACTTAGACACAGGCTGGGCACTTTGGCTATTACAGGCGGGGCACATTGGCTATTACAGACACATACTGGACACATTGGCTAATGCAAGCACAGACTGGGCACACTGGCTATTGCAGGCACAGGATGGGCACATTGGCTATTAAAGACTGGACACTTTGGCTATTGCAGGCACAAGCTGGGCACATTGGCTATTACAGGCACAGACTGGGCACATTGGCTATTACAGGCACAGGATGGGCACGTTGGCTTTTACAGGCAGAGGATGGACACTTTGGCTATTACTGGCACAGACTTGGCATACTGGCTCTTACAGGCTGGACAATTTGGCTATTACAGACACAAGCTGGGCACATTGGCTATTACAGGCAGAGGCTGGACATTTTGGCTATCACATGCACAGACTGGGCACATTGGATCTTACAGGCTTTACACTTTGGCTATTACAGACACAAGCTGGGCACATTGGATCTTACAGGCTTAACACTTTGGCTATTACAGAAACAAGCTGGGCATATTAGCTATTACAGGCAGAGGATGGACACTTTGGCTATTACAGGCACATACTGGTCATATTGGCTCTTACAGGCTGGACACTTTGGCTATTACAGACATAAGCTGGGCATATTGGCTATTACAGGCAGAGGATGGACACTTTGGCTATTACAGGCACATTGGCTCTTACAGGCTGGGCACTTTGGCTATTACAGACACATGATCTGGTCATATGGAAGTGCTGTCACTCGGCACAGAACTGCAGAAATTCTCTCTCCCCCTCTTCTCTCTCTCCCGCTTCTTTCTCTCCCGCTTCTTTGTCTCCCTCTCCCACATTAGCACTTAGACACATGCTGGGCACATTGTATATTACAGTCACAGGCTGGGCATATTGTCTCTTACAGGCTGGGCACATTGTCTCTTACAGGCAGGGCACATTGGCTATTACAGACACATACTGGACACATTGGCTAATGCAAGCACAGACTGGACACTTTGGCTATTGCAGGCACAAGCTGGGCACATTGGCTATTACAGGCACAGACTGGGCACATTGGCTATTACAGGCACAGGATGGGCATATTGGCTATTACAGGCAGAGGCTGGACACTTTGGCTATTACAGGCACAGACTGGGCATATTGGCTCTTACAGGCTGGACAATTTGGCTATTACAGACACAAGCTGGGCATATTGGCTATTACAGGCGAGGATGGACACTTTGGCTATTACAGGCACATTGGCTCTTACAGGCTGGGCACTTTGGCTATTACAGACACATGATCTGGTCATATGGAAGTGCTGTCACTCGGGCACAAACTGCAGAACTTCTCTCTCCCCCTCTTCTCTCTCTCCCGCTTCTTTGTCTCCCTCTCCCACGTTAGCACTTAGACACATGCTGGGCACATTGTATATTACAGTCACAGGCTGGGCATATTGTCTCTTACAGGCTGGGCCCATTGTCTCCTACAGGTGGGGCACATTGGCTATTACAGACACATACTGGACACATTGGCTAATGCAAGCACAGACTGGGCACACTGGCTATTGCAGGCACAGGATGGGCACATTGGCTATTAAAGACTGGACACTTTGGCTATTGCAGACACAAGCTGGGCACTTTGGCTATTACAGGCACAGACTGGGCACATTGGCTATTACAGGCACAGGATGGGCACATTGGCTATTAAAGACTGGACACTTTGGCTATTGCAGACACAAGCTGGGCACTTTGGCTATTACAGGCACAGACTGGGCACATTGGCTATTACAGGCACAGGATGGGCACATTGGCTATTACAGGCACAGACTGGGCATATTGGCTCTTACAGGCTGGACAATTTGGCTATTACAGACACAAGCTGGGCACATTGGCTATTAAAGACAGAGGATGGACACTTTGGCTAATACAGGCACAGACTGGGCACATTGGCTGTTACAGGCTGGACACTTTGGCTATTACAGACACAAGCTGGGCACATTGGCTATAACAGGCAGAGGCTGGACACTTTGGCTATTACATGCACAGACTGGGCATATTGGCTCTTACAGGCTGGACACTTTGGCTATAACAGACACAAGCTGGGCACATTGGCTATTACAGGCACAGACTGGGCACATTGGCTCTTACAGGCTGGACACTTTGGCTATTACAGACACAAGCTGGGCACATTGGCTATTGCAGGCAGAGGATGGACACTTTGGCTATTACAGGCACATACTGGACACATTGGCTAATGCAAGCACAGACTGGGCACACTGGCTATTGCAGGCACAGGATGGGCACATTGGCTATTAAAGACTGGACACTTTGGCTATTGCAGACACAAGCTGGGCACTTTGGCTATTACAGGCACAGACTGGGCACATTGGCTATTACAGGCACAGGATGGGCACATTGGCTATTAAAGACTGGACACTTTGGCTATTGCAGACACAAGCTGGGCACTTTGGCTATTACAGGCACAGACTGGGCACATTGGCTATTACAGGCACAGGATGGGCACATTGGCTATTACAGGCACAGACTGGGCATATTGGCTCTTACAGGCTGGACAATTTGGCTATTACAGACACAAGCTGGGCACATTGGCTATTAAAGACAGAGGATGGACACTTTGGCTAATACAGGCACAGACTGGGCACATTGGCTGTTACAGGCTGGACACTTTGGCTATTACAGACACAAGCTGGGCACATTGGCTATAACAGGCAGAGGCTGGACACTTTGGCTATTACATGCACAGACTGGGCATATTGGCTCTTACAGGCTGGACACTTTGGCTATAACAGACACAAGCTGGGCACATTGGCTATTACAGGCACAGACTGGGCACATTGGCTCTTACAGGCTGGACTTTTTGGCTATTACAGACACAAGCTGGGCACATTGGCTATTGCAGGCAGAGGATGGACACTTTGGCTATTACAGGCACATACTGGGCATATTGGCTCTTACAGGCTTGACACTTTGGCTATTACAGACATAAGCTGGGCATATTGGCTATTACAGGCAGAGGATGGACACTTTGGCTATTACAGGCACAGACTGGGCACATTGGCTCTTACAGGCTGGTCACCTTGGCTATTAAAGACTCAGACTGGGCACATTGGCTATTACAGGCAGAGGCTGGACACTTTGGCTATTACAAGCACAGACTGGGCACATTGGCTCTTACAGGCTGAACACTTTGGCTATTAAAGACATAGGTTGGCCACATTGGATCTTACAGGCTGGACTCTTTGGCTATTACAGGCACAGACTGGGCACATTGGCTCTTACAGGCTTGTCACTTTGGCTATTACAGACACAAGCTGGGCACATTGGATCTTACAGGCTTAACACTTTGGCTATTACAGAAACAAGCTGGGCACATTGGCTATTACAGGCAGAGGCTGGACACTTTGGCTATTACAGGCACATTGGCTCTTACAGGCTGGGCACTTTGGCTATTACAGACACATGATCTGGTCATATGGAAGTGCTGTCACTCAGGCACAAACTGCAGAACTTCTCTCTCCCGCTTCTTTCTCTCCCGCTTCTTTCTCTCCCGCTTCTTTGTCTCCCTCTCCCACATTAGCACTTAGACACATGCTGGGCACATTGTATATTACAGTCACAGGCTGGGCATATTGTCTCTTACAGGCTGGGCACATTGTCTCTTACAGGCAGGGCACATTGGCTATTACAGACACATACTGGACACATTGGCTAATGCAAGCACAGACTGGGCACACTGGCTATTGCAGGCACAGGATGGGCACATTGGCTATTAAAGACTGGACACTTTGGCTATTACGGGCACAGACTGGTCATATTGGCTATTACAGGCTGGACACTTTGGCTATTACAGACATAAGCTGGGCATATTGGCTATTACAGGCAGAGGATGGGCACTTTGGCTATTACAGGCACATTGGCTCTTACAGGCTGGGCACTTTGGCTATTACAGACACATGATCTGGTCATATGGAAGTGCTGTCACTCGGGCACAAACTGCAGAACTTCTCTCTCCCCCTCTTCTCTCTCTCCCGCTTCTTTGTCTCCCTCTCCCACGTTAGCACTTAGACACATGCTGGGCACATTGTATATTACAGTCACAGGCTGGGCATATTGTCTCTTACAGGCTGGGCACATTGTCTCTTACAGGCAGGGCACATTGGCTATTACAGACACATACTGGACACATTGGCTAATGCAAGCACAGACTGGGCACACTGGCTATTGCAGGCACAGGATGGGCGCATTGGCTATTAAAGACTGGACACTTTGGCTATTACGGGCACAGACTGGTCATATTGGCTATTACAGGCTGGACACTTTGGCTATTACAGACATAAGCTGGGCATATTAGCTATTACAGGCAGAGGATGGACACTTTGGCTATTACAGGCACATACTGGTCATATTGGCTCTTACAGGCTGGACACTTTGGCTATTACAGACATAAGCTGGGCATATTGGCTATTACAGGCAGAGGATGGACACTTTGGCTATTACAGGCACATTGGCTCTTACAGGCTGGGCACTTTGGCTATTACAGACACATGATCTGGTCATATGGAAGTGCTGTCACTCGGCACAGAACTGCAGAACTTCTCCCTCCCCCTCTTCTCTCTCTCCCGCTTCTTTCTCTCCCGCTTCTTTGTCTCCCTCTCCCACATTAGCACTTAGACACATGCTGGGCACATTGTATATTACAGTCACAGGCTGGGCATATTGTCTCTTACAGGCTGGGCACATTGTCTCTTACAGGCAGGGCACATTGGTTATTACAGACACATACTGGACACATTGGCTAATGCAAGCACAGACTGGACACTTTGGCTATTGCAGGCACAAGCTGGGCACATTGGCTATTACAGGCACAGACTGGGCACATTGGCTATTACAGGCACAGGATGGGCATATTGGCTATTACAGGCAGAGGCTGGACACTTTGGCTATTACAGGCACAGACTGGGCATATTGGCTCTTACAGGCTGGACAATTTGGCTATTACAGACACAAGCTGGGCACATTGGCTATTAAAGACAGAGGATGGACACTTTGGCTATTACAGACATAAGCTGGGCATATTGGCTATTACAGGCAGAGGATGGACACTTTGGCTATTACAGGCACATTGGCTCTTACAGGCTGGGCACTTTGGCTATTACAGACACATGATCTGGTCATATGGAAGTGCTGTCACTCGGGCACAAACTGCAGAACTTCTCTCTCCCCCTCTTCGCTCTCTCCCGCTTCTTTGTCTCCCTCTCCCACGTTAGCACTTAGACACATGCTGGGCACATTGTATATTACAGTCACAGGCTGGGCATATTGTCTCTTACAGGCTGGGCCCATTGTCTCCTACAGGTGGGGCACATTGGCTATTACAGACACATACTGGACACATTGGCTAATGCAAGCACAGACTGGGCAAACTGGCTATTGCAGGCACAGGATGGGCACATTGGCTATTAAAGACTGGACACTTTGGCTATTGCAGACACAAGCTGGGCACTTTGGCTATTACAGGCACAGACTGGGCACATTGGCTATTACAGGCACAGGATGGGCACATTGGCTATTAAAGACTGGACACTTTGGCTATTGCAGACACAAGCTGGGCACTTTGGCTATTACAGGCACAGACTGGGCACATTGGCTATTACAGGCACAGGATGGGCACATTGGCTATTACAGGCACAGACTGGGCATATTGGCTCTTACAGGCTGGACAATTTGGCTATTACAGACACAAGCTGGGCACATTGGCTATTAAAGACAGAGGATGGACACTTTGGCTAATACAGGCACAGACTGGGCACATTGGCTGTTACAGGCTGGACACTTTGGCTATTACAGACACAAGCTGGGCACATTGGCAATAACAGGCAGAGGCTGGACACTTTGGCTATTACATGCACAGACTGGGCATATTGGCTCTTAAAGGCTGGACACTTTGGCTATAACAGACACAAGCTGGGCACATTGGCTATTACAGGCACAGACTGGGCACATTGGCTCTTACAGGCTGGACACTTTGGCTATTACAGACACAAGCTGGGCACATTGGCTATTGCAGGCAGAGGATGGACACTTTGGCTATTACAGGCACATACTGGGCATATTGGCTTTTACAGGCTTTACACTTTGGCTATTACAGACATAAGCTGGGCATATTGGCTATTACAGGCAGAGGATGGACACTTTGGCTATTACAGACTCAGACTGGGCACATTGGCTATTACAGGCACAGACTGGGCACATTGGCTCTTACAGGCTGAACACTTTGGCTATTAAAGACATAGGTTGGGCACATTGGATCTTACAGGCTGGACTCTTTGGCTATTACAGGCACAGACTGGGCACATTGGCTCTTACAGGCTTGTCACTTTGGCTATTACAGACACAAGCTGGGCACATTGGATCTTACAGGCTTAACACTTTGGCTATTACAGACACAAGCTGGGCACATTGGCTATTACAGGCAGAGGCTGGACACTTTGGCTATTACGGGCACAGACTGGTCATATTGGCTCTTACAGACTGGACACTTTGGCTATTACAGACATAAGCTGGGCATATTGGCTATTACAGGCAGAGGATGGACACTTTGGCTATTACAGGCACATTGGCTCTTACAGGCTGGGCACTTTGGCTATTACAGACACATGATCTGGTCATATGGAAGTGCTGTCACTCGGGCACAAACTGCAGAACTTCTCTCTCCCCCTCTTCTCTCTCTCCCGCTTCTTTGTCTCCCTCTCCCACATTAGCACTTAGACACATGCTGGGCACATTGTATATTACAGTCACAGGCTGGGCATATTGTCTCTTACAGGCTGGGCCCATTGTCTCTTACAGGTGGGGCACATTGGCTATTACAGACACATACTGGACACATTGGCTAATGCAAGCACAGACTGGGCACACTGGCTATTGCAGGCACAGGATGGGCACATTGGCTATTAAAGACTGGACACTTTGGCTATTGCAGACACAAGCTGGGCACTTTGGCTATTACAGGCACAGACTGGGCACATTGGCTATTACAGGCACAGGATGGGCACATTGGCTATTAAAGACTGGACACTTTGGCTATTGCAGACACAAGCTGGGCACTTTGGCTCTTACAGGCTGGACACTTTGGCTATTACAGACACAAGCTGGGCACATAGGCTATTACAGGCAGAGGATGGACACTTTGGCTATTACAGGCACAGACTTTGCACATTGGCTCTTACAGGCTGGTCACTTTGGCTATTACAGACACAGACTGGGCACATTGGCTATTACAGGCAGAGGTTTGACACTTGTGCTATTACAAGCACAGACTGGGCACATTGGCTCTTACAGGCTGAACACTTTGGCTATTAAAGACACAGGCTGGGCACATTGGATCTTACAGGCTGGACACTTTGGCTATTACAGACACAAGCTTGGCACATTGGCTGTTACAGGCAGAGGATGGACACATTGGTGTCATGAATCAGCCAGGGGCCATCTTGGATTTGGAACTGTTATCTGCCACATGTTATTGAACAGAAGGTTTTGGGCTCCCAGAGCCACTGTTATAATGTAATATATTCAGGGCAGAGTCCCACTGTTATTGTTATGCATTGAGAGAAGAGGCAGTTTACCACGTCACCACTAATAAAGTTGTCATAACGCATTAAGTGGACTGACATGGGAAGTACTGCCTCATAACATGTGGGTTATAAAATGTTGTAGTGGTAATATCTGTAAATATATTGTATTGAAATGTTGGAGCCATGTTGTGTGCAGTCATCCATATTGACTGCATATGTAACCTGAGTTGATCACCCATCTGCCTTCCAGCTATCACCTAAAGTAAACACTTGAAGTGATAGGAAGGCCAGAACAAAGGGGTCTGTACAGACATAGAGGCACCATAACCCCAGGGGGTCTACAGGGATTCTCACTCAGAGAATCAGGGCAAAGTCCAGAGGGCAGGGAGATGTTTCTCCCTTGAAAGTCATAGACCAAATGAATTAGGTAGCCACACCTAGTGGGCAGACCTGGGAGGAGTCTCATGGTTCACACGTAGGGACCCTGCCTGATTGGCCAGAGGCAGTTAGGGGCTGGCTAAAGGTAGCCCTTCCTGGTAATTTTGCATGCATGTTTAAAAGATGGTGTTTTCCAAAATAAAGTGAGTTGAGAGATAGTTTTCACATAAACAAGGTGTGAGACTATTTCTGTGTGTTGTATCCTGACTTGGGGAGTGGTCTTGCTATGGGCCACTAAGTAACCTGGATCCAGTATTCTCTGCCTGTAGCTTTTGGGCCTTGCCCTCTTCAGAAGCCATATTTTGTGCCACAGAGAACAGGAACTACATGATTCTGCTGGGGTAGGTTTGAACTAGGTTCATATCAAGCCCCCAAGAAGAAGCAGATCGTGACAGTTGGCTATTACAGACACAGACTGGGCACATTGGCTCTTACAGGCTGAACACTTTGGCTATTAAAGACACAGGCTGGGCACATTGAATCTTATAGGCTGGACACTTTGGCTATTACAGACATAAGCTGGGCATATTGGCTATTACAGGCAGAGGATGGACACTTTGGCTATTACATGCACATTGGCTCTTACAGGCTGGGCACTCTGGCTATTACAGACACATGATCTGGTCATATGGAAGTGCTGTCACTCGGGCACAAACTGCAGAACTTCTCTCTCCCGCTTCTTTCTCTCCAACTTCTTTCTCTCCCGCTTCTTTGTTTCCCTCTCACACATTAGCACTTAGACACAGGCTGGGCACTTCGGCTATTACAGACACAAGCTGGGCATATTGGCTATTACAGGCAGAGGATGGACACGTTGGCTATTACAGGCACATTTGCTCTTACAGGCTGGGCACTTTGGCTATTACAGACACATGATCTGGTCATATGGAAGTGCTGTCACTCGGCACAGAACTGCAGAACTTCTCTCTCCCCCTCTTCTCTCTCTCCCGCTTCTTTGTCTCCCTCTCCCACATTAGCACTTAGACACATGCTGGGCACATTGTATATTACAGTCACAGGCTGGGCATATTGTCTCTTACAGGCTGGGCACATTGTCTCTTACAGGCAGGGCACATTGGCTATTACAGACACATACTGGACACATTGGCTAATGCAAGCACAGACTGGACACTTTGGCTATTGCAGGCACAAGCTGGGCACATTGGCTATTACAGGCACAGACTGGGCACATTGGCTATTACAGGCACAGGATGGGCATATTGGCTATTACAGGCAGGGGCTGGACACTTTGGCTATTACAGGCCCAGACTGGGCATATTGGCTATTATAGGCTGGACAATTTGGCTATTACAGACACAAGCTGGGCACATTGGCTATTAAAGACAGAGGATGGACACTTTGGCTATTACAGGCACAGACTGGGTACATTGGCTGTTACAGGCTGGACACTTTGGTTATTACAGACACAAGCTGGGCACATTGGCTATTACAGGCAGAGGATGGACACTTTGGCTATTACAGGCACAGACTGGGCATATTGGCTTTTAAAGGCTAGACACTTTGGCTATTACAGACACAAGCTGGGCACATTGGCTCTTACAGGCTGGACACTTTGGCTATTACAGACACAAGCTGGGCACATTGGCTATTACAGGCAGAGGATGGACACTTTGGCTATTACAGGCACAGACTAGGCACATTTGCTCTTACAGGCTGAACACTTTGGCTATTAAAGACACAGACTGGGCACATTGGCTCTTACAGGCTGGACACTTTGGCTATTACAGACACAAGCTGGGCACATTGGCTATTACAGGCAGAGGATGGACACTTTGGCTATTACGGGCATAGACTGGGCACATTGGCTCTTACAGGCTGGTCACTTTGGCTATTACAGACACAAGCTGGGCACATTGGATCTTACAGGCTTAACACTTTGGCTATTACAGACATAAGCTGGGCATATTGGCTATTACAGGCAGAGGATGGACACTTTGGCTATTACAGGCACATTGGCTCTTACAGGCTGGGCACTTTGGCTATTACAGACACAAGCTGGGCACATTGGCTATTAAAGACAGAGGATGGACACTTTGGCTAGTACAGGCACAGACTGGGCACATTGGCTGTTACAGGCTGGACACTTTGGCTATTACAGACACAAGCTGGGCACATTGGCTATAAATGGCAGAGGCTGGACACTTTGGCTATTACAGGCACAGACTGGGCATATTGGCTCCTACAGGCTGGACACTTTGGCTATTACAGACACAAGCTGGGCACATTGGCTATTACAGGCACAGACTGGGCACATTGGCTCTTACAGGCTGGACACTTTGGCTATTACAGACACAAGCTGGCCACATTGGCTATTACAGGCAGAGGATAGACACTTTGGCTATTACAGGCACATTCTGGGCACATGGGCTCTTACAGGCTGGTCACTTTGGCTATTACAGACACAAGCTGGGCACATTGGCTATTACAGGCAGAGACTGGACACTTTGCCTATTACAGGCACAGACTGGGCATATTGGCTTTTACAGGCTAGACACTTTGGCTATTATAGACACAAGCTGGGCACATTGGCTCTTACAGGCTGGTCACTTTGGCTATTACAGACACAAGCTGGGCACATTGGATCTTACAGGCTTAACACTTTGGCTATTACAGACACAAGCTGGGCACATTGGCTATTACAGGCAGAGGCTGGACACTTTGCCTATTACAGGCACAGACTGGGCACTTTGGCTCTTACAGGCTGGTCACTTTGGCTATTACAGACACAGGCTGGGCACATTGGCTATTACAGGCAGAGGCTGGACACTTGTGCTATTACAAGCACAGACTGGGCACATTGGCTCTTACAGGCTGAACACTTTGGCTATTAAAGACACAAGCTGGGCACATTGGATCTTACAGGCTGGACGCTTTGGCTATTAAAGACACAAGCTGGGCACATTGGCTGTTACAGGCAGAGGATGGACACGTTGGCTATTACAGACACAGACTGGGCACATTGGCTCTTACAGACTGGACACTTTGGCTATTACAGACATAAGCTGGGCATATTGGCTATTACAGGCAGAGGATTGACAATTTGGCTATTACAGGCACATTGGCTCTTACAGGCTGGGCACTTTGGCTTTTAAAGACACAAGCTGGACACTTTGGCTATTACAGACACATGATCTGGTCATATGGAAGTGCTGTCACTCGGGCACAAACTGCAGAACTTCTCTCTCCCCCTCTTCTCTCTCTCCCGCTTCTTTGTCTCCCTCTCCCACGTTAGCACTTAGACACATGCTGGGCACATTGTATATTACAGTCACAGGCTGGGCATATTGTCTCTTACAGGCTGGGCCCATTGTCTCTTACAGGCGGGGCACATTGGCTATTACAGACACATACTGGACACATTGGCTAATGCTAGCACAGAGTGGGCACACTGGCTATTGCAGACACAGGATGGGCACATTGGCTATTAAAGACTGCACACTTTGGCTATTGCAGGCACAAGCTGGGCACATTGGCTATTACAGGCACATACTGGTCACATTGGCTATTACAGGCACAGGATGGGCACATTGGCTATTACAGGCAGAGGCTGGACACTTTGGCTATTACAGGCACAGACTGGGCATATTGGCTCTTACAGGCTGGACAATTTGGCTATTACAGACACAAGCTGGGCACATTGGCTATTAAAGACAGAGGATGGACACTTTGGCTATTACAGGCACAGCCTGGGCACATTGGCTGTTACAGGCTGGACACATTGCCTATTACAGGCACAGACTGGGCATATTGGCTTTTACAGGCTAGACACTTTGGCTATTACAGAGACAAGCTGGGCACATTGGCTCTTACAGGCTGGTCACTTTGGCTATTACAGACACAGACTGGTCACTTTGGCTATTACAAGCACAGACTGGGCACATTGGCTCTTACAGCCTGAACACTTTGGCTATTAAAGACACAGGCTGGGCACATTGGATCTTACAAGCTGGACACTTTGGCTATTAAAGACACAAGCTGGGCACATTGGCTGCTACAGGCAGAGGATGGACATGTTGGCTATTACAGACACAGACTGGGCACATTGGCTCTTACAGACTGGACACTTTGGCTATTACAGACACAAGCTGGGCACATTGGCTATTACAGGCAGAGGATGGACACTTTGGCTATTACAGGCACAGACTGGGCACATTGGCTCTTACAGGCTTGTCACTTTGGCTATTACAGACACAAGCTGGGCACATTGGATCTTACAGGCTTAACACTTTGGCTATTACAGACACAAGCTGAGCACATTGGCTATTACAGGCAGAGGCTGGACACTTTGGCTATTACGGGCACAGACTGGTCATATTGGCTCTTACAGGCTGGTCACTTTGGCTATTACAGACATAAGCTGGGCATATTGGCTATTACAGGCGAGGATGGACACTTTGGCTATTACAGGCACATTGGCTCTTACAGGCTGGGCACTTTGGCTATTACAGACACATGATCTGGTCATATGGAAGTGCTGTCACTCAGGCACAAACTGCAGAACTTCTCTCTCCCCCTCTTCTCTCTCTCCCGCTTCTTTGTCTCCCTCTCCCACATTAGCACTTAGACACATGCTGGGCACATTGTATATTACAGTCACAGGCTGGGCATATTGTCTCTCACAGGCTGGGCCCATTGTCTCCTACAGGTGGGGCACATTGGCTATTACAGACACATACTGGACACATTGGCTAATGCAAGCACAGACTGGGCACACTGCCTATTGCAGGCACAGGATGGGCACATTGGCTATTAAAGACTGGACACTTTGGCTATTGCAGACACAAGCTGGGCACTTTGGCTATTACAGGCACAGACTGGGCACATTGGCTATTACAGGCACAGGATGGGCACATTGGCTATTAAAGACTGGACACTTTGGCTATTACAGGCACAGGATGGGCACATTGGCTATTACAGGCACAGACTGGGCATATTGGCTCTTACAGGCTGGACAATTTGGCTATTACAGACACAAGCTGGGCACATTGGCTATTAAAGACAGAGGATGGACACTTTGGCTAATACAGGCACAGACTGGGCACATTGGCTGTTACAGGCTGGACACTTTGGCTATTACAGACACAAGCTGGGCACATTGGCTATAACAGGCAGAGGCTGGACACTTTGGCTATTACATGCACAGACTGGGCATATTGGCTCTTACAGGCTGGACACTTTGGCTATAACAGACACAAGCTGGGCACATTGGCTATTACAGGCACAGACTGGGCACATTGGCTCTTACAGGCTGGACACTTTGGCTATTACAGACACAAGCTGGGCACATTGGCTATTGCAGGCAGAGGATGGACACTTTGGCTATTACAGGCACATACTGGGCATATTGGCTCTTACAGGCTTGACACTTTGGCTATTACAGACATAAGCTGGGCATATTGGCTATTACAGGCAGAGGCTGGACACTTTGGCTATTACAAGCACAGACTGGGCACATTGGCTCTTACAGGCTGAACACTTTGGCTATTAAAGACATAGGTTGGGCACATTGGATCTTACAGGCTGGACTCTTTGGCTATTACAGGCACAGACTGGGCACATTGGCTCTTACAGGCTTGTCACTTTGGCTATTACAGACACAAGCTGGGCACATTGGATCTTACAGGCTTAACACTTTGGCTATTACAGACACAAGCTGGGCACATTGGCTATTACAGGCAGAGGCTGGACACTTTGGCTATTACGGGCACAGACTGGTCATATTGGCTCTTACAGACTAGACACTTTGGCTATTACAGACATAAGCTGGGCATATTGGCTATTACAGGCAGAGGATGGACACTTTGGCTATTACAGGCACATTGGCTCTTACAGGCTGGGCACTTTGGCTATTACAGACACATGATCTGGTCATATGGAAGTGCTGTCACTCGGGCACAAACTGCAGAACTTCTCTCTCCCCCTCTTCTCTCTCTCCCGCTTCTTTGTCTCCCTCTCCCACGTTAGCACTTAGACACATGCTGGGCACATTGTATATTACAGTCACAGGCTGGGCATATTGTCTCTTACAGGCTGGGCCCATTGTCTCTTACAGGTGGGGCACATTGGCTATTACAGACACATACTGGACACATTGGCTAATGCAAGCACAGACTGGGCACACTGGCTATTGCAGGCACAGGATGGGCACATTGGCTATTAAAGACTGGACACTTTGGCTATTGCAGACACAAGCTGGGCACTTTGGCTATTACAGGCACAGACTGGGCACATTGGCTATTACAGGCACAGGATGGGCACATTGGCTATTAAAGACTGGACACTTTGGCTATTGCAGACACAAGCTGGGCACTTTGGCTATTACAGGCACAGACTGGGCACATTGGCTATTACAGGCACAGGATGGGCACATTGGCTATTACAGGCAGAGGCTGGACACTTTGGCTATTACAGGCACAGACTGGGCATATTGGCTCTTACAGGCTGGACAATTTGGCTATTACAGACACAAGCTGGGCACATTGGCTATTAAAGACAGAGGATGGACACTTTGGCTATTACAGGCACAGACTGGGTACATTGGCTGTTACAGGCTGGACACTTTGGCTATTACAGACACAAGCTGGGCACATTGGCTATAACAGGCAGAGGCTGGACACTTTGGCTATTACATGCACAGACTGGGCATATTGGCTCTTACAGGCTGGACACTTTGGCTATAACAGACACAAGCTGGGCACATTGGCTATTACAGGCACAGACTGGGCACATTTGCTCTTACAGGCTGGACACTTTGGCTATTACAGACACAAGCTGGGCACATTGGCTATTGCAGGCAGAGGATGGACACTTTGGCTATTACAGGCACATACTGGGCATATTGGCTCCTACAGGCTTGACACTTTGGCTATTACAGACATAAGCTGGGCATATTGGCTATTACAGGCAGAGGATGGACACTTTGGCTATTACAGGCACAGACTGGGCACATTGGCTCTTACAGGCTGGTCACTTTGGCTATTACAGACACAGACTGGGCACATTGGCTATTACAGGCAGAGGCTGGACACTTTGACTATTACAAGCACAGACTGGGCACATTGGCTCTTACAGGCTGAACACTTTGGCTATTAAAGACATAGGTTTGGCACATTGGATCTTACAGGCTGGACTCTTTGGCTATTATAGACACAAGCTGGGCATATTGTCTATTACAGGCAGAGGCTGGACACTTTGGCTATTACAAGTACAGACTGGGCACATTGGCTCTTACAGGCTGAACACTTTGGCTATTAAAGACATAGGTTGGGCACATTGGATCTCACAGACTTGGCACATTGGTACTTACATACACAGGCTGGGCACATTGGTTGGTAGAGACACAGGCTGCTGAGCACATTTCTCCCTCTCTCTCTCTCTCCCTCCACCCTTGACTGCTCTCGGGCTGCTCCACTGCCAGTGGCTCCTCCCCCTGGTGGCTCCTCCTCTCCCATGTAAGTACTCTGAGGGAGAGAGCTGGGGCAAGGGGGAAGGCAGTTAGGGGCATTTTTGTAACTCCCAAAGAACCGCTGGGGTGCTACCCCCTTCCTACACCACTGCACACACACCCTGCACAGCCACTCAGCACCCACCTGGTCTCCTTCATGCCGCGGCTCCTCTGTTGCACAGTCACGGCAAAGCAACCTAGCTGTACAGGAAAATAGTATATCTTATCAGTAGTTGTTTATGCTATTCAGTACCCTCAAGCTGTAGCCTTGGGCAAAATTACTGCTACTACTTTAGCTGAAGCCTTTTCATGGGTGGGATTCCCGAGGGAAAATCCTGTCTGATCGAGGTACCCAGTTTATGCATGATCAAACACAGCATTTGTGACAACTATGTTGCATTAATCATCTGTGTTCCTGTTATGGATGATAATTAGGAAAATGTCTTTTCATGTTATTATCTTTGTCTGCATTCCTTACTCACTTATATATTTATTAATGAGAAGAAGGTTACTTAAAATGGAGGATGAAACTACAAACAACATGGCTTCAGAACTACAAATGGGAGTGGCCTGATGATGCATACATCCGTGACCAAATAAGGACAGATGAACGGTTCCTCCCTAAACTGACCAGTATGATGACGACACACTACAGCAATTTTGAACCAATCAATAAAGCTATTAATTCCTAGACAAAGGAATCATGTGACGTTTGATCAGATAACGTTTTCTACATATAAACGTGTAAACTGCCATTTTAATACAGAGCGCTTTGAGAACTACTATACAGAAACACTGTGTCTGTGTCTTATTTCTCTGGAATGTGCACATTCCACACTAATTGGAGCAGCAACAGATATTTAATACAGACTTTGAAGTCTTATCTAAAACAGTTGGCGCCCAACGTGGGGCCTTGAGTTTATGACCTGACAATAGCCGAGAAGGAGCGAAGTGGTGACTTTCAACAGCAGAAGGAACCTTCAGAAAATATGTCTGGTAAGGTCGACATTTAGTACTGTGCAAGTCACTATATTTCTTTCTCGGCTATTGGCAGGCATTCAAAGCACAGGTGTTTAGCTTGCTCAAGGTCCGTTTAAAAAAAAAACTGTGATAATAGATATCTGTTGCCGGTGTGTGTGTGTGTTGTCTGTTGATATTGTGAGTTTGAATTCTTTAGACATATGGTTCAGGACCCACACACATGTGTATTTGTGACTATCTGGAAGACCGATGATTTGTACCCAGTGTCGTACAGATACATATAAACCAGAGTTCGCAAATATGAACTTACATATGTGTGCCCTGGGGAAATATATATATATTTTTCCCTGGGAAATGTCTATGCATGTTGGATAGACGATATCCGTTGAAGGTCATGATGTTCAGGCCGGAAAAAGTAGCTTGAAAACTTTAAGGGACGTCTGTCATTCACTGCGGGTGGTTAAAAACGTGTGTGTGACGTATTGCGCATGATCTTGAAATCATATGTCTTTTGAATCTTAAGTTTTCTGCAGAAAGGGTTTGATGATTATAATGTTATATGCTATGTCACTGCTGGTTGTTATGCATGTTTTGATAAGAAATGCAGTTTAGAACTTCTCTCCCTAAAGAAAAAACTACAAGCTGATCTCTCTCTGTGTGTTTTTTTTTGACCTTGGTCACAGCTGTAGAGAGAGAGAGAAATTCCTCATCCACCCCCTCCCATCGTTTTCTACATATAAACGTGTAAACTGCCATTTTAATACAGAGCGCTTTGAGAACTACTATACAGAAACACCGTGTCTGTGTCTTATTTCTCTGGAATGTGCACATTCCACACTAATTGGAGCAGCAACAGATATTTAATACAGACTTTGAAGTCTTATCTAAAACATTCCTTTCCTTAATTAATGGCTTTTGTGACAAATTCAACTGTACTCTCAAGAAAATGCTTCAAGTTTTTGTGGTGCAAGAGTGAGATTGGGAAAAAAATTTGCCCCCATCTAATTTTTGCTTATAGGGAAGTCTGGCAGAAGTCCACTGAGTTACCCCCTTTTAAATCCTGTACAGCCAAAAAGTGAGAGGCTCTTTAGATGTCATTAGGGAGTCGTGGGAAGGAGAGTATGAACACAATAAAGTACCTGTAGTTCTGTATTGGCTAGCCTTTAGAGATAAGCTAGCCACTCTTGCTGGGGTAGTTCATGATCACTTACAAAAAGCCCAAAGGAAGCAGAAATCGAGGTATGATCAGGGTACCCACTTTTTAGAGTTAATGGAAGGACAGCAGGCACTCATGCTAGTCCCTCACCCCCAGAATAAATTACAAGCCTCCTGGGAAGGTCCCTACAAGATTGTAAGAATATATAGTATATAGTATAGAGTTAGTTCCTGCACAGAACTGCACACATCAACGTGTTAAAACTTTCAGAACAGGAACACCATGGTTATGGCTGTCTGTATAGCTATGGGTAGTGATCCTGAGGAAGGGTTATTGTCAGACCTGTTAAAGACCCCTGAATTTGTTGATTGCTCTACAAATCTAACAAATATTCAGCAGGGTCAACTACAATCTTTATTAGCCAGCTACCCCAAATTATTCACTAACAACTGCCGTCTACGGAAATAACTCTCCTACATAGTATCAAAGGCAGTTCATGATAGCATTCATAAGGAGTTGAATGAAATACTTCAACTTAATCTTATTGAACCAATAGTGCCTGTGCATCCCCTGTTGTACTAGTTCCTCAAAAAATGGTATCACTTGGTTTTGTGTGGATTACCAACAGTTAAATGGTAAAACCAAAACAGATGCTGTCACGAGCCAGGAGTGATGGGACCACATACAACCCAAAACCTCCTGCTTTCAGCTTACAGGAACACCCCTTGGTTTGTGATGGATTTGGATATCTCAGCGCCCAGCCTGCTTATTCAGCTCTGGAACACCAGTCATCAGGATACAGGAACACAGGAGCAGGTGATTGTTCCTTTAAGATAGGATCCAGCAGGGAATCAAGATCCCAGCAAGTAATTAGCTAAATAAAATAACAAAAAGCCTTCTCTCTAGAATAACACATACAGATCGACATAAGATGAACCAATCCCATAGCTCATACCCTGGTCGTGTGGGGGGAGCTGTCCATCAAATGATGTAATCGCCCCCTGCTGGCCAGAAGTCTGGCTGAGTAATCTTCTTAATCCTTTCTTTGTTTCAAGCGTTTCAGGGGGTCATTAGTCAGAACAAGGGAGGTGACACTATGTCTGACTGCTTACAAGACTGTCTACAGCTAGCCCTAAGCATATAATTTTCCTATTAAGTGCATGGTGAGGTCAATAATGGCTAATCTCATCTCACCAACCCTTTCTTTACTATTTACCCATTGTTCCGTTGTCTGCCAGTCTCCCTGGTCTACTGGACCTTCTCTGTGTCCCTGAAATGAGTACCCCTTAATTTAGGTCCGCCATCGCTGGGCATTTTTACACCCAAGGAAAATTCTACATTTCAAGACCAAACATGTCCATATTCAACTTTTGCACAGGTTAAGAGGGAAATATTACTTAGCAGTATAAACACATTAAACTGTATTTAACCCTAGGGAAATATTACCTAGCAGTAAAAACATATTAAACCATATTTAACCCTAGGGAAATATTACTTAGCAATACAAATACATTAAACCATATTTAATCATGGGGAGAGTTACGTAATACTATGTAACATCACACAGCCTTAACTATTTTCATCCCGGGGCCCATAAAATGTTAACAATTTGACAGTCTGTTTGACTTTACATAAACATGGTGTATGTGACATTCTAGAGGGAAGACTTTTTGTTATTTTATTGAGCTAGCCACTTGCTGGTATCCTGATTCCCTGCTGGATCCTATCTTAAAAGGACCATCACCTGCTTCTGTTTTCCGGTATTCTGATGACTGTTGTTCTTGACGTGGAGAAGCAAGCTGGGTGTTGAGATATCCAAACCCATTACAATTCAAGGGGTGGTCTTGTGAACTGAAAGCAGGAAGGTTTTGGGGTGTATGTGGCCCCCTTACCCTTGTGACACACACTCCATAATTACATTCTGTAATCCCAAACACTGAGCAATTATTTACTGATTTTGAGAGAACCCTCACGTCACTCACAAATACACACATTAGACCACCATTAATAATAATTCATGTATTAATAGTAAATTAATAGTGACTTATATATCCCTAAATCTAAGTCACAATTAATTTTGTGCATATAAATAAATCAATATTTTATGATGTTACTAGTTTTTGATTAAATTGTGTTTCACTTTCAGTCAATAGTGTTATTGTTATTTCTTTAGTCAGCCGGATAGCTATTGTATCTACATGATCATATCATCTAGATAAGCTGGTCTCATTGACCTGGTATTGAGGCCAGTAGACTTGGTGGCACCCGCTGCTCTTTGGGAAGACCCGTAGCTTCTTACCCAAGGACCTATATTTTGGCCACGCACCAACCAGCATGCTCTGTAACATTTTGCTTATATTAAACCTTTGCCAGTTTTACCATTTATTGTTTGTCTTAAACCTCTGCCAGTCTGATAACCCCTTGCATGTATTCTACCTCTACAAGTCTGACTACCCTATCATGTTTAGGACTTTTACGAAGGATGACTATCCTAGCCTTCTGCTTTTGTTAAGCCTTCTTTGCCTCATCACAAGCCAAGCCTTTTTCTGTTAGTGTGTAGATGTGTTTATCTGTGGTGTGAGGGTTTATCTGTGGTGTGATGGAAGGAGTGGTGAGGAGGGGAGTGGTTGAGAGAGGAGTTGTGAAAAGAAGGGGAGAGGTGAGACCTGGGGGGGAGGGTGCTGAGGGGGAAGATTTGGGGAGGGGGATAGGTTGGATAAGGAGAAGAGGAGTTGGATGGAACTGGAGAGCTAGGTGCCACTAGTGCTGGCACACCAAAGGCAGCGCCAGTGAGAAAAGGGGTTAGTGGTGAAAAGAGGGGGAGAGGTGAGACCTAGGGTATGTGCTGAGAGGGAGGTGTGGTGGAGGGGGAGAGGTTGGATGAGGGAAAGAGGAGTTGGAGGGGACTGGAGAGCTAGGTGCCCCTAGTGCAGACACAACAAAGGTAGGACTAGTTGGAAAAGTGGTTAGTGGTGTTAGGAGAAGAGGATGAGTCTCAGGGTCAGCCAAGGGGTGATCTTATCCACATGCAAAGTCAAGAGGCTGACAAATAATACAAGGGCACAAATTATTCCCAGGAAGAATGTCTTATGCTTCAAAATGCCATTCATGACCAAGCACATACACTCCAATGCTGTTAAATGTTTGGAGCTGGAAGGATCTGGATCTGGAGAGAAATGGTAGTAGAGTTCAGCTCAGTGGGAGTTCACATTAGGGATGTTAAGAGTGTGAAACACCATTACAATGACTGCTGGGCCATAGTCAAGAGGAAGATGGCTGAGGCACCTGCCAGCACAAGTGCCACAGGTGGTCATCCTGGTACAGTGGTGGAGGAAATCTGAGGGATGGAATGTCCACCATCACTGTTTTTGGAATACTAGCTTACAGGACATGGACTGACCTGAGACCCAGATTAGAACATGCACCACCATGCAACAATAATCAGTCAGGTTCACCAAAAATACAGTCCTACTCACTCATATGGTCTACATCACAGAACAATTTAAAAGTGAATGATGTTATTCTTATAAGAATTAGAAACTAAATATATGTTATTTTTCTTCTACATCCCCACCAGCAATGCAGAAGCTGCCAGTAGAGCAGAATATTGACCTGAAAGAAGTTGTCCCGTAGACAGTGGAAGAGATGGCAGGACTGGTGGCAAGGCTGTTCTTCATGGGCACCACCAACACCTCCAGCAGCAGCTTCCCACCAGGCAGTATCAACACCTCCATAGCCACCCTTCTCCCCCGCCAGGATTGGAGGAAGAACTGAACTTGCACGTCCAAGAGCACAAACAGGATATGGGCAGGCATTTACTGGAGTTGGAGGGCTTACAGAGAGATCTGCTGGAGGTCAGATTAATTGAGCATGACAACATGAGACACAACTGCCAAACTGAAATGGAACATGAAAGCCACTGGTTCCAACAACAGGACATTGCTGGTCCCTCAAGCTCCAAGGCATAAACTGGAACCTGGACATAATAGGAGAGCATACCCAAAACACACCTGTACAAATTCCTTTATTATTTGCTCATGGTTGAATCTGCTCCACCTGACATAGACCTCGTGGAGGCATAAGAGTGGGAGCCCCTATATGGAAGAGGAGGAGGATATATTGACAATGTGTATATATATATATATATATATATATATATATGACAAACCCTAAAATATTTTTTAAGTATATTAATGGGAAGATGGCAAGGAAGGAAGCTATAGGAAGCTTACAATGTGACACAGGCCGTCTGAAAACTAGTGACCAGGAAAAGGCAGATGAGCTAAATATGTTATTTTCTTCGGTATACACAAGGGAGGTACGAGTGGTTGGGACTGCAACATAATGGGGCTACACTACCTTCACCAAATAACTGTTTAACGCAGGAAAAAATCCAAAAGAGGTTCGAAAAAATTAATGTTAATAAAGTCCCGGGTCCTGATGGAATACATCCATGGGTTCTAAAGGGAACTGGGTTCTGTAATAGCCAAACCATTATATTTAATTTTTTTATGATTCACTCAACACAGGGTCTCTACCAGATGACTGGAGAAAAGCAGAGGTGATACCTATATTTAAAAAGGGAGCAAGAGCAAATCCAGGAAATTATAGACCAGTGAGACTCACTTCTATAGTGGGGAAGCTTTTAGAAGGGTTAATAAGGGATAATATACAAGAATATGTCTATTTGAACAGGATTATAAGTAGGAGTCAACATTATGAGGGATAGGTCATGTCAAACAATTCTAATTAGTTTCTATGAGGAGGTTAGTAGGAACTTGGATCAAGGCAACTCAGTGTATGTAGTCTATTTGGATTTTGCAAAGGCTTTTGATACAGTGCCACATGGGAGACTATTGAGCAAACTAAGGGATACAGGAATTGCAGTAAATATCTGCTCATGGATTGAGAGCTGGCTAAAAGACAGGAAGCAAAGGCTTGCTGTAAATGGAACATACTCAGATTGGACTAATGTGGTAAGTGGGATTCCTCAGGGTTCAGTATTAGGTCCTCTCCTTTTTAACATATTTATTAATGACTTAGAGGTGGGACTGGAAATAGTGTCTCCATTTTCGCTGATGACACAAAGTTGTGCAAGGTAATTAAATCAGACAATGATGTGCTTTCCCTTCAAGGGGATTTACATAAAATTAAGGAATGGGCATCTAAATGGCAGATGAGATTTAATACGAATAAATGTAAAGTTATGCATCTAGGAAGGAAAAACAGCCATGCAATTTATAATCTTAATGGAGCAAATATACGGGTATCCGATATTGAAAGTGATTTGGGAGTACCTGTGGACAACCACCTAGAGAACAGTGCTCAAAGCCAAGCAGCATCTGCAAAGGCAAATAAAATATTAGCATGTATTGGGAAGGGTATAGAAGCAAGGGAAGCAAATATAATTCTTCCACTATACAAATCTCTCCCTCATTTGGAATGTGGAATACAATTTTGGGCACCACTTCATAAAAAGGACATTTTAGAGCTGGAAAAGGTACAGAGGAGGGCAACAAAACTAATTAAGGGAATGGAGGGGCTAAGTTATGAAGAAAGACTAACCAAATTAAACGTATTTTCTCTAGAAAAAAGGCGTCTAAGAGGAGATATGATTACATCATATAAATACATCCAGGGTTAGTATAAAGAGTTGTCAATGTAGCTTTTTGTGCCTAGAGTTTTTCAACTGACAAGAGGACATCCCTTGAGATTAGAAGTAAAAAGATTCCACCTTAAAGAAAGAAAAGGGTTCTTCACAGTAAGGGTGGTTAATCTGCGGAATTCTCTACCAGAGGAGGTGGTGACAGTGGATTCGATAGATAACTTTAAAAGGGGACTGGATTTATTTCTAATTAAGAAGGGAATTCAGGGTTATCCTGGATAATTAGAGAGAGTGTATTGATCCAGGGAGAAATCTGATCGCCAGTATCTGGGGTCAGGAAGGAATTAATTTGTTTTTCCCTGGCTAAGTTTCACTTGGGTTTTTTCTGTTTGCCTTCCTCTGGATTAATTAATTAATTATTTAAATAAATAAATAAGTAGTTGATTAATAATAAATCAACTAATCAATTAATCAACTAATTACTTAATAATAATCCTCATATTGCAGATCAGAGGAGATCTTAAGAAGTTGAACTTGATGGACTGAAAGTCTTTTTACAACCTTAATTACTATGGCCCTCATTCAATTGCAATTTGGCCAATTGAATAGGGCTCTAAATAAGCACATAGCATATTTTTTTTAAAATAAGGTTTTAGTTAGTAAACATCTATCCAAAAGCAAGGTTTTCACTAACTAAAAACTTCTTTAAAAAAATATGCTATGTGCTTATTTAGAGCCCTATTCAATTGGCCAAATCTCAATTGAATGAGGCCCTATGTAACTATGTAATATATATATATATATATATATATATATATATATATATATATATATATATATATATATTTATATATATATATATATAAACATAGACTTGTTGACTTTCCAAATAGTTTGATGCATTATTGTAAGAGTTCAACTTATGCACAGTGACCCTTTTCTGTGTTATCCCAGTGCATCATTGTGAGATTGCAGATCAGTACTAAAAAATATCCACTGTTATAATATTGCTTTATGATTTCACAAATCATACAGCATTGATAGCACTGCTTGGAGATATACAGCAGGTAGGATTACTTCTTGGGGAACTAAATTGAAAACATTATTCATCCTTTTTTCCCACACAGCATTCAAGAGCTTTGTCATACTATTTTTTTATAGTTATAAAAATTAGTTTTTATTTAGCAGAGGTTTAAAGAATTCACATATCTGGTTACATAGAAAACATGAAGAAGTCTGTTTCAAATGAAGCATATACATTCAGGTATATCATTTGTACAAGATATTTTTCCTTTACATATGACCATACATGCATATCAAGTTTTCCAAAAGTTCCGGAAGAACAGAATGATTTCCCATGGTCCCCAGGCTTGATCAGACTCATGTGTCTCTGTCAGTGTTTTTTCCTCTTTTTTCCCCCTTCTTTTCAATATGTCAAACATAAGCAATAATCAGAAGGTAAATTAAACTAGGAGTCATAACAGGTTAGTTTCTCTGAAATAAAATCCACAGATTGGTTTTAAAGGAGGCATCACTACCTACCTTTATCCACGGTTTCCGGCATCGGCAATGAGGCAACGGGCTTCCCCACATCCCTCCACACACGCCCTCAAAATTATTTACATCTTTATCTTTTAGATTAGGGCGGTAGTGTAAGGTGAAGCTAACCACTGGTCCCAGATAAGCGTGAATTGTGGATGTCTAGTAAAATGTGAGTTATTCTTTCATTAATGAGAATGTAATTAGGCTTACTATTATTGGTTTGCAGGCTCGGGGTATTTGATTTTCAACATTTAGCAATATGGCTCTTAGTTGCTAGCATCAGAAACTGTAAGAGTTTATTTTGAGATGAGGAGAGTGAAGCGCATGGGTGACCTAGAAGACATGACTCTGGGTGCATGACATTAAATATAGAGGCTACATCTATAAAATTAGTTCACAACTTCTGGACTTGGGAGCATGACCACCATATGTAAAAGAAGGATCCCTCCTCTCAACATCCTCTGAAACAATTAGGATTATTGATCGCTTTTCATTTATAAAGCTTGCCAGGAGGTATATATATCCTGTGTAATATTTTAATGGAGGTCTGCAGTATGCTACTGTTTAGTGAAGCCCTACAAAGGTTCTCCCAAGAGATTCTCCAAAAATCTCTGTCTCCCACAAAACCCAGGCCACTCTCCCACTTCCTTATATATACTAGTTTTTGATTCGGATGTCCTTCATTAAACCTGTTATATAGTAGGCTTACCACATTTTTAGAAAGTGGGGATTTGTCACACAGATTTGTGAACCAATTAGCTTTAGGTTTTCCAAGAAAGTGTTTCTGCAGGGGTATGTTAAAAAGGTCTCTAATCCGTTCATACGTGAGCATCTCTGTACCACTGGCCAGTTTTTGTGAGGCCCACCACACCATAGAAGTCTGGTACAAATTCTAGACAAAGTTATTGTCAAATGTGGATGGGGAATGATAGGAGTAAGATTAGATAAAGCGGGAAACAGATCATATTTTTAAATAATAGTTTTCTCATAAAATGTCCTATGGGAGCCATGTAATCGAGCCCTAAGACTCCTAAACGCCATTCGTGAATCATCTCTTGCACCGTCATATCCTTATACTAAAATTATTCTACAAATCTCTGATTTTTCTTTTAAAAGTAGTTTTTGCTAGCATAGCAAACTTGACTAACTGGCCAACTCCCACTCTTGGTCCCACCCTGCCAATTCTATTTGCATAGTCTGAAACAAATTGAAAAGGCAGAGCTTAATTCAATTGACTGATTTATTTTTCATGGGGAAATATTAATCTTTTTTTATATACTCACGTACGCTAATGATGTCACAAGTCATTACCAGCTGCAGATCTTTAGCTGTACTTGTTTACATACAGTTTTTTTCTACAATTGTGTGTGTGTACATGTGTATGTGTATTTGTGTGCATATATTAATTTAAGTGTGTACATTGTTGTACTGATAAGGTTGTTTACATTTGTACACAGCATCCACTATCATACAGCCTTATTAAATTGCGATTCTGCAAATTTAAAAGGGCTCTATTTAAGCACATAGCATATTTTTTTACAGAAGTTTTTAGTTAGTGATCTATCCAAAAGCAAGGCCTTTACTAACTAAAAACTTCTGTAAAAAAATATGCTATGTGCTTAAATAGAGCCCTTTGCAGAATCGCAATTTAATAAGGCTGATAATTTGTAGCATGTGAGTAACGCATATGTGATGTGTACTGCACAGGCATCACTCACAGGCTGATTGCCAACATGCTGGGGGAATCGTGCATATGTGTAGACGCAATGGCACAGCACAGCAGTGCAGGCGCAATAGCTCAGCGAGGGGGAGGAGAGAGCGATGGGAGAAGGGGGGGTCAGAGGGAGAGAGAGAGAGGGAGGGAGTAGGAGGGAGGGAGAGAGGGTGAGGGGGACAGAGGGAGAGGGACAGAGGTAGGGGGGCAGAGAAAGAGGGAGGGGGATAAAGAGAGAGAGGGAGGGGGACAGAGAGAGGGAGGCAAAGAAAGAAAGGGAGGCATGCAGACAGAGAGAGAAGGAAGGAGAGAGGAAGGGAGGGGGAGAGAGAGGGAGGGGGAGAAAGAAAGGCAGGGAGGGAGATGGAGAGGCAGAAAGGGAGAGAGAGATGAGAGTGAGATAGAGGGGAGAGAGAGAAAGGGAGAGAGAAAGGAAAGAGATGGGGAGGAAGAAAGTCTCTCACCTGGTGTAGTTTGTGTCCTATGAGCACCGTTGGCGCTCCTTGTGAGGCGCACGGTGAAAGGCTTTGTCGTTTTTTGCGATACTGTTGGTGTTTTTTTGTTTTTTTTGTGTATATGTATTTTTTCATGATAATTAATTAATTAATGAAATGATAAATTAATATACTTTACCTATTTGTAATTAATATATGCAGGAAGCATTGTGCTGAAGAGCTAACAATCTGTTTTGATGTTCCTGCAGCATACAATGTATGTAGGGGAAAGCGTCTGTGTAGCTGGGTACTTCCGCATTCTGTCAGTTATTGTTTTAAAATTGCGGCGATTGTGTATGTGGTACGCGGGTGTGGATGATTTAGCGTCCTTGCAAATAGTGTATGTTGTACCTCGTATAGGTTTTTGTAAAGTTGTTTGTTCTTGGCGGTGTTTTGCGGCTTTAGGGGTTGTGCAGCCTTGTTTTCGTTTTTTTCAGTGGCCATTTTTTCTCTCGCTTAGGGGATTTTCGAGTGTGAAAATTCTGTAAATTGGCCTTAAATTGAGGTGTAACCTCACTTCCAGACGTCCTGGGTGTCCCCCCCCCTTGCTGTGGGTAAGGTTTTTATTTTATTTTTGTGTGTATTTTGTGTTTTTTTTATGTTTTCTGCTGTGCGCAGTTCGGCCGTTAAGATCGTATTTTTGCGAGTTTGGAAAAAAAAATTTTTAAGAGTTGCGGCTCGTATTTTTTTTTTGTGTAAGTCCGTATTTAGTTATTTTTTTTAAGTTTCGCAGCTCATATTTTTTAGGGTAAGTCCGTATTTAGTCATTGCATGTTATAGTTTTTTCCCACTTCTGTGGCTGTTTGTAACCGCTTGTTAGGCGCCATAGAGCCTCCACCTCCGCAAATGCGGCCCCGCGCCCTGCAATGATCCTTTGCCTTATTGCAGCCGACGTTGGAGCCTCCACCTCCGCAAATTTGGCCCCATCGCTTCGTGAGGGTCCTTATTTGCAGCCCGAACTGCGGCCCTCGCTTCGCTAGCTCGCAAAGTGGGCCAACGTTTCGTAGTTTGACAACTATTATATGTGATGTGATATACATATATTTCATGTATTTAGAATTAATTGATTGATATAGGCAATGTTCTGATGGTTGTGTGTGGGGAGGCTAACACAACAACCTTAAACTAAATGGAAACTAAAGACAAAAATATTTACAGTGACAATACTAAAGTACTCTTTAGATTCTAACATTCTAACCTAGCGTGGATCTATGTGTCATACATAACTATAGACATGTATTTGTATCTCCTCTTATTTTTAGTGTGCACTCACTAATACCCTTTTTTTTGCTGTTCACGTAACCTGTGTCATTTCCCTACCTTAAATGTATCTGAATGGTATATAAATATATTACATTGGCAGTTAGTTTTTTGTATCAAAAAGTGTTGATGCCTGGAATTTTCATCACTATTCTGATGGCATAAAACTGGCAGCCAAAATACTGGCAAAATACATGCTGAACATTAAAACCTGTCAGTTGGCAAACTCAGTTAATACATTTAAATCTAGATGTTATACATCTACAAACCATAATTATATGGGAATCAAAATGTACCTACAGTTATATATAATATTTAGTAACACTCAATGTCATAATTAGTGCATATTCCGAGGTGATCCTACACTATAATAATGTATCATATTTTGTGTTCTGCCATTTTACAGCCAATATTCCTAACAAATAAGGTAACACGACACCAGTAGTTAATAATGCCACATTAAAAAAATGTTTTAATAGACTGCTTTAAATAACAATACATTTATCACAATAATTAATCATCTGTTGTAGTAACAGAAATAAATAGCAAATACTAAATAATGGAAGTTCTTTAAAGGCTGCATAGAATGAACATGTGCAATGAAAAAATATATAATTATGATATATGGCAAATTTTTTACATTATTAATGAAATGTTTAAGAAGAATCACAATACTGAGGGGCTATTCAGTATACTCTGAAATGACCAGGGTAAACATATTAAATACATTTTATATTGAAAGAAAATATTCCCTGACTACAAAAGTTGGCTTGAATCATCCCAAAAAATGCATACTTATCTATTTATGTCATTTTTATTATCATTAACACTGATTTTAATTAGAGGGACAATGGCAGATGACCTTGCAAAGCAATTTACAATTAAATCATGATTGATAGAATATATCTTCAATTTTGCCCCCATCCCCCAGACAATCTGTTTCTGTGCTTTCTATATTGATTGCATGACAGACTCCTGGCAGTGGCTGTGTTCTTTGAGATCACACTTATGTGGGTAGATTCTGGGTGCTGAAACAAGCAATCAAAGGATAGACAAAGCTAAAACATTTGCCACATATACAAATTGTGTTTGCTATCACACTCAGTATCCCCACATCTACCTAGCAAGTACATTTACAAATAATATAATTAAATCAAGAGGTAAAAGTATAATTTCAAATTGACACTCCCAAATGTCCTGTCATGCATTTAAAGAATGTTTAACCCTTACAAAAATGTTTTGCCTGAAAAATAACTCCCTGAAGCCATTAACCTTTTATCTTGCAGCAAATGATATTTATTTTGGAAATAAAAATTATGTTAAAATAGAATTACATGCATAAGTATGCTTGATTTATGTTTATACTTTGTAATGCTAGTAGTTGTACTTTAAAGCTCTTACTTATATAGATTTCTGCCTGACTCTCTGTGCCACTTAGCGCTCCCCATTTTGCATAATTAGGGGTAGGGCAGCTATAGCAGACTTCCTGCTGTGTGTTTTGGTGTCTGACTGATGTAGATCTGATTTAACAGCCATCATTTTTTTTAGTACAGTGGTTGGTTCTTTAATGTTTTTCTCAGTCATCCATCTTGTGTACAGTGGTACACTTGTTTGTATTCATTGCTTTGATGACAATTACTGTAGATACTCAAGTATAGCGCTATTTTTTTATGTTTCCATTTTAACCAATAATCTGAGGATCGCAATATATTAGAGATACAGCTGTTCTAAATTCTGGTAAACTGTTTCCCTGCAGTTCTTATTGTTTAATGAAGTTTATATTCTTCCCACCGATGCAGGAACAAACGTCTCCTCGCTGCCATGTCTTTATTACAGTGCATCCTGCTGCTGCAGCCAGTACACTGAGTGCTGCATTTAACGCAGGCTGCGGCCATTGTGTTGAGATTCCTGCGGGGCGAGAGCAGGTGGGAGTGGAGGTCTCAAGCATACAGTACATATTATATATGTATATGAACATGGCAATAACCATAATATTCTGTTGTATTTACTTGTATTGAATATTAAAGCATTTATGCACCATTTGGGGTGCTTTTGGAACAGGATTCAACACATATTTTTTCTACAGTTCTGTAAATTTTAAACCTCGCGTTATATTCTCGTCTTGCACTCTGTACCTATTCATCTACCAAATTCGTAACCCTAGCAGTATATTCGGGTGGCGCTATATTCGAGTATCTACGGTATAGTGAATAATTGAGACCCTATTTAGATGATGGAAGATGGTGGAGCAGTACTTGGTCAAGTCTGCAAAACAATATCTTTGTTGCTTGATAAAAAGTTAAGATTGCTGGAACACTAATGCAAAACATCTTTAAAATACATGTTAGAAAATTTAGGACATTCCTGTACTTGTAAGTTGTATCTGATTTTCTTAATAATTAGCTACTCCAAATAATATAGTAGCCTATAATCACCTTCTTGCCAGTCATTCATAGCTTGCAAAAAATTTGTGGATAAGAAAAATTGTATATATTTATTAAACATCATAAAAAGTGAATAAAAAAAATCAGTTAATACATTCACTCTCTATGGAGCTTTCATTATCAAGTGTAGTAAAATGTTAAAAGATCTATTAAAGGACCACTGCAGACACATATTTTTATTTGTTGGTCTTCAATTTTACACTTTATAGTAATAGCAGTTTTAGCTGCCACATTTCCATTGAAGAGATAGAAGCCTCCTCTGAATGCAAAGTATCTTCCAACCCTAGGAAGCAGTTTTTAGTAGTAACTAAAATTGCAGCTGTCACTGCAGCAACATTCTATATATAAGGTAATAAATTGGAGGCTTTTTTTTACATTTTAAAAAACATTTTAACTATTTTCCTATTTTCAAGTATAAACTGTCCTTCAAAAGCGCAAACTGTTAATATTACACTGCAGTGGTCCTTTAACATATAACTTCCACAATGTACAATGTTTGAAATGTGTGTGTGTAATATATATATATATATATATATAAATACATCTAATAAAACTTCAACTTTAATGAAAATTCGGAAAGCGAAGGACATTCTCTTGTAATGATAAATTTGTAGTCATGGTCCAGGCCTAAAGAAACACCATGCAAAATGATAAAATCAACCCACTTATTATTACAAACCAAGGCAGAACAAATTAACAATACATAATTATACTAAACTGCATTTGGGGCTATGAATAAATGTTACTTTATTGTGACACAGCTGCGGTACAAATTAGCCGCAATACCATATTCCTGTGCCACATTTATAGAGAGCCTCTGATATGTGTCCTTAATGTAGTGCAAGCTTATAAAACAATTATAATTTCGCTAAGTTCTTCTTGGATGGCTTAATACTGAATTCAGAACAAATATAATTGTATGCCCCATCAAATAAATGAAGCATAGTGCAAGTCTGGTTCAACCCCATGCTTTCCCCAACTTGTAAAAAAAACTCAGACTAGCACAAACAAGTCATATAAACACACACTAGAGCACTATATCTTAAACCTTATTGTTTTAACCCATATATTTCATTTATTTTTTTACTTATTTCACTCTTTAAAAAATAAAAAAAGGCCACCTTTTGTTTTATTACTAAATTTGACAAGCAACATCACTTTGATGTTGTCTGCATTTTAATTACTGGTATCCCAAATTGTTTCATAAAATATAATTTATTTTCTAGTATGAAAATTTCTCCTTTGGATAAAAACTCTAAACAGTTGTGTCATCTTTTTATCTTGTGCTTCAAACAGCTCTCAGACGAGTTATCGGTAGCGGATGTGCTTCTGTATTAAATACCCAGTCTTCTAATGATAGCAAGTCATCTTCTGAAAATAGCAGATAGAGGTACCTGTATAATGTTTAATACAAAGCAAAATATGACATTATATATTAATCAGTGCAGTCAAACCATAGAACAGTAATTCTATTAGTGAAACCCCAGCCCTATAAGAAGTTATATGTTTATGTGACTACTAGCATATGATACATTGAGGGAAGATTTACTAAGTATGATCATGGCACATCATGGCTCATTGACCTACAACTTTCAATAGTTTATCAAAAGGCTTGTGTTATAAAGAACCTTGAGATAAGCTGACCAACCTACTAACACGCACATACCTCTAGTTTTTCCCCACTGAACACACGTTGTAATTTTTAGATTACAGAGCTATAATAAGTATAGGGCAGATCCTTTGGATCCCTCCACAGTCCAGGCAGTGGGGTTAAAAATAAATACTGATGTAATATGACATTGGCAAAACCCTTTCCTGCTGTGATGGGTTGATATAACTATAATTATGCTTGGGTTTTAGGCAGGTCACATGAGTTAAGGTGGCAATGCTGGATAGAAGCATTGCAGCAGGTTTACTTTAGTAAATGGTGCGATCAGACTTGTGGCTAGTGTTTTATATACACATCACATCAAACACATTTATTTGACAGCATAAAGGAACCAAAAGGGGTCCACTGGTTAGGATTTGGTGCTTTCACCGCTGCGACCTGGGTTTGATTCCAGTTAGGGGTCACACCACCCTGAAGCCAAGCAGGGTTGGGCCTGATCAACACTTGGATAGGAGACCACCTAGGAATAACAGGAGCTGTATCCTGTGGCCACTGGGAAAAGGAACTGGCAAGCCACTCCAGTATCTCTGCCATGAATACCAAGTGGATCAGCAAGGTGTGTGTGGTCCATGAGGTCACGGAGAGTCACATACCACTTAGCAAAGCAAACACAAACAAGAACCAAAAAGGCCCATCTGGTCTGCTCAATCTATCTATCTAAAACTTTAGCTTCATTAAACATCAGGATAGCTCATGCTTATCTGATGCATGTTTAAATTCCTGAATTTGGTTCTAGCACCTCGACACACCGTTAACAAGGCCATAGCACACCCATAAAATGTCCAGATAACAATTGACAGCAATGATACTTGCAAACAGGGCTTACTTGTGTTGCAGGATTAGTACCACCGTCATCCTTTAGTAAATGTCCCCCATTATATGGAGCTTTAATGGTGTGAATTGCACCACTGCCTGTGTGCTTGATACATGCTTGTTAATCCAAAACAGATGGATGTGCAAATGTTATTGCTTAATTAGTTAAGTAAAAAAAAAAACATAACAGGCTATTAAAATAAAACTCTTATTTACATCTCAAATAAAACATCTGTGCTGAAAAAATAAAATTTCAGTTCAGTGCACTAAATATGCATCAAGGTGAAGTTGGAAGATGATTTTCATAGTACTAGAAACTTTGACACACATTTGTCAATGAAGTTGAAGTCCAAACATTCAAACCAATACATCAATATTCTGTATCTATAATGTGTTTGCGCAGATGGCAAATTATGTTAAAAGAACAGAGAAGCAGCCAAATGTTGCATAATTTATTTAAAGCAACATTTATTAAACATTGTGAAAAGGGGGTTTCTGCATGAAAAATAATTGCTGTATATTTCTCACAATAATATAATTTGCTAATAACAGTGCCATAAAATGTTTGCACAGTTGCATAGCAAGTGAACCAACTGTGTTGCTGATTCAAATGCAATCCTTCTATAGCAATTATTACTGGTCCTAGAGAAAACACGTTTTGGAACCACTATCCAAAATAATAGGTATAAGTAAATGATTTCTGCTTGAAATCAATAGGCTGTACATTCTGTAAGTGACTGTACCCACCACTCTACTGTGAAACTTTTTAAAATTATTTTATCAAGTATTAAAATACCTTTTGATAACTTTTAAAGCACTCATCCATGCAAAAACACTTTTGGAATATTTCAAACGTGCACATTGTGCTGAGGACCTTAGAGTTCCATTTACTTTCAAGCTTCACATGCCAGCCAACTTGAAACATCTATGATGAGTATTTGCTGTAATGTGAAGACGGTATTAGGGAGGAGACATAAAAGGGGTTCATTTATAAAAGTGCAATAAGACTATTAAGGAGAACTGGTTAGGAAAAGACAAAATATGTTCCTTGTTTCCTCAACAGACAGTGCCAATACAAAAAAATAAGATAATTAATTTTAAATATCTATTTAGTTGTATACCTAATTTACTTTAATACCAACATAAAGAGATGCTTTTATACTTACTTTAATGTCTCTGACATGAAAAAGCTTTGCTGAACATTATCATGATTGGGACTTGTGGTGTAAACATCTCTGATACCAGAAAATCCAGTTTCTATCCTACAGTACTTATCCAGTGCCTGGATAAAGAAGCAAATACATGATTACATTCAGTAAGGCTGCATTGCAGTGACATTTTGTTCTATGTATATCAGCAAGATTATGATACTAGATATGTCATCTTTCAACAGATCAGCATTAGGCAAGTTCACCCTGAAGCAGAAAGGGGCGTCCTTACAAGAATGTAGCAGTAGTTAAAAAGAACAATTTATTTAACTCCAACAGACATGCATGCAAACTCTTACCATGAGAAATCCATGCTATTTGGAAGAGATGCTATATTATGCATTGCTGTTCATTTTGTGTATACAATTGCCAAAAAGAATATATATATATATATATATATATATATATATATATATATATATATATATATCTGCATTAAAAAAGCTCTTGCCAGCACCTCTACTGACATCAAATGGAACAATGAAAACGTTCTTCAAAGTCAAAACAATTAATTCAATCAAAACGTAAATTTAATATTCTAACATGTTTTATATTTGACTTTGCAAAAATAATTTGTCTTTGAGATATTATATTGAGAAAATTTGAAGTAGTATCTTAGAAAAAATTCTTAGAACAAGAAATGCTTAAAATCTGTTTATTTATGAGGCAGGATAAGAATATATGTGGGTGATTACACTGGCTTTTAATAAAAGAGAACACTCTAATTCACTTTGTACCAATGATTCTCAAACTCTTTTTTTCAGTGGACCACTTAAAAGTTGACTTGAATACCTCAAAGAGTCTCCCTATTCACTATTATAATGCTACTAGCTACTTGCCAGTCAAAAATGACAGGAATAAAATGTTAAGGCTGGCAATGCTGTTTACCACCCAATGTGAGTTCTTTCGGCGCTCATTGTGAGTCTCTCCCCCTGTCTACTTCTTCCCTTGTGTCTCATTTCCCCCCTCATCTCCCCCTTGTGTCTTTTTTCCTCCTCCCCTGTGTTTTTACCCCCTCTCCCCCCTCCCCTGTGTCTCTTTCCCCCTCTTCCCCGTGTCTCTCCCCCCATCCCTGTGCCTCTTCCCCCCTTCGTCTCTCCCCCTCCCATGTGTCTCTTTCCCCCCTCTCCCTTCCCTGTGTTTCTTCCCCCGTGTCTCTTGCCCCCTCCTCTGTGTCTCTTTTCCCCGCTCTCCCTCCCCTGTGTCTCTTCCCCCCTCTCCCTCCCCTGTGTCTGTTCCCTCCTCCCCTGTGTTTCTTTCCTCCCTCTCCCCATGTCTCTTCTCCCCCTCCCCTGTGTCTCTTCTCCCCCGCTCTCCCTCCCCTTTGTCCCTTTCCCCCTCCCCCTCCCATATGTCTCTTCCCCCCTCCCCTGTGTCTCTTTCCCCCCTCTCCCTCCCCTGTGTCTCTTCCCCCCTCCCTGTGTCTGTTTCCCCCCTCTCCCTCTCTTGTGTCTCTTTCCCCTCACCTGGCTCTCTTTCCCCCTCTCCCCTATGTTTCTTTCCCCCCTCTCTCCCCTTTGTCTCTTTTTACCTCACTCCCACCCCTGTGTTTCTTCCCCCATCTCCCTTCCCCTGTTACTCTTCCCCTGTGTCTATCCCCATCTCCCTCCTCTGTGTCTCTTTTCAGCCCTCTCCCTCCCATATCTCTTTCCCCTCCTCTCTCCCCTGTGTCTCCCCCCCACCTCCCGAAGCCTTATCGCAAAGCCCCGTGCTTGCATCACCCGATCCCATGTGTCTCCTCCCTCCTTCCCCCTCATCCTCCCTCCTTCCCCTCCTCCTCCCTTTCCCTCCTCCTCCTCCTCCCTCCTTCTCCTCCCTTTCTCCCCCTTTCCCCTCTCTACTTACTATCAGGCGATCAGCTCCTGCTGCTCTCTCCTCCCTGCAGCGCCAGCTTCTGGCTGTGTCCCATCCGGCATATGCTAATGACGTGACAAGCATGTGACGTCACGTCAGTAGCATATGCAGGTTCGGACACAGCCAGGAGCCGCGCTGCAGGGAGGAAAGAGCAGCAGGAGCTGCTCGCCTGATAGTACGGTGAAAGGGGGAAAGGGAGGAGGAGGAGAAGGGGGAAGGAGGGAGGAGGAGAATGAGGGAAAGGGACAAGGAGCATAAGGGGGAAGGAGGGAGGATGAGGGGAAGGAGGGAGAAGGATGGGAAGGAGGGAGGAGGATAAGGGGGAAGGAGAGAAGAGGAGGATAAGGGGGAAAAGAGGGGAAGGAATAGGGTCTTAAGAGACACAGGAGAGGGAGGGGAAAAGAGACACAGGAGAGGGAGAGTGGGGGAAAGAGACACAGGGGATGGAGAGGGGGAAAAGACACATGGGAGGGAGAGGGGGGATGAGACACAAGGGAGGGAGAGAGGGGGAAAGTGAGATATGATAGGGAGAGGGCTGAAAATAGACACTGGATGGAAAGGGGGGAAAGACACGGGGGAGAGTCACAGGGGAAGGGGGAGAGACACAGGGGTGGGAGTGGGGTAAAAAGAGACAAAGGGAAGGGAGGGGGTAAAAAGACACAATTGTTAGTATAAGTCAAAAATGTCTATAGGATCTACTTTTCTTATATATGTCAGATGATTACACAAAGAGCAATCACCTATCCCTCTAGATCCCATGATGAGAGAGGGAGGCTTCAATTGGTCACCTATCTCCCACCCCATGCCTCAAAAACTATTATAACAGTCTTGTGTCGGCTTTTTAGCCAGGGGATCACCATAGAAATGGAAATCATTGCAATGGATGCTTACATGTATAGGGAGTTACAAAGCTACACACCATCTTTAAACATCAACAAGGGATATGATACCACCATCTGAAAAAGAGGAGTCTCTTCTTTGAATTAGGGGGTCAAATGTACCTTGAGTTAGCAGATCACCTCAATGACAATAGAAATCAACAAGTAGTACAGCAGTATTATTTTGGGTGTTCGGATCTTAAGGACGCCCTATCAAACCATCATTATATGGAATGAAATCAATCATTGTAGAGGGTGTACCTCTTTCAATATGACCTCAGATGATCTAATCTCCTAGAAGCAAAACTTTTTTTTATTACTGATTGTTACTATATTGAAAAAAGTTAAACTTGTCACATTCAAATTGTACATTTAGACACCATAGAGTCTGCAGAAAAGAGCAATGTATACATTGTGTTAGAACCATAGAACAATAGATTTAATTTACATTTGTATGTAAGCCGCACAGAATTGTCAAAAGGTATACTTTTGCATTATTTTCTTAATTCTGATTATAAATAGAAAATATTCATCTATAATTTTAAATGTTGGTGTTTTAGAAAAGATGAAATCATGCCAAACAGGAACAAATGGTTAATATTAGAAAATCACACCTTACAGAATGTTATGTACGTCAGTTTTACTGAGGTTTAAATTTAAAATATACAATTCTTGTATTCGGATCTATGGCTATTTATAATGTTTTAAGTTATACTTACCGTACCTTATTATGTTTTGAAAATTCATATGATGTGTGAATACTTCACGGAAAATTAAACTGAAATTGGTCTATAAGAAAATAGAAACTAACATTGTCTGCCTGAGCACAGGAGTAAAACTAGACCCAGCAGGGAAAGGTTTAAGAGAGTAGTAAGAGAGTTTTTGTGCTCTGATTCTCTGTGGATCTGTATGATATCTTGGTATTCAGTTAAAGGACCACAGAATAGTTTGCAAAATGAGAAATTACCTTTGAACCTTTCCTTTTTACAACTATAACCTGTTCTATGGTCCTTTAAATGTGGTCTCGCTAAATTTTATAGAAATCTGTATTGAGCAATTTATCCTTACTTTGTGTCTAGAGTCATAACCATTACATTTTTCATATGTACGTCTTAAATTCAGTTCACCTTAACTGATTTTTTACCTGCACAATCTCCCAACCCCATTCTCTGTATTTTGGGTCATGTGTTAATCTCCAGAGATATAGGTAACTTTCCACCACTTCTGGACGTAGCAGGTAATATCTTTCACTTAATCTATTTGAGGTGGCTTCAGCTCCAGCATCAAATCTAAAAACCTCAGGCCCAAGCTTGGTTTCTATAAAGAAAGATATATGCAATTAAAATTCATATACAAATGTAGCTATTATTAATTTAAAACTCCACAGACTTGGACATGGTGATCTTAATAAATTAATATCAAAGCATTTCAATGTTGTATTCCAACTTTATTTTTGTTCCTGCTAAATGATATTCATACCTGTTCATGATTAAGTGTTTTTTTATTATTTTGAAACAATGTGAAATGAATGTGTATTAACATTTCTTGTACAGACAAAACCTTCCAGTGGGTAATTACATTTTTCTCTTGTTTGATTAATAATTTGTTTCCGTCGCTGCTATATTTATAATAATATTGACTTGGAATTTAAGCCGAAAATGCTGTGCTTTGGAGCAGATGCTTCATGCTTTGGAAGAGCAAAGCTATACAGTATTTGAATTAGGTAAAAAGGTTGATAGCTTTTTTTTTTTTAATTAAATGAAAATATGGTGACTTGTTGTATAAGCATTTTGGCCACTCAGAAGCAGTTACCTCTGTAGAATATAAGTTCTGTTAAGAAAGCTGTACATTTTTGGTGAATTAAAGAATACAATTACTGTTAAACCAAACAGTGCACATCTTGGTTTAGATATGCAGCCACTGTCATTTTATTAATGGTATCAATATAGTGAATGTGTGGAGATTCATCCTAGGACATGGATTGTAGTTCTTTGCAAACTCTTTTGAGTTAACTGAGAAATATCCTTAAACAAATTTAATTTTGTATTGATGTTTAAGTCTTAGTTTAATAACCTTTATACATGTTTTGTTAAACTGTATATTATATATACAGCAAGAGTGTCAAATAGGTGTACCTGGGTTTGAATCTGTACCTGTGGCCCATATGTTCTGGACCTCCAAAATATTATTACTATTTATACTGTACATATATATATATATATATATATATATATATATATATATATATATATATATATGTATATTGTGATGGTGTGTCACCAGAGGGCAGTAGAGAGCCCTTCAAGACTTCTCCCCAGAAGTGAGATGGTTAAGAAGATCCTTAAAAAGTTTGGGTGTGGCTGCAATAAAGGCCTGCTGCTGCCTCCAGGTGGAGAGTTGTTTGACAGAGCTGGAGTGTTGTGGAAGTGTGCCAGGCTGCAGCCAGCGGCCGAACTGAAAGCTAATGGACCAAAGCCAAAAGAGAGAGCCTGCAGATAGGAGGAACAGAAAGTCCCTGAAGGTGATGATCGAAGGAGGGATCTGCCTAGGAAAGAGAGGCCAGAGATATAGAGCCTGAGAGAGAGGTGAGAGAGAAAGACACCTCTGCTGCCTATGTTTGGACTGTAGATTTGCATTTATATGTAAGACAGTGAGGGAACTACAGTTTAGTTATGCAGGGCTTCAATGAGAAGCTAGTGTTTTGTTTCTGCCTTCAGTTTTATAGTTATATTCTGTCAAAATCAGTAAAGTGTGGTTAAACATTTAAAAGGCTCCTGTGTCCTCCATTTTATTGAAAAACAAGGCACGGATCCTGAGAGTGACAGTGAATCTGTCACAATATGTATGTTCCCATATGATTATAAATTATGGAATTTGCCCCATTACAGGAGCCAATATCTTTATTAATATTACTACTGTATGTAATATCTTCCTCTCTCACCCCTCTCTCCCTGTTCCATCTGTCCCACACTCCATGTCCTCATTTACTTTCACACACAGGCCTCACTGCTAATTCTGTGAAATCCTGAAAGCACTTCCCTCTCTCCCTGCACCTCACCCACCTGCCCCTATTAATATTAAATTTATGGAGGCATGGAAATCACCTATTTGCAGATTATATTATATCACCACTAGGGGTCAGACAACATATTACATAATAGAGCCTTTCACCTTTTTAACTCTCACTTTCTTCCTGACCCTTGTTATTCCTTATCTCTTACTCTTCCCCAGGTTTCTGCTTTTTCATACAAGTTTGTTAATAATGTATTTTCCTTGTTCTTATCCCCTGTACAGCGCTACAGAATATGTTGGCACATTACAAATAAAAGTTAACCACATATATAGTTGTCAGCAGCCGGGCTTGGCAAAATCCATTGCTAACGTAACGGGAAAACTGCAGGCTTGCAAAGCGGCACTGTACATAAACACAACACTCAATTCACACTGCGAGACCCGTAGCAGTTTTAAAAAAAATCAGGAAAAAAATACGGCCTGTAACACTTACAGAAGGAAACCGACACTTGCATAAAACAAAATACGAGCCCCAAAAAATACGAACTTAATGGCCGAACCGCGCACAAAGAAAAACACGAAAACAACACTAAATACAAACAAAAATAAAATAAAAACATCACACACAGCAAGGGGGGACACCCAGGACGTCTACAATTTTCACAGTTTAGACACTCGAAAATCCCTTAAGCAAGAGAAAAAATGGCAGCCAAAAAAAACGAAAACGAGGCTACACGACCCCTAAAGCCGCAAAATACCACCAAGCACATACGACTTTTACAAAATGCTGTACGGGCTACAACATACACTATTACCAAGGACGCTAAATCATCCACACCACACCTACAACACTAACTTACACAATGCAGAAGTACACAGCTACATTAACGGCTTCTCCTCGCGCACGCAGCCTATTTACACTACACACTGCACACATTGCTCACACTTACACCTCAGCTCAACAACAGTGCAAATCTACATTGGATGCTGCAGGAACATCAAAACAGATTGTTAGCGCTTCAGCACATTGCTTGCTGCATATATTAATTACAAATACGTAAACTATATTAATTTATGATTTAATTTATTTAGTAATTAATTATCATTAAAACATACATATATACAAAACTTAAAAAAACACAACACACAATCGCAATAAACGGCAAAGGCGATCATTGCCAGCCACAGGCGCTCACCCCGAGGTTTGCAATCAGCGCAAAAAAAAACCTCAATTTGTGTGCCATACACCATTCCTTGACTTCCAATTCTATTGCCGTCATTTTTTGACGGGCAGTTTGCTAGTTATAATAATAGTAATTATAGCACTTTAGTATGCTGTTGATGCAGCTTTCGTGTATTATATATGTATATGTCAGGATATTAATGGGCGCACATACTGTTACACATTTATGTAAATTGTAAAAAATGTTTGCAGCTGTTCTTTTATAAGTTAATAAATGCATTGCAAATTGTGTATACAATGTCTATTTTATTTGTGAAGTCACATCATAAGAAAAGTGCAATTTAAAAAATATATATAAATAAGTGCCTAAATCATGCAATGATTTACTGTGGGTAGTTCATACCTGCACGTACATAAGATTCATGGCATGTGTTGGCAATCTCTGCCGCCAAGTCCATGTAATGCCCTTTCTTCTTTTCAGGTGCATCCTTTGCTCCAAGCGCAAACATTCCTGCAGCGAAACAGGTTAGATGTTCCATCTTGTGATCCAGAATCCCACCTCTCCACTCAGCAATGTATGTGAGCCCCCCAGAAGATCTCTTTATAAGATGCTTTTCTATTGCCTGCAACATTGTAAGAACTTGTTTAAGAGATGTGCCCCCATTCGGCATGACACATACTGGAAAATATGACATTTTAAATGTTTACTCTAAAAGATATAGATGCATTTTCTTACTACTATTAATTTGTCCTCCTTTTCGTGGCATTATTTATGCAAGCACATCCAATCTTTAGAATGTAAAATGTCTAAACAGAGAACAACAGCTTACATAGTTTATGTTAAACCAACAGCTTACATATTTCTATTACATATTTGGATAAAAACAGCAACATCATGCAACGATAATATCACTTTAGCTACATTGGAAATGCCCTCCTCCACAGATTTGCAAAACATTTATGTCTTTCAATAGCAGTTACAAGCTACCCCCATTCATGGAAAGAATTAAAACACAGCATATTTTCTTTATAGAGAACATTTCAATCTTTATCCGTTGTATACTGTTTATTATGATGGAATATCATCTTTTTGGAGAGAACGCAAAATTTGAATGCACATCACATATATTATAACTACATCACAAAATACCTTTCCCTTACCTCTAAAGCTTCATAGTACATGGCCTTAGCTTCATTATCTTGTCTTGCTGACATCAGCCAAGACTTGATTAAGTATTCATAGAAACTGTCACCAAGTCCTCCAAGTGACACATGGTCTGCAAATGGAAAAATTACATACAGTCTTATGGTAAGGAATGATAGTGACTGTAAAGCAGCATTATATTTTCCTGCCTGCAAATCTGAACCATATACTGTAAGTCCTAGTTCTAAATTCTTTGTAAGTGAATTATTTTGTATCAATGTTGAATCAACATAAATTAGCAAAGATGATATAAAACATTATGGAACCAGTTTTTCATAGTGACTGATTCATATTGTATTGCAAACTTCTGACTTTGGCCAAGCCCACATTGTATTCATAGACAGGTGGAACAAATGAATGATTTGGTATTACATTAAGAAAAACTAAACATAAATAAATTGATACCACAAACTACCTACTGAGTTATGTTTAATTATAACAAACTTTGTGAATCCTTCTGAAAATGACCATAATATAAATTTAAAACACAGCAAATATTAATTGTACAAAAATAGACAAATTAACTGTCACATATATGTAAAGCATATTGTTGTACATACGCTGAACCCAGTTTCCACTGACAGGGCTAAAATAATTAGGATAAAGTCCTTGAGGCTTCTCGATCTTGTTTAAAATTTTCCGGATTGTAGTCACCTGTTGATTAGAGATAAAATATAATATGTTTTTTTCTGTTCTAATCATTATTTCTAAAATGTAGATAAACTCTATGGGCCTCATTCTATTATCGGCCGTAAAATGGCCGCAAGGCTGCGGGTCTCCTCTTACGGCTGGCCGTATATCTTGCAACCGGCCGTAAGCTCAGAAATCTTTAAAGTCAAAAATAAATTCAAGACAGCACTGTAAAGCTCTGTAAATGCTAGGGATCATATTGGGGGACATGAGGATTAATAGTAACCCAATCTCAAGCTTGCACATCAGCCCAAATCCGAGTTTACATTAACTGTTTATTTTCCGGCCGCAGCGTGGGCGGGTCTGAGGTGCTCCAAGCCCTCTGGACTTTTTACATGGATTTTTGACATAAATTAAAAAATATGTTTTTTACGGATTTGAGTGTAGGGGAATGTTGTGCTATTTTTGCTAACACCTACAATCACTTTTTAGTCTCCTCAGAGTGCAGGATGGCTTTATTTTGGCTTTATAATGTGCTTAATTGGTGCTAGCGGGACCTTTTTCCTGCAAGTAAGCTGCGGCTCGCTTTTAGCCTTGCAGAGATAATTCCCGGAGCAAGAGAATCGCAACCAGGCTTTTCTTTTGCTGCCGTTTTAGATGAAAGGCTTTCCTGCGGCGCGTGCAGCCGCAAGGGATAGCAAGGCCCCGGCTGCAAGCCTGCCGGAATCCCGGGCCGGAGGGGAATAGAATAGCAGAATAGCTTGCGGCCGGTCCTTGCGGCCCCGCATCTCCTACGGCCGGTAATAGAATGAGGCCCTAAGACATTTCTGTAGTATTGTGGATTTTATTGCCAAAAGCTATATGTTTATCATCTCTGGATATAACTTTGATGTCTTTTGTTGTGCTTGAAAATATTTTAGTATGTCCATGCTTATAGCTCACATACACACTCTCATATCCTATTTTTTACAAGTTATGCTATTGACTGCACTTCTTTCATAAGGTCTCTAGAAGTCATCATTGCATAATTTGTAAGTTCTTTTGTGACTTCATGTTTTTCGAAAAACAATAAAGAACATCTAAATATTTTAATATATATATTCACTCAATATATCATAAGGATACTTGCCTTTTCAGAAAAAACTCTATTTCCAGATAGCTCACTGAGCTGTAAAAATTCTAAGTGCAAGGTGCCAAATTCGGCTAAAATACTGCTTCCTGCAGAGGCCCAGCCCCAACTCCAGTTTAAACCACTGTAAATAAAAATAGATAATTCAGAATAGATAAATACAAAAAATGCAGATAAATTAAAGTAGATCAAATAAATAAAATTAACTAGAATACATAAAATAAACTGAAGTTTTTGTGCAAATAGGTAACAATATTATGGCATACAATTTACTAAAACAGTATATCCCAAACTAAATCAGCTATGGAACCCTTTTTTGACCTAAAAATATTGGTGGAACTTCAAAAACCCAAAATGTCTCCTGAGGATCCCATAATACATTCCTAGGACCTAACATGGCCTTTAAAGTCAAAATGAGTCACCAGGATCAAAATAACTCCCATAACCTTAAAATACCACCAACCAACCACTCATAGACCTCTGCAGGGCTCAACGACCATTACAAAGTTTGTCACAGAGAGAACACTACTGTGGAAATATTCTCATGTAACACAAGGTCAAACAAAACGGAACCTCAGAAATCCATATAACAGTTTGGAAATCACTGTATTAAGATGTCAAGCGCTTAGCAGTTGAGGTAAGTGATTGTCTTACAGCATGTACCAATGCCTAATACTTTGAATTAAGATGGTCTTTTACAGTAAAACTATAATAATGCTAGTTATGAAACAATATTATTTTATATATTATACATGTATTGTTCCTTTATAGATAGCTCAATGCATTAAATTAAAAACTTGTCTAATGTTTTAAGTCTAATATGTGATTTTTACATTTTACCAGTGATCACTATCAATGTAATTAATATTTTAATATTTTTTTACAAATAAAATAAATAGTGGGCAAAGTTAAACCATAGTGCATTCTATTGAAATATACATATTTCAAGTAAAATAATAGGTACATATACATGAGATTTTTCAAGCTTTATTTTTAATTAAAAAATTAGTAAAATAAAGACCTTGCCGCAAATGGTTAGATCAGTGTTGTTCAACTGGTAGTCAGTGGGTTGGATGTGTCCCATCAAGTGATTTCTGTGGCCCCCAGTGAGAATATCTTTACATATCTAATAATATTAAAATAAACACTTGGGCAGTTCAAATGCTTAGACTATTGTCTATAAGACCCCACATGTTTAGCTATTTCATATATTAATTTATATATTTAAATATAGTTATTTATTTCGTTATTATTTTAAATCGAACCCAACGGCTAATATAATTCCAGCTCAGTGGCTGATAAAAATCTGTCACCCACGCTAAAGAAGTTGGACAGCACTGGTTTAGATGAACAGACCTGTAATACGTGAGTACGACACTTTCTGTATTGGATATCAAACCAATCTGTTTGGTATTTATTATAAGATGTTATAGTTACCCACAGGCTAGCAATGGTTTTTCATAAATCCAAAATATTGAATTCCCACTTCTATATCAAGCAGTGTATAATCAATGCTCCAAGGCAAGAATGGTTCATAGGATGAATAAGCTGCTAATTGTTAAGCACAAGTCTTTTTCAAATGAGGAAACTCTATAATATTAAAGCGATTGTATGAAAAAAACATTTATCAAGAAATGCATGAATATCTGCAATTAACTTGGTTATTATAATAATGTATTATATGTTTTGTTCCCTCTGTCTGGGCTGCCATGTTCAGTGTCCTGTGTCTCGGTCTTTGCTGTCCTATATAATGAGATTTATGCATGAGAGCATATTTTGGCAGCATGATGGATTGATATATAATGCCAATAAGCAAATACCCCCATGTTTTGTTAATAGTGGCTTATGGCGGAATTGCTTTGTAGGTGACTATAAGAGAATCTGGATAGTTGGGGAATTATTTACAGTTAGAATTGGATCTTACAAATTAAGGACTTCATGATATGACTCCCATAAGAACTTTGGAAGGCTGACTCAGCCCTATTGGAATATTATTATTATTATTATCTTTAATTTGTAACATTTTCGGTTCCGCTATATAGGGATTAAGTACAACGAAAAATACAGTATTAAATAAGGCAAAAAATTGAAGGGGGCCCTCTCTTTGAGTTTAAAATCTTACACAGCTTTTTTCCTAAACACCAACACAAGATTAAAAACTCACAAACTTACAAATTAAAGTAAGTATAATTACCTATTAAATGTCTCCCCCAAATAACTCTAGTAAAAGTTACTGACTCACACTCAGGGGTTATCGCCTGTAGCACTTTAGCTCTACTGTATGTCAGCAATCTGCCTCACGTATACCAGTAGGAGACTCTGAGTCTGAAATTGAGTAGTTTGCATATCAGCTAGAGATGTCGCGGACAGTTCGCCCGCGGACTATTCGCAGCGATTTTGGCTCGTTCGCGCTCGCAGCGGACGGCGGACACATGCGCTTTTCGGTTCGCCCCCTATTCTTTATCATTGAGGAAACTTTGACCCTGCACCTCACAGTCAGCAGACACATTCCAGCCAATCAGCAGCATACACTCCCTTCCAGAGCCTTCCATCTGAAGGACAGAATACATTTTAGAATCATTCTGAAGCTGCATTCGTTGTTAGAGGACAGATAGTGTAGCTGCTGGAGATTTAATAGGGAAATAGATAGCCAGGCTGTGTATTTAGCTTCCACTACAGACCTGAAGGACTCATCTGATATCTGCTGCAAGGACAGCAACCCAAAAAGCCCTTTTTAGGGCTAGAACATAATTTATTTTATTTTATCATTTTTTTCTGTGTAATCTAATTGCATATGCCTGACTGCCAGCGTGTGTGTGTGACAGGCTAACACCTAACAGCTTATATTGTGCTTATTTTCACTACTCATACCTGGTGGTGTACCATACATTGAAAACAACCATTATTTTCCTGTAATCTAATTTCAGTTGCCTGCCTGTGTCAGGCTCACAGCTTATATTGTGCTCAGGGAAATAAAACAACACTTTTTTGACTGTAATAGATTGGATAGCAATTGCCAGCCTACAGGGTGTGTGTGAAGCCTATTGCATCTACTCTGCCAACTTTTGCCAGTGCACAGTGATACGTCATATCTGGTGCAACCGTAGTGTACAGTGACATAAAACAACACTTTTTTTACTGTAATCGATTAATTATCAGTTGCCTGCCTACAGGCGTGTGTGTGAGGCCTACAGCGCCTACTCTGCCAACTTTTGTCAGTGCACAGTGACACTCATATCTGGTGGCACCTTAGATTGCACATGCAGTGCCCCAAATTTTAAGTGGGAGGACCGACCAAGCATCTTTTTCCATCTCCCGCTTCCAAAAATCCATGCCATATACATGTCCCCTGATAGGTGACGTAACAGGTATCAAACTGATAGGAATAAATAGTACAACTTAATACACCACTCCTATCTGGTGGCACATTACATTGCACGTGCAGTGCCCCAAATTCGAAGTAGGAGGTCCGACCAAGCATCTTTTTTCATCTCCCTGTTCCAAAAATCAATGCCATATACACGTCCCCTAATAGTGGACGTAACAGGGATTAAACCGATAGGAATAGTACTACTTAACAGTACACACCTTATAATAACGCAGACAGAGGCAACGCAGAGAGAGGAGTCTGAAGAAGAGGAGTCAGAGGAGGAAGGTGGCTTTGAGGAGGTGGAAGATCAAACACAGCAGGCGTCCCAGGGGGCTTGTTGTCACCTTTCGGGGGCCCTTGGTGGCTGGGTGGAGGAAGAGACCTTCAATGACATCAGTGAGGACAATGAACGGGACATGGCTAGCTTGGTATCCAACCTTGTGCAAATGGGGAGTTTGTGGTTGTGCAAAGGGACTGTTTGCAGTTGTTTGCGGTGCATTAAACGGGGAGATTGGTCTGTTACTGCGAAGCGGGTGTAACCCCTACACTACCTGATCGATACAACATCATACCTGATGTTTTAAAGCATGTTATTCCAAACAATTTAGGAATGTTAGGTGATTTATGCCCTTTATGGCTTAAAACCAGACTCTGCATCAACTATGTAATTTTCCGTGGGAGTTTTGTCATGGATCCCCCTCCGGCATGCCACAGTCCAGGTGTTAGTCCCCTTGAAACAACTTTCCCATTACTATTGTGGCCAGAAAGAGTCCCTGTGGGTTTTGAAATTCGCCTGCCCATTAAAGTCTATGGCAGTTCGCCCGGTTCGCCAGTTCGTGAACATTTGATGAAGTCCACGTCAGCGGTTCGCGAACCGAAAATGTTATGTTCGCGACATCACTAATATCAGCATTACAATACAATACCAATTACCGTATTGGTCCGAATATAAGCCGCACCTTTTTTTCGATTTTTGAGCTTGCGACTTACGGGTGCTGCTTATATTTGCGACCTTAAAAAAATCATTGCCGATTTGCGAACTTTGATTGTAACGCGTGCGGCTTCTATTTGCAAATGCAAAATTACTGCCGATTTGCGCAATTGCGAGTTAAGGGTGCACGATTGCGAGTTAAGGGTGCCGATTTTAGTGCTTTAGACTGCGATATTGAATAGCGATTTACGGTTTTAGTGATTCTAACGTCCTGTAAAGCCTGTAACCTGCAAAAAAAGCCTGTTTCTTGCAATGGCTGATCACTTTGAGAGTCTTTTTCTCTCCAATTTTACGGGTGCGGCTTATATGTGAGTACTATCTTTTTTCAATTTTTTCCCCTTGAACTTTACGGGTGCGGCTTATATGCGGGTGCGGCTTATATTCGGACCAATACGGTACTTGCTGGGTAAACACTACACAAAACCTCACATCCTCCCAGAAATGTATCCAACTTTATCTATATAAACCCCCTCCCATGGCAGGGAAGGAGTTAAGAAAACTTAAATGCAGTGGAGATAAGGAACCTTACTAATATGCCTCATTTGTAATATGAGCCCCGGAGTCCCTCAGAATCGCCTCAAAATTAAGTGCTCCATTGGGCTCCCAATAGACTCCCATTGTACCTATTCCCTATGGAATGCCTATGAACCCCAAAGAGTACAATTGTTGATCTCCATGGGTGATGTAAAATAAACCCGCTATCATGGGCTCCCTATAGACAGCCAAGCAAGGTAAACTACCTAATACCATAGGGGTCCCTATGGACCCCCATGACATCTAAAGTTAACCACCTACTGTGAGGTCCCTAAGGACTACCTGTTAGATTAACATAATACCATAGGAGTAACAATGAAAAAAACAAAAAATAAAAAACATAACTACTATTAAAATAACAAATGAAATTCATATTTTAAAAAATACAGAATGTAATAAAGTAATTAAACTTGTAAGGGAAAAATGGGTTAGTTAATACATTACCCTCCTTGTATGACACTCATTCAGCAATGAACATTAACACCCTAGTCCTCACTCTACAGCCCTGAATAAGCAGGCACATCCAATGTTGATTGAAGCTACTGGTCCTTTTTTCAGGTCATCCATTGAGAAGGCTTCTTCCCTCTTGACTGAAGACCCTTGCGTCTCATCTTCTGTCCCTCTGTGAAATGGGCTTTTTCTGGCTTGATTGAAGACCTGTGTTCCTCGCTTCAGCCCATGGAAAAGGGCCATCCAAAAACAACAACAAAAAATCTGCCACTCTATAAAAACAATATTGAAACTAATGGAGCTCCTCCTCTGATCAGCTCATACATAATATAATGGCATATGAGTGTGTCCTAGCCTTATGTACATGTTTTCTAAGCTTCTGATTTCTGAAATATGTGTCAAAGATATTTTAGCCAATCGGAATTGAGCAGTCCAAACCTCCTAAATATAATTGGGTATTCAGTAACCAATCAGAGAAGGCTACAGCCCATTCTCTGGCTGTTTAAACATTTAACCAATCAAAGAGCTCTATTTTCTCATATTCTGATTTGTTAAAATAGCAACCAACCAGAAAAAGGGTTTACTAATAGTGTTGCTCTGATCTGAGGTTAATTTTACATGCCATTTGGGTTCTTAGGGACCCCAATAAACATAGAGATTGGTCTCTTGGGGGACTGTACAAACCCCAAAGGGAATAAGCATTATGGGGGTCCATTAGGATCCCAATGGGGAACTTTTTATTGATTTATAGTAGATAATGGGGTTAATAAGGGGTTAATGGGCCTTCCACCCCAAAGCACAAGAGAGTAGGGGGAAGGGGGGCAGATGCCCATTTGGGTGCTGGGGGGGGGGGGGGGGAAAACCAGGCACATATTACAATGAGGGAATAGAGAGGCAAAAGGGTATATAACTCCACTGCTTTCATTTTTATTTTAATCTTTTCCCTTGCCAAGACCATGGCACAGAAGGATATAGCTTTAATTCTAGTGAGGGCTGTTATTTGTCATTTAACATCTCTCAGTAGGTGTTTAGCTGATTATTTATTATTTATTATGTATTTATTTATTATTGACACATTAGCAGCCTTATTAAATTGTGATTCGGGAAATTGAATAGGGCTCTATATAAGCACACAGCATATTTTTTTACAGAAGTTTTTAGTTAGTGAACTTCTATCCAAAAGCAAGGTCTTCACTAACTAAACATTTCTGTAAATAAAGTCTGCTATCTGCTTATATAGAGCCCTTTTAAATTGGCCGAATCGCAATTTAATAAGGCTGTAGGTTTGTATGCCTGAAGGACTTTCCGAGAACACGTACCATTAGATTAGAAAACTTACAGAAGCCATGTAATCACACTTTAGGTAGAAACAAATGGAAAGCAGGGAACATATCACAAGTAACGATCACTCATAATGGTTTGTTATGCGCACCCTGTAATAGTTATGTTAGGGCCTATGTGACATTTTGAGATTTCCTATTGGAGCAATGTAATTGCCCTGAATACTACAGTTTCCAGTGCCTGATACATTCAATGCAACACCTGTCCATGATCAAATGTTAATCATTGTATGCAAATGAACTAATATCTTTCCAAATTTATTTAATAAGAATAGTTCCATGTATATAGATGGAAAGGCTTAGGAGTGATAATATTTCCTTACAGAAGTGTATTTATTCATTATCATTGGTAAGGTTTCCCCTGGCAACCTTGATGCACTATTCTTTTATTTTGTTAAGTTTTTCTTCAACCTTTCCATTGCACTTCTTAGCAATTTTAAATTAGAAAAACAATTGTTTCAAACTTTGAAAAAAAGTATTTGCAGAAAGGTTAAGTGGGCATGTTCCTTGTATGAAACAAATTAGTTTGTTAAAAGTATATTTCTTACTTTCCAAGGTTGATAATCCCACGTGGAATTCCAGTGGGGGTGCTAAATGCTGGTAATAGTTTAAGCCCAAGGCCTATAGCTTTTTCTCTGAAAATCTGAAACCAAAAACAAACATCAGTAATAGCTTTCAAGTCAACCTGCAAAAACAATTTTGTTCATTAATATCAGCATACATACAATTCTAATTGATATAAATTCAAGTACATTAAATATATGTTGTTATATCACATATAATAGTTGTTGTAATTGCAAGATTGTCGGTAAAGCAATGTTAGAAGTTACGGGTTGCGCATGGGCAATGAGCGCTGAATGCGCTCATTGTTGCCCTTGCGATGAGTGCCGAAGGCACTCATTGCGGGGCCAAAGCTTGTGGGTTTGGCAAGGTCTGCAATGAGCGCAAAAGGTGCTCATTGCGTGGCTCATGATGAGGGCCATCGGCCCGTAAAATAGAGGGTGGAAAAGCTTGCAATGAGTGCAGAAGGCACTCATTGGGAAGCCCTCGATGGGCGCCAAAGGCTCTCATCGCGAGGCTAGCAAGAGAAGCTATGAACGGCTTCCGAGTTTTTTTTCCAAGCCTGTAACTCGGAAACCGTTCGGAGGCCGCCTATAGATGCCAATTGAATAGAAAATTAGCTACTAACCTCACTTATGGGCTCCCTGCTTACTCTTGAGACAGGGAGTCCATAACTGAGGTTGAAAGCTAATTTGCAATTCAATTGGCATCTTTTGCTGGCCTCCAAACGGCTGCCAAGTTACGGCCTTGAAAAAAAATGGCGGCATTAAACCCGTAATTTTTTTTTAAGTTTGCAAGGCTTGGAGCAAAAGCGATTTATTATTTAAGCCTTGTGGGCTTAAAAATAATTTATGGTTTAACGGCTTTTGTTTTGAAAGCTGTCAGAGAGAGACAGGGGAGGTAGAGGGTGGGAAAGAGACACAGGGGAGGGAGAGAGGGGAGACCTGGCAGGAAGAGGGGGGAAAAGAGACACGGGAGGGAGAACGGGGGAAAGAGACACTGGGGAGGTAGTGGGGGGAAAGAGACACCGGGGAGTTTCAGGCTTTTCATCGCGAGGCCCATAAAGTAGAGGGGGGGGGGGCTCGCATTGTGTGGCAAACAGCATTGCCAGGCTTCACATTTTATTGCTGGCATTTTACTTAAGTACTTAATGAAAATATATTTTATACAATATTTAAAAGGACACTGTAGTGGTAAAATAAGTCATGGCCCTTTAAAAAAAAAAAAACTTGCAACTAGCATGAACACAATTATATAAAGATCTTGCATTAGAAATTTCAAGACATGACTGTGTAAAGCAGGGGTGGGCAAGTTCAGTCCTGGAGGGCTACACACATGCCTAGATTTGATGGTGTCCCTGTTGTGCACAGATCAATCACTTCTTCAGTAATCCTGATTGAGTCACCTGTTCACAGAAAGGATATCTACAAATACAGGCTTGCGTGTGGCCCTCCAGGATTGAACTTGCCCACCCCTGGTGCAGACCAATAGGCAGCAGCTTGCCATGTTGTGTGCACCAGAAGCTACAGTATGGAGATGTACCACTTACTACCATATTGGTCAGAATATAAGCCGCACCCGCATATAAGCCGCACCCATAAAGTTCAAGGGGAAAAAATAGAAAAAAGATAGTACTCAAATATAAGCCGCACCCGTAAAATTGGAGAGAAAAAGACTCTCAAAGTGATTAGCCATTGCAAGAAACAGGCTTTCTAATTAGCACTGTAGCTTTTTTTTGCAGGTTACAGGCTTTACAGGATGTTAGAATCACTAAAACCGTAAATTGGTATTTAATACCGCAGTCTAAAGCACAAAAATCGGCACCCTTAACTCGCAATTGCGCAAATCGGCAGTAATTTTGCATTCGCGAATAGAAGTCGCTCGCGTTACAAGCAAAGTTCGCAAATTGGCAATGATTTTTTGACGGTCGCGAATATAAGCCGCACCCTTAACTCGCAAGCTCAAAAATCGGAAAAAAGGTGCGGCTTATATTCGGACCAATACGGTACCTGCCCCCCACATACAGTGACCGACAGACAGGAGAAAGGTCAACATGGTGTTCATGTAAAGTTGACAAGAGAAATAAAAGAATACTAATAATTCATAACAGAATAGTTGCATAATGCAAGATTCAAATTATACTTTTAAATGGCCATGACTTGTCTTCTACTACGGGGTCCCTTTAAACATATTTTGTTATACTCATGAAAGACTGTGCAATAATGGATACTCTGATGAATAAATCATACATTGAAACAAAGGATCTTATATAAGCTTGTGAGACAAACACATTTTATGGATTATCAGCTTTGAAATGAATAAATGCCTTAGAGCTGTGTTACAACTGATGCTAAATGCTGCATTTACAATAAAAAAGAGCTGTATTTCTATGTTAGCTAGGAATGGTACAAATGGAATATTCTGAGTATCTATTATATTCAGATTCCTTTTATAGATAGAACTGAAGGGGCACTTTAAAAGAGCTGTAATGTTCTGCCTTCATTTATAGCAGATTAAATGGTCCATATTTTGAAATACTTTCTAATTCCCAAGCAGGATACAAGCTACTGTACCACATAGTGCATAGGTGGACAGCCAGTCATAAGAAACACCCACTGAAGTCCAAACATTGTGTTTATTTGACACATTACAAAATATTTTTTGATATAAACTGTAAGTATTATATAGTGTTGAAAAATTGCATTAAAGTGAGAAAGTGCAGTATTGTTTTCTCTGCCATGGCACATAACATTTTACAAATGAGCAGTGAGCCTTTAGATTTGTTTTCATTCCCATTCATTTGAATGTAAATTGGTTAAGAATGAATAATTAAAAGACTATCTGTGAATCCTTGTTTAATGTACCTCTCAATTCACTTGTAAGATAAAGGCACATCAAACACATATTTTTTATGTGTTTCTGTGTTGCTTTACTGTTCATTTTCTTAAATTGATATACTTTATGAATGTTTCGGACTACAGTATCTCTTTAATTGTATATTTTATTGACTGTATATGCATAAGTGCATTTGTAAAAGTTAATTGGGGAAAAAATATAATTATATACTGTTAGTAATATTATTTTTTATTAACAAGATGCACTTAGATTTATTTAATTATATAGCACAATATCAGTTAACGTGTATTGGGGTTACAAATAATAGCTTGCTTGTCAATTTAAGAGCAAAATTAAAGGCTTGCAAAGCAGAGATTTGCTCTCTGTCTATAAACACTGCACTACAAAGGCCAAAAGCAAAAACGGATTAATGTTTTATTCATTCAGGACACGGAATAGCTTGGTTCATGACCTGGAACGTTTCATACCTCTGGCTTTGCATTAGGTTATAATTATTCCAATTATACATTAGCTGTGTAACTCCTAAATCTAAATGGGATGACTCTAGAACTACGTGTGGTGATGGGTAACACATTTGCATGAGACACATTCATTTAAATCATACCTCTTTTCCTGACAGGAAATAAGCAGAGAGCAGTCCTCCTATATAACGAATATTAACTTCAAACAAAGAGGCTTCTCCATTCTGTTAATTGAAAGAGGATTTATTATTCAGTGTCGTATTTTAATAATAAAACAAAGTATAATTAAGACTGGTATTAAAGGGCAAGTGCTACCCAACCTTAATTAATATTAAACATCTATATATGTAAACGTTATTAGAGTTGGCTAGTTTGCCAGCTAATACTTATGGAGAGAAGAAACTCCCATTTTAAGTTTCATTTTCGTCACTGAAACTCAGAAAACTGAACTGATTGCGTCATTGATCTTCATCATTTAACATACAGGAAACTTGTAGCAATAAATCACACATGCTAATACTTTTACACATATATTTGAGCTTTTATAAGTGTACTCCTTCATATAGGAGCAACTTGTGTTTAGATGAAGGAGAGAGAGTATTCACTGATGAAGGTGAGGATTTCTCCAACCAGATGGACTTCATTGATGGTTTATGAATATTTTTTAATTTTATTTGAGAGGAAAGATGCACATTAAAGTATTTCATAATGTATTTCATAGATTAAATGAATATGAGGTGTGAAAAGGCAGGCAGTGAAATAGGATAAGGAGACTGTGCTTGTTAATTCTGTATTTCTCTTGAAAGCCTTGTGTCTGTTTATGATACACAGACACAAGCAGCACTGTATGGGATCGATCACATAAGATCCATTAAAACATTCAGGCTTGGTGCCAACCCTGGGGACAAAACCGGACAGTAAGTGAGAAACTTTTGATTGCAAACTACATTGAGAATGGGGATTCGCGTCCTCTCTTTCCTTTTCTCCCCTACTTCCCTCTTTCCTGACTAGTATTTGTTTTCTAGAGATACAGCCTAATTATACCTTAAACAACCTCCTGATACTCGACCCTCTGCACTAGTCAAATAACCAGCACCTTCTCATTCCTTTCCCTATTAAAAATTGAAAATAATAAATTGTAAATCACAGTTTAATGTTAGAAAAAATCTAAGACAATCTCTACCTCATTGTTAAGTTTACCTCCGATTATACAAGAAATTGTATGTCAATATATAAATGTGTGATAATAAAAATTAGTGAAACAAAAAAATATAAATGTGTATATGAATTTGTCTACTGGATATTTTAACAGGTTTATTTACTTAAGCTTCATATTCAAGTACTTATTAATAACAGAGTGGTTAGTAGTCTTTACCTCTAAAGGTATCCAGTAATGGTAACAAATTGAAAAATTATCATTTAAAAGAAAAATAGCAGGCTGGTTGTCTAATTTTAATAGTAATACTGAGTAATGTTCTTTGCTATAATAATTTATCCAATATGAAGTGTCCATAGACATTAATAGGTTAATTATGTATGTTCTTAAAAAAATAAAACTAATACTAAAGCAAAGAGGCCCAATAAAAAGTGTCAGGTCCAAGACAGACTCTAAATTGTATATAAAAATTAATTCCTAGTAGAGCAGGCAATAAACATCATTGGATGGATCAAAGTCATTGGATGGATAAATATGCCAGATGTCTTAATGTATGATTACAATCTGGAAAAAAAATCACACTTTACGGGTGCCTTTTTACCAGGAGCTTTTGCAGATGTTCAGGGATCAACCCCTATGTCTGATACAGATAGCCTCAGATTTTTAATTTTTAATTTTCTCTTGGCTATCTAAAACAGATGCACTAAGCTTCACAGTGGTTGTTAAATCTTAATCTGAAAAAATAATAGCTATTGTCTTTGGGAAAAATTGTAATGTGAATCTTGGTGTAAATTTTGGGGAAATAGTCTTACCACATTCAGATCAAGGCTGTCCTCTATCCATTTCTGGGCATCCTCAAACTCTTCCTTCAAATCCATGATAAAAAGTGTGTCCAAGGCATCTACAATTGTGGCTCCTTTTAGACCACCTGTCGAAGAGTTCAAGAATGAATTAGAATGACTGTAATGTCACCAATTGATATTAAAGTTAAATAGATCTAATATTATTGTTATTTTCCTAAGGAAGAGTTAAGCCAGAAACTGGGGAAAGATCCTTTTTTAACGCTCCTAATGTGTAACATTTTACTGTTTCATATCAGCAAAATGAAGAGCTAGATAAGGACTTCTGAAAGAGCAGCATGAGATATTTTAACACATGAATGCTTCCCATTAAATAAGTATTTTTATATACTGTTGATGTTAATTACCATAAATAATCAACTACTCTTCACTGTCTCAACCAATTTTACATACTTCATGTTTTGTATACTGTATGCTCAGTGGCGGAGTTAGTCAATGGAGGGTCCTCCCAATGCCGCCTCTACCCCTCCCAATCTCCCCTCCTTATCCCCTCCAGCACCTCTGCTCCTCTTGACCCCCCTCCTGATCCCCCTTGGCCTTCCTACCTCCCCTTCCCTTGTGGCGAGTCTGTTCTCAGGCAGTGTATCCCAATGATGTCACACACTAGTTATTCCCTGCCTGAGAGCAGACGCGCGAAATGGGCAGGATGCAGTGCGGGAGGAGACTTTTTGTGTTTAAGATCTCATCATCCCCCGCAATTCCATTCAGATTAGTTACAGTCCTAATCAGATCCCTTTTTTAGGACATAAGAAGCACACATGTACCGTTGTTTAGTACAAAACAGACTGGACTTTTATTCTCGATTCAGACACATCTTAATCCAAAAAACAATAAAGATCATGTGGCCCTTCCTACCCGGTTACTATGGTTATCAACCCTCAGACATTCCTTCCTCTGAAATATATCTGGTCTGGCATGTTTCTGTTGTCGTTATGTGAGGAGGTCAATTTTCTCTTGGTCTCCAAATCTGGTGTTACAATCCCAGAGGGGCAATAAACTAGCTTCAAACACACACATCCAATAATGTTCCCAATTCTACATCAGCACCAGATGTTTTTGCTTAATGTATCAGCCCACATCTCCCACCTCCAGTGCCCTCTCTGACCAAACAAACATTCCAGAAGGAAATAAACTATATTTGACCTGTAACATCGGAAGTGACTTCCCAGAAACAGTCATGTATTGGGTAGAGAGTTAAGTTTGGATTCATGGTTAAGCTGTTACCAGAACCTGTAATATTAGGAATGGAAACCAGATTGCAGTAGTGGGTGGTGTCCTGAGAACAAAGTTAAAAGTAGAGAAAGGGCATTGACCATCACTTTCCCCTTTAGTCAAAACTCACTCAGTTCTCCAGACATATTGCAATCAGATATTCACCTTGTTTAACATTCCTCAAGACCTCTCTAGCTGAACCATCTCAAAGAAAACTTTCAATCCCAAATTCTTGCTTCCTGCATTCACCAAAATAATCCTCTAGTATCCTACTCTAATTCCTTTCATACCCAAATCACATCCACTTAAAACTACATCCCCCCACAGATACCAGTACTACCACATGCACTGAATCACACTAAATACCTCAAAGCACTTTCAGAAGGCACTGGGCCATCTTCACCTCCCTACATCCCACAACACCCATTTCTGCTTTACAGCATGTCATCTTCCTGCCATAGAGCCCCATCATAAGTGGAAATCTGTGTGTTTCTGCCCCCCTTCAGGTAGCTATAGATAGCTCCAGACAATGAATGTGATGATCTGCTTGTCAATCTCGAGAGGCTTGGCACATTTAATCACATCTGTAATTGCAGATTCTATTAATGGCAATTATAGAAAAGACGTGTTATAACTCAGCTGCTCATCTATAAAAAGATTATGGGTTATGTATACTAAGCAGTATAAAACCACAAAAGTTATACAGATAAGTTGTTTTTGGCTCAATTAAACAGACATAAACAAAGAATAAAGAAAATAAAGAATAATTATCTGTGTCAGCAAAGGGCTAGTAAATAATTGGGTGATTGTGGTGTAAGGTCTCAAGGCTGCACTGCTCGCTAGTATTTCAATCTTTAGACAAACAAAAATACTTTTTTTTTTTTTTTGCATTGTTCAGTCATTTCCGACTCTCCATGATCTCATGGACCATAACAAACCAGAACATCTTTATGTCCATGGTCATCCTAATCCAACTGGGTTTTCATGGCAGATATACTGGAGTGGGTTGTTAGTTCCTTCTCCAGTGAGCCACAGCATACAGCTACTGGTATTCCTGGGTGGTCTCCCATCCAAGTACTGTCCAGGCCCAACCCTGCTTGGCTTCAGTGTGGTGTGACCTCTTGGTTCCCTGACTGAAATGGAACCCAGGTCACATCGGTGAAAGCAGCGAATTGTAAACACTGGATCTCCAGGAAACCCATATCAATAAATTAAAGGTAATGCAAACATACTTATAAAAAGGTGCATGATCTACATGTTACAAGGAAAGGCTAATTGATTTAAAGTGGCACGACACTCACATGTATTAGCATGGATTTAAAACAGCTACTTTGATACATTGCTAATATTATTTTATATAAAAAAATAATTAATAAACATACTGGAAATGCAACTTTGCTGCAATATTAGGACCTCCATCTGGCATATTATCACTAGGTTGTATCAAAGGAAGTAAATTATTTCTCCATAGAGTTTAATAACTCAAATTGTCCAGCGCCTTTACAAACACTAAAGTCTGTCAGAAGGAGATTGATCCCACCCCTGGACACTTAAAAGAAGATAACAATTTAAGAAAAACAGAAAATTTTTGTGAAGTATATAAAAAACTAACAACATTAATAGATGAGTAACTATAAAGATAAAACATTTTTAGAGAAAATATTCCACCCTGTCTTTACTTCCTGGAGCATGATTTATGTATTTTTTTATCTATCATTGTGCATAAGGAGGAAAAAGGCAGAGATAAGGGGGATTTGTTAGACAATTGTATATTACATAGTTTGGCACATGCTTTTAAGCAGGCATCTTGCAAAGAAAGATGCAAGCCCTGCTCCTCCAAAAATGCAACCCCCCCCCCCCCCTCTCACACATAGCCTTCACCACAATATTATGGATAGAGGCATCATCATTAATTTTTTTTCTAATTAAAAACTAGTTGTATGCATTTTTAGCAGCCTAATTATGCCATTAGTCAGATTCCACATTTTCATAAAGATATATACATTTTTGTTGTACAGTAATCCTTTAATGCGTTGTAAAGAGAAGTAGGCCTGTTAGAGACGGCAATGCAGATCAGTATCTGACTCCTTCCTTCTACAGGGAGACTACACATCCCATGATTACCGTACTTACTGCACAAACTCCCATCATTGATCATTACATTGTATTAAAATGTATTACCTGCCTGTGATTGGTCAAAACAAATTATGAATTTTATGCCAATTTTAGTAGGGATTGTCAGGGGTGTCAACTCACAAAAGCTGCTGCTTGCAAACTCAAGATATTTAGCAAATATCAGGGTGAGTTTGTAAAGGTTTATTTTGGTACTTTTTCATTCAATGCTGATTTTCCTCTATCAGCATTCATAATCCAGGAAACTTAGATATGCCTTTAACATCCATTATCATAGTGGGCCACATAAAAGTGTTTGAGCAAGGAACCAGCCCCACACTGGTGAGATCCATTAAATCGAAACAGTCTATGGGTAGGTCTCCTAACATGTGAATAATCCATCCTATGCTATGCTTCAAAGATGTGTAATATAGTGAGTGTATGCCTAAATAGAGCCATGTATAAAAAAGGCGCCAGGTACTTGGACTGAAGGGTGAAAATGCACTGTAGACTCATTTGCATGTGCCCACTGAGTTTCCCAGAGTGCAATGCAATAACTGTATTTCTGGGAATTCTGAGCAGAAAATACTTTTTTTAAAGTTATTTTTAGACATTGAAATGGAAACACAAATGTACTATTGATTTACTGAATTACAGAACTCTTTGAAGAACATGTACATTCCCATGTTATGCTATGGGATATATTGTATGTACTAAGATTTGACATTTCCAATAATTCTACAATTCAGTGACAGTGATATGTTCTATCAGCAAAGTAAGTATAATTAATTCCCATTCCAAAATACAGATTTTACATTTCTGTTCTGAAGTGGAATAAACATGACAAAGGTAAACTGGGTGGAACTTATATGATTTAAAATGGTATTTATTTGTGATTGGGAAATAAATGTCCCTTCTGATAGTTGTGAATGTACAATATGTGAATGTATTTATCATGTTGCTTTCTCTTCTATTCCAAACTGGAGATGTTACAAAAAGTTTACCACATAGGAACATTCACCCCAAAACAGGGAGGAACAACTTACTGCCATTGTTGTATCATAGTGAGAGATTTATCTCCTTATTTTACTATTTTTCAATAGCTGCTGATTGTAGCTTTTATCATTTTTGAAAAGAGAATCCAAATATGGTATAAATGAATTCACAACAATCAACTGAATGTTAATAAAAATACATTTCTTGAAGTAAACTTACTATGAAGTTTACAATTTTACGTGTCAATCAGCCTTTCAGATACATACACCAAGCCTGGCCTGTTATCTTATTCTTATGGGTGATTATTATTGCCAGGAATTGCTAATTACCACCTGGATGCACTGTTTCAGTCTAAATCGATGTGATGTCAAGGACACTGGCGGTGCTACCGCTGTTCCCCAGCACCTTTGAGAGGCCCCAGTGCTCAAGCCGCAGCCACAGAATATCAACATCATCTTTTCTAAAATTACAGTGCTCAGTCAATCTGGGATTCAGATGTTTGTGTGGAAAGGATACATGAAACAGAAAAAATATCTCACTGTGATTATTTTGTTTTAGGTAAATGAAGTTTTATAACTTGGCCAAAACTTTCACAGGTCCTGTGACTATGAAGTTTGCTTAAGAGCTTACCAAAGAGATTCCCAAAATGACCATCTTTAGTTAGAGGGCGCAGCTCATTTTCTCCCCCATGCATACTGTTTGTAACTGTACCAAGCAAACTGCATCATCTGCAGGCAAAAAGACACAAGAGATATTGTACACAACTGCATTACAAAAGAAGATTATACACATGAAGATGTTACACGAGCCTAAAATTAATTACTTTCCTGTTCTGTCTTTTCGTTTCTATTCTGTTGTTTATCTTAATTACAAAGCATTACACTTCTCTAAAGTTGTAATTAATTCAGGAGGGCACAAGACACGATTAACGTGATAACAGTTTTTTTAGTCTAAACAGACTATAATTACCAAGTCTAGCACTGTCCTGCACAAATAGTGTAGAGTCGAGTTTAATTAACCACTGTGCTGAGAACCAACATATTAAGAAATAAAATCAACGAATTTTAGGGGACATGGACGTGAAAGTGTAAAAACCCTGTAACCAATACTAACATTCAAAAACTTTTATTTTAGTGATATGGAATTTTTTACTATTGACCAACACTTAAGCCATTGTCATTTTTTTTTTATATGCATTCTATTGACTTAAGAATTCATTTAGTGCCAATAAGTAATATTTGCTGAAATTGTAGCAATATTAAGAGTGATTTTAAAGTGTGCATTAATTACGAATTGGGCAATTGAATCGATCCCTATATGTTTTCCCACAAATGCTAAACATATTCTGAATTGCATTTACAATTGCATGTAATGCAGGGAACAAAAGCTCTTTTTAATGGTGGTAAATTAGAATAGAATTGCAGATAATACTTATACACAAGGTGATCTGGTCACCCATAGGGATGATCTGATCATCTACATATATGTTTGTACTTTTTTTTTTTACCTCCAATGGAAGTATAGAGAAGTTGCATGGGGGGGGGGGGTGTCCATATTATATTGCTCTGGGTCCCCCATTCACAAAGCTCCGCACTGGCCTACAATATTCTGTTTTTAATGACCTTTAGTTTAAAAAAACATGACTGCCATTACAGCTTTTGCTCACCAACGGTTGTTGCCTTTAACCAACAGGAGCTAGATATTTAATTAAGCTTTAATAAAATTCTGATTCAATTATTTAAAAAATCAATATCTATTCCTAAAATTACTCTGAAACTAAAACTCAGCTGTTGCTGGTGTCCTCTGACTAAAAGGTCAATGGGGTGGCTTTATCTAGTAGGCACTGCTAAATTTTCCGCCACAAAGTTAAATCAACCAATGTTCTCCATTGGCTGCAGATTTGCTGTGCAAAATGGACATCCAACACTTCCTTTTTAGTGTATTTAAAGGGACAGTTAATTCAGTACAACTTGGAGCACAACACTGTAATGTACTCCTGAAAACATGTTGAAATACTTTTTTGAATTTTTGAAATAGGTGCCTCTTTCACAGAAAAAATCATAAATGAAGTTCTGTTTACATGAGAATTAGGCATGCCTCCAAAGAGACTGATAGCAAGAGCTGTGTGCAGAGAGCGGAATCAAAAAGAGGGTAAGCCCTATCATACACTCATCTGTGCAGGGAAATGACTGCTAGAAACTCCCTAAATATGTTACTTGTGGGTTTAACTGATGGCTGATGACATTCCTCAAAGCAGGGTAAAACCATTAACAATTTCTGTTCACGGAGTAGAGAGAAATCATTATTCTTGTGTTCACCCGAGCTTTGCAACAGCTGTTGTTGGCAGATGCTGTTAATCATAGAACAGTCAGGAGAGTGTCTGTAAACAGACCTAAGACTGCTAATTTTTATCTGTTATAAGTTTCATTTAAAAACAGAAAATAGATAATTTAAAATATAATCTTGTGCTCTTTCACGCCACGAAGGGCACTTATAGTGAGGTAAAATGGCCCTTTAATATTTAATTAAATATTACCAAAGTTGTGTTTTGCATGAAAAATAATAAGTAAAACCTGTTTAAACATAATTTAATTTGAATTTAACAGGAAATGCACGAGGATATGCAGATCTGTAGATTTCATTGGCAGACAAGTATGACTCATACATCTTTATGAATTCTCATTGGCTGATTTGAGGCAAACCTCTAGCTCACTAAATGTTTGAATATATTTTTATGCTTAAAAGAGTCATTTGAAAACGAAAAAACTCAGTGATACATCAAATCTTTCATATGCAAACAAAGAAAAAACATGCTTTTAATGTCCCTTAAAAGTGTTTTCTCTTGGAAGCAAGCTTTTGCTGTGTGGCAGCTTATAAAGGGTTTCTATCCTCTTATCTATCAGATTGTTCTTAAAACTCTTTATATCTATCCAATTCCCTCTTCCATTTCCGATTAGGCTATAATCTAGCTGTTGTCAGGGCATTAAAGTTTATGAGCATGAGTTAGATAATCCCATTGCCTTACAATCACTGTGAAGACTCACCAAGAAGCAAATTGGGATATTCTTTTAATGTTTGAGGGCTGGGGTGAATAACAGACACAGACCAGACCTACCTCTTTCACTTTCCTTCTTTTCTTCTGTGTTTCAGAATCTTTTGGTTCTTGACTTTTACCAACGGTGGAATTTAAGAGTTTTTCGGAAAGCCTCATAATCAAATATAATTGAGGTTGGTTCTTCTGAGCCATGAATATCTCATTTTGTTATGTTTTTGGCTTTTTCGGCTGGTACATGATCTTTGTTTCTGGCACAACATCTTTTTCACGCAACACATTTTCATCTTGTCTTGTTATATATCTCAACGGCCTCCACATCACCTTCAAATTTATCTTTGGATTTCCACTTTCAGGTTTGTGTTTCGTAATAATGTCTTTTGGTCTTCAACAGTATTTCTTGTTTATTTTCTTACCAGAATAACCATTCTGACTGTGTGATCCAGATAAAAATATTCTTCTTAAATTTTGATGTGTCTGGCAAGAGAAATAATGTTCCAAAACAGAGTGTAATAAATCCAGACAAAAACAATAAAAATACAAATTTTTGAGAAAGTCGTAGCCCAAATCCAGCTGGGAATATCCAGAAATTTTCCGTAGAAACATTTTTTAGTATTGGTGTTGATGAGTGAAATTTTTTAATTTATGTCTTTGTAAAAATGTTTTCCCATTGCATAGATAATGTTGCTTTCCTTCAGTGTTCCTTTTCGATCTTTACCCTTATATATAAGACATTTTATCCAGCTGTAAAAATAATATAAAAATATTATGTATTTTGCAATAATAATGGATGGGAGAATTGGATGATGGTGAGAGAATAGGGGTGAGAGAATATGGTGTCTTGAATGTATGTCCTATAGGCAATGCCATGGTCTTACCCTCTATCCATTCTGAAAGTAATATAATGTGCCCTTCTAAATGACTTCTCTAGTTTAAGAAAAACTTGACAAGTGTTTTGAAGTTAATAACAAGTTATCAACATAGCAAGCCAAAAGCAGAACAGCATTTTATAGAAAATGCTATACTTAGCAGGCTCTGCTTGTGACTAGGAGATGTCATGACTATAGGCATGGTAAGAGCAAGGAAAATAGGGTTTGCCTTTTGTAAGTTTATTTTTTATGCATCTCACAAATATTGAGCATGTTTTGAGCATCTCACAAATTAGGCAACATATTTGCTGAATAGGACAAATAGGAGAGAGTCACCCCCATATGCTCCAGGCCAGAAAGCATAGCTAAACAAGCCCAATATGGAAGCCCCTAGATACAAACAAGTTACTGAAAGTAAGATTTTTCTTCTAAAGACAAAGGTTCGTTAATTTTATTTGTTTTCTTTGCATATAGGTAGTGATTATTTTTTCCAAACTACAGTTGTCCATTCCCCTTCATATGTTCACTGATGGTTTTCAGGGATTATACAGTGCAGGTTTTTGATTTTCCTCACACATGTTCTTTTCAAACATTTACTTTACTAATAAACATATTTTGCAGAGAATCCTCAACTGGGGAATATATCTGGTTTTTTCATTTACCTATTTAAACTGTATAAATAGATGTTGCCATAGGCAGCAAAAATTATTCTGTAAATAGGGGTGGGTGTGAGAGTAGGCCTGAGGGTGGGAGAAAAGTAATCATTATAACGCATTAGCTATTAGCTATAAAAAAACATTGGAAATACAAATATGCCTTCCCTGATATATAATATTTACTAGTGTTTGTAGATGTGGTTCTCACTGACCTCACACTGCTGTGGGCTTTTTCCAATTACAATCACATATCAGTCTATCCTAAATATGTTTTTGCTCAGTAATGCATGCTGCCCATAGGCTAATAAAAATATGCACTTTCCACCCTCTAAATATATATTAACATGTTTATGTATTTGTAGAGAGACAAAGGGAAAATTATAAAGTCTGCATTTCATTATAAGTAGACTCTCAGTTAACCAAAACTCAAACAACCAGAAAAAAACACTGAATACTATACTTTAAATAAAAAAATAAGATTTACAGGGCTCAACAAATGCCAGGAGACAGGTTATCATGCCACAAAATGCTTACAGATTGCATCCATTGCTCGTCTCTGCAATTCAGTTCTGCAGACAGGCATGAGCGACTGAGCCAGTGCAGTGTTGGTATTACATTCCCCAGATTCAGCACCACACCCTCCTGCCCAACGTACCTGTGTGTTAGTGAGGAGTGAAAGCTGCTGCGGCTAGAACAGTCCTCACTGACAAATATACTTAGCAGAGCATACTATGTGCAGCTAATCTAATTTTATATGCAACTCTCAAGCAACCAGTAACTACATTTATCCGGCATCTACCAATCCCCGTGGGTGCTGACTGAGAGTCTACTGTACTATCATACTTGTATATTTCTGTGCTGCAGTGAAGGCCTCTATCCTCACATCATAAAGCACAGAACTTCCTCCTGCTTTGATACACCTCATGGTGCCTCACCAGTACTTTGCAGACTCCATGCTTCCTCTTTAAAGGACCACCGCAAAATAAAATAATAAATATATTTGAAACTGAGTCTAACTCAGAGCATAACTAAGTGGGAAAAAGTCATATAGATAGTTTTTAATTGGAAAATCATAAATGCTGATGCCTCTATTGGATCCTGGATAAATTCATAATACATTGGTGGAAGTTGTTTGTGCGAGAGGGGCGTTTATATTTCTGGAGAGATATGGTTGTATTTCCTCAAGGAAGGAATCTATTTCAGTAAGAGATCAATTTCAGTGTTATCCAGTTATCTTAACAAAACATACAATCTCACGATCCAGCTCTCAGAATGCGATGAAACAAATACAAACTGAATTCCTTTATTCATAAACACAGTATTCCAAAATGCATATGTTCTCCCAAAAATGCTTTACATACATGGATTACACAGCTGCTAATATTGTTAGTTTGGTACATACTTGACAAACAGGTGTTTTCTTGAATCGCAGTGGGCCTTTAAATCACTACTGTAGTTCAAGAAAAATTACAAGCTTGAGAATTATGTAACAAACTTACAACATTAGCAGCTATGTATGTAATGAACAGAGCTGACAATTATGTTTATCAAAAAACTCAAAAACGTGCATGCAAATATGCCCTTAGAAGGTGCAAGATATGCACATATGCACTAACAATTTTGCTGCTTCAGTCCACTAAAAATGTTATACATTTTAGACAGGGTAAAATACTGTTTACACATTGGAAAATAAGGCAAACCATCGGGGTATCCAAGAAACAAAAAAATAAATTGAGCTGTCTACTTATTCTACCCTTCCTTCATTAAAAAAAATTTTTAAAAAAATATGTACGCACTCTACATAAAATTACTTATTTAAAGAATGAACTATCAAATAAATCATACCAATTCTACCTAAATTCTCTTTAAGGAGCATTGTGAGACACATTTCTCCAAATTATAATCTGTCTTCATTATTGTTTTGTTACTAACACATTTTATAGCAGTATAAAGTTGCATAAAATGGCACAAATCTAAGGCAACAATAAAACTGACACTAAACATACAACCAGAGGACAATTAAAACATAAAGTAAGATCTAATCAATAGGATTTTGATTTGTAAAAGCATGTGGTAAAAAAACATGAAGCAGAAAAAAAGAAGGCAGTTAAAGTAAAGCTGGAGACAGTGAAAATCTGTGTTCATGTAATTATTGGAATTACAGCAGGTTATGAATAAAAATATTTCATGAGAAGCTAGTTAGATTATTATGGCTTTAAATATTAATGACTTATTAAAAGCAGAAAATAAAAGAACAGCTAATTAAATCTTAGGGATTTCTTTAGTGATAGAAGACACGTATTGCAGTATAAAGGTGCTGATGATGCACACAACAACTCAAGGTCTTTGTTAAATGCAAATATTATACATCATTCTATGAAAAAGCTGTCTGCTTATGTAGATAACTGGGAAGGATCTCCATCTCTTGCTCTTCCACCATTTTACACCTCATCACACACAAACTCTCATGAACCAGATCATTTTTCCAACCTTAGTGCAAGAAAAAAAGCAGAATTTTTCTTTGGAGAAAAATTCCAGTTCATGTTCCTGCCAGCCTGAACAACTATCAGCAGCTTTTCATAAACACACAGGTAAAATAATATGCTGATCATTCATTTTTAGGGATATGGGTTAATTTTGCTGAAACTAGGCAGAGGTTGCTATATTGCAATGTCCAAACCAAAGAATGTGTAAATATGCAAATAATATGCTCTGAACATTTGCTTTAATGTTAATAATATAAACAAGTATGCACTAAAAGCTTTTTTTTTGTTCTCACTCTGGATAAAACATACAATTTAACAATTTGAATTTTATGTGCCAATAGAAAAATGTTGATGAAAATCAGCATTTTTGAAGACTTATATAGGTATAGACTAGATTCCAACTTATCTGGTTTCCATGACTTCCTGACAGCTGGAGCATGAGAAGTGTTTTTTTTAACTATTAGTGAAGTGTGGGAGGGGGGAATAGTTTAGGGGAATTTGTTATATAATTGGATCTTATTTAATTCAACCTACTCACTTCCTAGGCACATGCTCAGAAACAGTTAGCTTGCAATTATGCATGCAAACCATGTTCTTCCAGAAATGTAAACACCCCTCTTACACAAACAACTATATCCAAAGTATGATTGACTCCAGGGACCAGTAGAGTCATCAAAATCATTTTTTTTTTATTAACAATGTTTAGATTTTTCTGTCCCTATTTATGGTCTTAGTCACACTCAGGGTTTTCAAACATAAATATTATTTTTTCATTGAACAGTGGTCATAGACCTGAAGCTAGCTGATCTCAATATCTGGCTGCACCTCAAGACGTTCTGCTGATACAGGCTGGGGGCAGCACTTTGCACAGGCTCCATCACTGCTCTCACTACCAGTTAAATCAATTTCTAAATCTGCTGCTGGAGCAATAATACAATCTCTTAATTGCCTGGCTAATAATGCCTTTTTTTATTGAACTTTCAAATTAAATTCAATAAAATAAAATACATTTTTCATTTTCAATATAATAATCGAAAGAAGACTTGACAGGCTTGCAGCGGCCATGTGTAATATTTTGGTGTAGATAACAAATGCAATCACAAACCAGTTGGATAGTTTACCTGCAGTGTACATTAAATCATCATATTATTAAATTGCAATTTGATCAATTGAATTGGGCTTTATGTAAGCACAGAGCATTTTTTTTACAGAAGTTTTTAGTTAGTGAAGACCTTGCTTTTGGATAGAAGTTCACTAACTAAAAACTTCTGTAAAATAAATATGCTCTGTGCTTATATAGCGCCCTATTCAATTGGCAAAATCAAAATTTAATAATGTTGTATTTATATAACTAAATACAGTGGCACCAAATCACAAATTAAACTGCTGCTACCAGCATGAATAACTTATATGTAATATTGAAAGCTATTTTTTAGTTCACCAAACCCTCGAAAATTCAATATAAATACCCATCTCGGAAAATTAAAACAAAAACTAAACGTAAACATCTTTCTAAATCCAAACAAAATCTCCAGTAAAAATTGGTCCCATAGAGCAGAAATATGAGGGATCCATGATAAATTGGTGGAAGTAGTGGAGTGAGAGGGGTGTTTACATTTGTGGGTCCAGCCTTTGATGCAACTCACTGCTTATGAGGGAGAAGGGGTGTGGTATCTCTTTCATTCTTATCCAATTATCAATCAAAGGCTTTGCATGTATGTTCCCACCTACTACAAACGCACGCACCATCACCCACATCTGAGAATGTGATGGAACAAACAAAAATGAATTCCAGCACTTTTAAACAGACTCTTAAAAAATCATATTATCCCAAAAAATGTTTTATGTCCATGGCTTACACAGCTGCTGATATTGATAATTTGGTGCATACCTGACAAACAAGTGTCTTTTTCTTGAACTGCGGTGGTCCTTTAATAACTTTCAGTACTCTTGTATGTTTTTATTATCTATGCAGTACATGTCCTCTGCTGTCATCCAGTGATATTAAAGGCACATTATATCCTGCACACCATTCATCACATTTCATTTACTGCACCTTCATGACACATACTATTGTGTTCATAATCTTTTTGAGTGTAGGACTCACTAATATAAAGTATAGTTTCATATTATTGTTTGTTTGTTTATTATACTTCATAGACTTAAAGGACTACAGCGCAATGAAAAAACAAATATATATGTTTGAAATCTTTAAGTCTAAGAGCATAATTAATCAGGAAAAAGTTGTGGTGTGAGATGGACATTTGCATTTTTGGAGAGCTGTTGGTCCAGCTTTTGATGCAACTTCCTGCTTTTGGACCAGTGAATCTAGATGCTCTCAAAACAATATTTTACAGCAATGTCTTGAAACACCCTGTGAACTCCCCGAGTGAATTGCCCCTTCACCTCCCCCAGCCCCAGTGAATTGTCCCTATCACCTGCCCCAGCTCCAGTGAACTTCCCCATGACCTCACCCAGCCCCAGTGAATTGCCCCCATCCCCAGCCCCAGTGAATTGCCCCATGACCTCCCCAGCCCGGGTGAATTGCCCCCAACACCTGCCCCAGCCCCAGTGAATTGCCTGGTGACCTCCCTCAGCGCCAGTGAATTGCCCCCATAACCTGCCTCAGCCCCAGTGACTTGCTCTGTGACTCACTCTCACACAGACACTCATCCTCAGACACTCCCTCTCAGAAACTCACCCTCAGACACTCACACCACACACATACAGAATGTGTGAGAGTGTGTCACGGGGCACATTTATCACATTTATTTTCCAATGAACCTACTGGAATAGGAAGATTTTAAAGGCATAGTGAAGTAAACTGAGATTAACATACAGGTTAACATAGATCAATAATTAATGTACATATTATTTTTAGCTGTTGTTTATATAGCCCCTGATGTTCTCCCACAAGAAACTGCATAGTAAATGAGGTTCAAGGTGTGACTGTTACATTGATTATATTTTAGCTTTATTGATTTCTATATTCATTGCTTACCATATATAGATCAGGTGCAGTAGGTGAAATGCTGTGTTGTAGAACTGTAAGTTTAAATCCTACTTTAAACCTTTTTTTGCATTAATATATTTATCTACTAATTATTAAATATTAAATAATTGTTTTAAAAACAAATCTGTTCCTACCATTCATTTACAGTTTATATATGTTTTATTGTTGTATCTTGTAACTAAAATAAAAATGTCTATTTAAAAATGGCACTGAGGGAATTTAAAGCCAAAACTGACATTTCATGCATTTACCACTAAACGATATCTCTATATACGCTCTAATGGGCGAAAAAGAACTACCGTATGTATCTAATATAGAACAAATATTGGAAAGGTAGCATTTCCTTATTCAACATGCACAATGGGGACAGGTAATGTAATCATGTTGTTATATGAATAGTTGTTGGCTGCTTTAGGATCAGAGGAAAAGGTTCATTGACAAAATAGCTACAACTTTCCCTTGTTTTCCCCTCTCTAACATGTTTATCTTATTTATCCTTTTCTCTTTCAGCTCTATCTTGACCATTTCTTTACTCCATTTATCGTCCCAGTTTCCCATTATATCTATGCTCTCTAACCATTTAATCGCCCCCCTTCACTCGCAGAATCATCTCTGGGATGTTTGATTCAGCAGCAAATATATCCTGTCTGGGGAAATATAATTTGCAAATTACCTTGGGTGTGGGTCCCTCATTCAGACTGCAATGCTTTTCCTGAATATAAATGAACATCTCTGTACAGTGTTTTTCCATTTCTCCATTTGGAAACAATGCAGTTTTAGAATTAGCATTTGGATGTTTTTGCAATGTCAGCACATTACAAGAGAAGAACATGCAGAGTGTACTGTTTAGAAGTAAAGGTGGAATCGCTCTGGTTAGTTAGATATATATAAGACTGTAACAGAGTATATTCTGCTATACAAGGATTGTTATGTTGTCTGGAAGCCTGAAGGTAAATGGACATGCATCAATACTACTGTACATCATCATTACACAGAGCACTGAAAAAGCCAGATGAGAAAATATGTAATTGTTTTGAAATGTTAAAATTAGAGATATTGGAGTTTTAACACGGTTAAAGGACCACTGTAGTGCATTTACATATAAGGATCATATGTATGTTTTCTGTGCAGATGTTATTAAAACAGTATTCAGTTTAAAATAAATTAAAGTTAACATTTTTTCTTAGTTTTACACTGTCTGTTTTCTCATTGCTCATTGCAAGCCTCTACTTTACGGGTTTCGCGGGCCTCGCAAAGGCGCTCATCACGAGGCCCGTAAAGTAGAGGGGGGAGAGTCTCGCAAGCCCATAACTTTGCGAGCTCTCATCGTGAGGCCTGTAAAGTTGAGGGGGGAAAGACCGAAGGCGCTCATTGCGAGGCCTGTAAAGAGGGAGGAGAACCTTGCAGTATTGCGAGGCGTCAAATTTTGTTGCCATAATTTTTGACGGGCAAGTCGCTAGTATATATATATATATATATATATATATATATATATATATTTATATATATATTCATTGATATTGTTCCTTTAAGAATCAGTACTGTACTGATACAAAATACACAAACTTGCACTCACATTTGATGATCACAGGAATAAATGAGGTTTCTCAGCATAAAAGCGTAGATTTCAGCACACTGGTCACAGAATATCTTCATAGCATGTATTTCCTTAGATAGACATTTCTCCTTTATAATCAGAGCTAAGGTGGAATATATACACACTAAATAGAAGTAATGGGGAACTAAAACTTACAGATCTGATAATAATTGGATAGCCCAACTCAGCACTTTCCTCTAGATATAGGTGAAGGCCCACACTCTAAGGGTTGTATGGCCCTAACGGTGTATACCATCCTAAAGAGGGGTGGAAGTGGGTTTCACAATAAACAGGATCTCTTATTAGTACCCTCAAAAAGAAATCTCATATTATAGTGCCAGTACGCTTCTCCCCAAATGCGCAATAATTCAGTTCACAGGGTGCACCCAAAGACCAATTGCAGTATATCAGTCCTTCAAATAGGGACTAGCAAATATACATACACAGTATAACTGTATAGATAAAATATAAATAGATACCAAACGTGTACCAAATGTCCAGCAGTCTTTCTCAATGGTAAAACATTACTTATAATGAAAATCTATAATAAAAAGGATTCACACTACCAAAATAGTATAGTGTTTGGTAGTTCTGCCCTAGGCCTGGGCCTGGTGAGCCTAGGCAGTAACACAAGTTTTGCTGCTACAAGCACGGTAGATTTAGTGATTTCTTTCTAGATTTACTACATCAAGGAACTAAATAATTTTTGTTCTTTCATTATACTTCAGAATGAATAAAATATTTAGATCCATTTCCACAATTTATTGTGTCTTAATTATTTTCAATATGCCGTAGAGAGCCCGCACTTTTCCATCCTTTTCATATTTCTTGCAGATGTAGCTACTTAATTGTTCTCTCAGTGGGACCATTCCTGTAGATTTATATTAGTTTCTCCATTATGTCATAACAAAATGTCATTGTGGTATGTCAAATATATGTATTTTAATACAGCAGTCTCAGTGGGGTGTGTCATTTGCTAACGCTAGAACATTGAATAAAGATGTGAGGAAGCACCACTAAGAGAAAGTGCTGTGAACACACTCAGCAGAGTGGGAAGTGACTAATGTAATAAGATAATATAGAAAACCCATTAACACAATTAGTGTGGGCACCAAAAACATAAAAACAAATATATACCACAGTTAATCAGGATGTTCCGATTATTCCTGTTATGATATCACATATTATAATTGTCTAACTACGAGACGTCGTCACGCTTTGCGTGGTGCGTACGACTTAGGCGATGAGCCTTGCAAAGCTAGGTGAGCCATTAACGCGTAGCACTTAGCCGATGAGCGTCAAAGGTGCTCATTGCTGCAAGCCTCGAGAAGTGAGGCGAGCCGTTAACACGTAGCACTTGGGCGATGAGAGCCGAAGGTGCTCATTGCCTGCGAGCCTCTTGTAGCGAGGCTAGCCATTAAGCCACTACAACATACTACAACTATCAGCACAAACACAAAGAGCCAATGAAACACGCAGGACTTAGCCGAAAAAATCTTCCTAAACGGGGGATCGCCTTGGCGTGCAAGTGGTTGACAAATGCAGGACTTAGAAAAAAAAAATCTGAGCCGCCGGACATAGAAGAAAGAAATACAAGACGCGGGACTTAGAAAAAAAAGATACGCGACGCAAAAAATTACGAAATTAATGGCTGAACATCGAAAATGAAAAAACAATAAAAACACACTAAATACACCCCAAAAAATTACAAAAACATCACAGACAGCACGGGGCAACAGCCAGGACGTCTGTGAGTGAGGTGGAACATGAATTTATTTAAATTTAGACGATTTTCGCCACTCGAAAATCGCCTAAGCAAGGAAAAAAATGTCCGCCGAAAAAAAGGAAAACGAGGCTACACGACTTCGGACTGCGCAAAACACTGCTAAACGCGTAGCACTTTACACATCTAACTACGACCTACAAGAATCACTAATACAAAAGCTGGAAAATGCTCACGAGCCGCGTAACACATTAATAACATTACGACTATACAATGCCGCTTTACACAATAAACCACCGGCTTTATCTCGTGCACGCAGCCTATTTATAATGCACACTACAAACATTCATTACACTTTACAAGCAGGGCACCAACACTCACAATGTATATTCTATGCAGACGCAAAATATAAACAGATTGTTAGCTCTTCAGCCCATTGCTCGCTGCATATATCCTTTATAAATAATTAAAGTGTATTCATTTTTTGAATAAATCATTCATTATTAACTACATATACATAGAAATATATATCTCTCTTTATCATGACTCATGAAGGTGCTTAGAGGACCAAAAGTACACGACAGGAGAGGCTCGCAATGAGTGCCAAAGGTCCTCACAGTATAAAGTGGTTTACATTGTGTATCAAACAGCATTCCCAGCCTTACAATTTTATTGACCATCATTTTTTGACGAGCCAGTCGCTAGTTATAATATAAAAGTGCTCTCACTGAGTGGGGAATGCAAACATAAGTTTATGATTCACAGATTATTAGTCTATTAAAACACAGTAATTAACAGGAGCAGTACAGAAGATTTGACATCTCTAAGAGTCTTCTAGCACTTCACCCTCCAAATGTGGCCCCATGTTTCTGAATTTCTCTAGCCTGATCTCAGGGCCATCCTCAGAAAACAAGGGTCCCAGGACACATGTAACAGATATGATCCCCCAAACACTTGCTTTCAGCTCCTTCCTGGTTTCCAGGCATATGTAGTCATGGTCCCACTAGCAGATACACACATGTATTCACAGGCACACATTAATTGGTACACAGTGAAGCATGGGCATATTTAGATTGTATGCTGCCTTAGACTATTCAGATTTGTACACCCATCCACTTGCAGTTTCTCCTTCCCCTTTCTGTATCTCAAATATTACATGTATGTGTGTTTAGGTATATATACAGTATGGCAGACGGAAGCATGGCTGCATATAGACATTTCTGTGCAAATAAAAACATATTTCAATTTTACTGCATTGCATGCTGCCCCCTGAAAATGTACTGGCCTAGGTTTGAGCCTTGTGTTCCTAAGCAGAAACACCCCCTGCAGTGAGGCCAGTCCTCTAAAGGAAACACACATTAGAGCATAAGCACATGTTAAGAACTTAAAAAAAGCCAAGTGACAAACAAAATCAACAATATTTAATAATTATTGCTAAAAAAAACAATAACATTTTACATGGGAAGCTATTGTGCAAGCTAAGGAATAGAAGAATTGAATATATCCTCCTTGTTTAACAGCTGGCTAAAGACAAGAAAATAAGAAGAAGAATATATAATGTAATAATAACAATGGGCCCTATTCTATCGCCCCATTTCATATATTTATACTCACTTTCTATATTTTAAATAAGTACAGTATATTACAGGGAGGTGGTTCTCCAATGTTAAATTTACCCCAATTAAATTCCTCTATATTTAAATAGTTATATATGTATAAATATACGTTCAACCAGCCCATACAGAAAAGTCTATTGAAGCATAAACTAAACTAGAGAGAAAAGACACTCATATATCTATTTGTTGGGCATCCTCCTAATGGATAGATAATTACACCTTGTGGTTTTTAGGCATGTGTGTATCCAATTATATGTGAGACTACATAATTAAAATGTCAATACTCTTTATTAATACAATGAAAATAAAACACAACGATTAAAACACTAAAAATAACAAAGTCTGTCCCTGCAGTCAATGGCTGTATCCAAATTGTCATATATAGCTAGGTTATAAATTCATTGTAAATATATTTAGTGTCTTTACTCAGTTTCAGATCTTAATCATCTGTAACAATACCACTTATGGATGAATGATAATAAAGTACTACAGATCAGTTATCATCATTTATTACACCAATAGTTGATGATAAGTAAATGTGTATATTGTGCTCAAGTCAATAAATATATAATTAAGGTGCCGTTGACATAAAGTGCTTGAGTGACCAATTCCCTAGCCTCATTGGTGGTAGCGGAGCCCACCACTTACTCCTTTAAACTAACTAACCAGTAACCAGCCTATATAAATTATATCCCTGTGTCTAGTGGCAGAACTGGGATCCACCAATTACCCCATAAACTAAAATACACCACTCTAAACTACTCTAATATATAATAAGGTGACAAGTGCTTTTGATAGTGAAATTGCAATAGTACAGATATATCTACATATCACCCATTTACAGCCCAGTATTATACACATTAGTATCAACAGTAAATTACTTGCATTAATAATTAATAATGTGATGGCTATGCCAAAGGATCTACAGTTGCAAGCAAAAGTATGTGAACCCTTTGGAATGATATGGATTTCAGCACAAATTGGTCATAAAATGTGATCTGATCTTCATCTAAGTCACAATAGACAATCTCAGTCTGCTTAAACTAATAACACACAAAGAATTAAATGTTACCATGCTGTTATTCAACACACCATGTAAACATTCACAGTGCAGGTGGAAAAAGTATGTGAACCCTTGGATTTAATAACTGGTTGAACCTCCTTTGGCAATAACTACAACCAAACGTTTCCTGTAGTTGCAGATCAGACGTGCACAACGGTCAGGAGTAATTCTTGACCATTCCTCTTTACAGAACTGTTTCAGTTCAGCAATATTCTTGGGATTTCTTGTATGAATCGCTTTCTTGAGGTCATGCCACAGCATCTCAATCGGGTTGAGGTCAGGACTCTGACTGGGCCACTTCAGAAGGCATATTTTCTTCTGTTTAAGCCATTCTGTTGTTGATTTACTTCTATGCTTTGGGTCATTGTCCTGTTGCAACACCCATCTTCTCTTGAGCTTCAGCTGGTGGAAAGATGGCCTTAAGTTCTCCTAATGTCTTGATAAACTTTGGAATTCATTTTTCCTTCAATGATAGCAATCTGTCCAGGCCCTGACGCAGCAAAGCAGCCCCAAACCATGATGCCCCCACCACCGTACTTCACAGTTGGGATGAGGTTTTGATGTTGGTGTGCTGTGCCTCTTTTTCTCCACACATAGTGTTGTGTGTTTCTTCCAAACAACTCAACTTTGGTTTCATCTGTGCACAGAATATTTTGCCAGTTCTGCTGTGGAACATCCAGGTGCTCTTGTGCAAACTGTAAACGTGCAGCAATGTTTTGTTTGGACAGCAGTGGCTTCCTCTGTGGTATCCAATTTGTGTAGAAATCCATATCATTCCAAAGGGTTCACATACTTTTGCTTGCAACTGTATATGAAGTCAGCAACATGACAACAGAGACCTATTGGTATAAACAAAATTGGCACGGCTCTTAACAGTATCATACCAGATGTAATTAGGTATATAATCCTATACATTCAATGCAGTAAGAAATAAAGGCACATATCTTATTGTATAGCAAAATGCAGAGTTCATAATGGGGTGCCAATGCAGGACGCCGATAACGTCATCACTGTCGGACAGTACAGGTCAATGTGTGTACTTCGCGTTGACGCTTCTTCCGGGACCTTTTGCAATGTTTATATTGATAACAATTTTTTTCTAATAAAATAATAAACAGTTAAAAAAGGGGTTGACGCTTCTTCCGGGACCTTTTGCAATGTTTATATTGATAACAATTTTTTTCTAATAAAATAATAAACAGTTAAAAAAGGGTTACATATATTTTTTATTAAAAAGGGTATTGATCCTGATAGGAATCAGATTGCCAGTATCTGGGGTCAGGAATGAATTTCCCCAATGAGACAACTGGCAATGTTGATGGACGAAAAGTTTTTTTTCAAACGTAATTACTATGTAACTATGTCATCATTTCATTATATGATGGCAAAATAATGTTGTCTCAGTTATCAGATAAATCTAAATTTAATTCAAATTAATGTAATTCATGTAAACATAAAATAATGATATCATTAAACACACCAAAACACTTAAACGTTAGAACTGAAGTTGGGTCCTGTGCAGGTAGTACATGTTACCTGAGATATCTGAGGGAAGAGGAAGCTGTAAGCTTGAGCATGTAACCAAACTATAGCCTATCTCAATGCACGTATTCAGCCTAACTCAACAATCATGCATTGAGATTAGGTAGGCATGTGTGAAAAATGTCTCCAAAACAACTAATTTTCATATTTGCATTCTAGCTTATTTAATTATTTATCCAGAGTAAATTCAGACACATGTGACTAGATATATGTAGTACAATTAGATATGATCTCTAAATGTCTAAGTATGATAGCCGCAAAGCTTATTGAGAGTAACTGCATGCATAATGCACAAATAATGAGTAATAACTCTGCTATATATGGAGAAAAGGATGAGGATAATGCTAACATACGCAATGTGTTTGCTTATTACTGGGAAGTTTATCCAGTGCTCAAATCTTCCTCATTGTGACCTAAGGTGAAATAAATGACCAATCTATTAACTATAGACTCTAAAGAGATCACAAGGCTAGAACTTATTGTATGAATAGCTACAACACTTATACTTATTCATTTATTGCAGTGATTTATAATTTTAATATCCCAGGGCCTTTCAGTTAGAGATCATATTCTGGTCTATAATTATGTAAATAGTCAACATCTACTTGATACACATATTACTGTTAGTGTATGTATAGTAGGAATGTGTTGCTTTCTTATATGTGGTTATATGACTAGCCAAAATGAAGCAAATAAAATGTACGAAAACTGATTATCTTGACTCAGTGGATACTGGTACTGTAGCTGATGCCTTGTTTTCTGTAATTGCTGTGTTACTATGTACCAGAGAAACTGACAAATTACCCTGGATATATTCTTTAAGAGTAGGTTAAAAATGAATCTGAGGTCACAATTGACATAATAACTGGTATATTTCCCATTAGAGACTTAATCGTATACTTAAACTTTGGACGATGCTGAAGGTTCTGGGTCAGACAAAAAATAATTCCGGCATCCAGGCTAGAATATCAGAAAAACTATTGATGTGACCCCACATCACTTTCCTGCTCATTTATGAGCATGTTGAGGGAGGAGGTTTGTTAAAGGACCACAGCAAGAAAATAAACACTTGTTTGTCAAGTATGTACCAATCTAACAATTTTAGCAGCACTGTAAGCCATTTATATAAAACATTTTATGGGGAAAATGTGATTTTTTTAATACTTTATGAGTACAGGAATCAATTTTGTGTTTGTTCCATCACATCCTCTGTGTTGGATGATGGGTGTGTGTGTTTGTAGTTATCAGTTTCGGGAGAGATAGGGGGGGATTGAACAGAGAGAAGTCCAGAGCCTTTGTTTGATAACTGGATAAGATTGAAATCTACACCACATCCCTTCCTCCTCACTGGCCCAGAAGCAGGAAGATGCAACAAAAGTTCTCCAGAAATGTAAACTCCCCTCTAATGCACACAGCTTCCAGCAATGTATCATGAATCTATTCAGGATCCTGCCAAGGAATCAAAAAAATATATTTTCTAAATAAAACTAGTTGTTTTAGCTGTGTTTTTTTTATATATATATATATACTAGCGAATTGCCCATCATAAAATTACGGCAATAAAATTGTAAGACAGGTAATGCTGTTTGCCACACAAACCAAGTGTTTTGGTCGTGTGAGTAACTTCGGTGCTCATTGCGAGCCTCTCGGTTGGTGTATTTTTGGTTATCAGAGCCCCTTCAGCGCTCATTGCAAGGTCCGCGCTGATCGCCTTTTGGCACTCATTGAGAGCCTCTCCCCTGGTGTACTTTTGCTCCTCTGAGCACCCTTGGCGCTCATTGTGAGCCGTGCGCTGAACGCCTTCAGTGTTTATTGCAATCCTGTTGTCTGGTCCTTTTTTTTGTCCTTTTTCTTTCTCTATATGTATTTTTTTTTGCAAATTAATTAATTAATAAAATCATAAATTAATATACTTTACCTATTTGTAATTAATATATGCAGCAAACCATTTGTTTACATGTGTAATTGTGCATTTTTTTTAATGGTAATGGTATTCGTTGCAAGTTAGTGTAAAATGGCGGCGATTGTGTATGTTTTACACGGGTGTGGAGCATTTTGCATCCTCCCTAATAGTGTATTTTATACCTCGCACAGGCTTGTGTAAAAGTCTTATGTGTCTGGTGTTTTTTTGCATGTGTATTGGTCGTGTAGCCTGTGTAGGATAAGTAGGCTGCATGCGCGAGCACAAAGCATTTGTTTAGGTGTGTAATTCTGCTTTTGGATTGGTAATGGTATTAGTTGCAAGTTAGTGTTGTGGAATGGCGGCGATTGTCTATGTGTTAGGTGGTTGTGGAGCATTTAGCGTCCTCCCTAATAGTGTATTTTATACCCTGTATGGTCTTGTGTAGAAGTCTTATGTGTCTGGCTGTTTTTTGCGTGTTTATTGGTCGTGTAGCCTCATTTTAATTTTTTTCGGCCGCCATTTTTTTGTTGTTGCTTTGTTTCTTGTGTGAAAAATTGTGGTTCAATTGTCGTGCAATCGGACTCCCAGACGTCGTGGCTGTTCCCCCGTGCTGTGTTTTTTTTGTATTTTTGATAAGTTTGGTGGTGCTATTGTTGTTTTTGTATGTGCCCGGTTCGACCGTTAAGTTCGGATTTTTTTTTACCTCGTATTTGTATTTTTTTGTGTGTTAGTCTCGCTTTCCTTGTTGCAAGTGTTACAGGCCATAACTTTTTTCTGCACATTTTTTCAAACTGCTACGGGTCTCATATTCTGATTTGTGTAATTGAGTTTTATGTTGATGTGTAGTTCCTACGGCGCTCATCTCCACCAGCGCAGTTAGCGCCTGAGACGCTCCCTGTCTAAGTCGTACGGGGTCGTAGGGATGTGCGCCTAAGGTGCTTATCTCCACAGAGCGAAGGAGCACCTTCAGCCGCAGTTGCAGCAGGCTCGCTGCGCGAGCCTGCAAGTGTTAGCAACAACCCGTATTGCTGACAACTGTATATGTGATATATATTGTGATAACGCTGCTGTCCCACTCAGGGTTCGTGCCCTTGTATCCGGCACCACAATGGAGTACTCAGGAGCCCTTTTTCAAATATCAGCAGTATTTATTTGAGTGTAGCAAAACAACATAAATGGTGCAAAACAAAATCCTAGCTTCTAATAGAAGCACTGACTTTACTCTTGGCTGTAGTTCCCTCACTATGCAAGATAAAGTTCACACAAAACAAAAGTCCAAACAAAAGCTTACAGGATATCAAGTCTCCCTTGTAGCAGGGGATTTCCACAACAGGCTCTGGTGTCCTCTGTCCAGCTCAGACTGAGCTCTCTCCCTCAGCTGGGTGCTAATCAGACCTTTAAAAGGTGGAACCTGGGTGGGCCTGCTTGATAACCCTTTCTTCCCTTAGTGGACACAGGGCTCTGCTCAGTCTCTCTCCCACGTACACTCCATCTGTTACAATATATATATATATATATATATATATATATATATATATATATATATATTCTATTCACATTATTATGACCACCAGCTAATATCCAGAATAACTGCAGTGTGCAGTATGGACAGCAGCTAGACAGCATGGTAGTGAGTCAGTATGGAAGGTTTGCAAGGGTATATGGAGCCATGCACACTGCAGTGCATCTGACAGCTACTGTGGAGAATCCATACAGGGAACATGTCAATCAAGGTGGTCGCACAGGTGCTTGATGGGGTTCAAGTCCAAGGAATCTGGATGCCAGGGAAATACTTGGAAGTCTTTGTCAAGCTACTCCAACAACCACTGGACATTTCTGAACACCTGACATGTTGCATTGTCCTGCTGGAAGATCCCATCCACTCCAGGGAAGACAGTCATCATGAATTGGTGTACTTGGTGTGCAAGAACCCAGTCGGTTGACAGAGCCTTCCAGAGATATGAGTGGACCCAGACAATGCCAAGAAAATATTCCCCAGACCATAACGCTGCTGCCACCAGCTTGTGTTCTTCCAACAAAGGTTGCAGAGTGTTTTGCACCTGACACACCAATGTCCGTCCTGTCGATGGAGCAGAAAACCTGACTCATCAAAGAAGACAACTCTTTGTCAATCAAAAGAGGTCCAGTTTTAGTACTGTTGTACAAATGTAAGCTGTTTCTGAGGCACAACCTACTCTCTCTCTCATCTTTAACACGTCAGTGCACCCTACTGTATTCTCATGCACAACCTACTCTCTCTCTCATCTTTAACACATCAGTGCACACTACTGTGTTCTCATGCACAACCTACTCACTCTCTCATCTTTAACAACGTCAGTGCACACTACTGTATTCTCATGCACAACCTACTCTCTCTCTCTCATCTTTAACACGAGGTGCCCTACAGTTTCCATGCCATTTATTTGCAATGATGCCATTGGTCCAGCCACTTAACACTTTAACCACAACAGCACGAGAACAGTTCACAAACTGTGCTGTTTCAGAAATACTGCCACCCTTGGCCCAAAAGCCAACGATCATCCCCTTTTCAAAGTCGCATAAATTGCTCATTTTACCCATGACAGTGATGGTAGATATCTTTGTATGCTGAATGCCTACATGTCACATTATATATCCACAAAGCCAGCTCACAACACATACCGTATTTCAGTGGCTACTCGTTGCTGATGTCAAAAGTAGTAATAAGTCATAATAATGTGACTTGACCATATATATATATATATATATTATATATATATATATATATAATATATATATATATTCATTGTGTAGTGGTTCTTTACATTTTAATGCTAGCATCTAATGACACTGGATCCCCTGATATTTTCACATGTCTTAAGAATACCACATCCAATCTTAAGCAGCTGCTGGGTCTCTTGATTCATTAGTTGTGAATTGAAGCTCTAAGCAAAGAACAGTTACATGACAGAAAATAACCTCCATAGCCTCCAGAACAATTAAACTGTCTTTGATGTCAAAGACTTGATGGCTCAGCAGACAAATATATTCATCTAAATGGCTTTTTGCTTATTTAGTTCTGCTCACAGAAGCATCCTCCACTCATATTAGTGTAGATATAACTGGGGGCTGACCACTTCACACTCAGATAGGAATTCAGATGTGTGTACCCCCACACCACATTTGCAGCTGCTCATTTCCCCTTTCTATATCTCAAGCTTATGTTTGTCTATCTATTTATATATAGATAAATAATAAGAGTTTTGCAGTATATAGTGATACCTTTTTTATTGGACACACATAATCATAAATAAATGACAAGCTTTCGAGAGTGTTGTCCTCCCTTTATCAAGTCTGAAGCAAAACTGACATTAGATGGAACCCTCAGTTTGAATAAAAACAGCACATGCAGAGAGAGTGGTGGCAGTGTCTGACATCATCAGGCAAATACATATAGGTGGAATGAACACAACATAGTATGGTACACATATATATATATATATATATATTATATATATATATAACACATGTTATGTACACATATACAAGAAGTATCATAATATAATTAAATACATATAAATAAGTAAATATATATATGGCTTGTCCGAAAGTATTAAGTATACTTACAGATATGGCATATAGACATTTCGGTGCATATACAATCATATTTCAATGTATTGCACTCCATCTTCAGGTAGCCTGCTGCTCCCTGAAAATGTGTTGGCCTAGGTCTGTACCTCATGGGCCTAGGCAGAAACATACCATTTGTTTTAATACAAACATGTCTAAGACCATTCTCGTAATCCCTCCAAGTGCTGACCTTGTTCCTAGTTTACTCTCACAGACCACTGTACTCATAGTAAACAACACATACAACACATTAGTTGTTTACCATTCCTGTACAACCAAAGTGGTTGTCCTCTCACATTCAATAATCAAATCCTGTCATTTTCAGTGACAGAGCTAATATTGTATATAACATTTCCCTTTTTCAAGTAATACCCTGTTCTTACTTTCTCTCCTTACTGTTTCTCACCTTTCTCCTCTGCAATGTACCAAATAGCAGCCTGGATTATATCCATCTGTTGCAACCCCTTTTATTTGATTCTCCTGTTAAAATCTCCCCATTTTATTAGTACTTAGTGGCTACTGCTATGTGATCTTGATTTTATTATCATTTGTAGGCTAGCAGTACATTCAGGGACGAGCTTTAGAGTATATGCCAGTCAGGTTGAGAAGCACTTTGTAGCCCCTGCAAAGCTTTGTGCATCTAACCCAGTATCACGTTAAGTTACCATGACAGTCAAATGATCATCTCTTCTTCCCAGGCTTTGAATAGCTTTATTCTATCCATGTACAATATATCATCTTTCGCTTTATCTCTTTTCCATTTCTTATATGCAACCTCATAAGATTCCTGAGCTTGCCGAATACATAAAAATTTAGATCCCTGCACCTACAAGTATGCACAACCTACTCTCTCTCTCATCTTTGACACGTCAGTGCACACTACTGTATTCCTCATATATTGTATGCACACTTTACCGGATAATCGTCTGCTTCTAATTACGACTGAGAAGATTGTCAGGTTGTTTGGGACAGGCACATTCCCTTTTAATGTATATACTATGCAGATTATATTGTATTGTTACTATGTACGGTGGATGGTGCAATTAAAATAAGGCTCATTTGTGTAAATGTGCAACACATCATATGTTGCTATCAAAAGCAGTGAACTCTCATCTTAAATACCTAGAAAGAAGACACATTGAACATACATCACCATTTGTGAGTATCTCCTGCCTTCTATAAAAAATAATCTGCATCAGCTACAGATCTGTGCACAGGAAACTGGGACCATGCAGCACAATGTACAAATCACAACAATATACCATAGCAGTCTAATATCTCGTAACATTGCTAGATCATGCAATTTGCTATACCTTAGGGAAGGTCTCCACAGCACTATTACAAATCCTAACAGCTTATACATAATTACAGAAATATTGTCAATATGATTACACTGTCTAATCCTTCCCCTTACACCTCATCCATATAAGCATAGAATTATATTTAAAAAAAAACTACATTTTGATATTGGGGTGGAAATTTCTCAGGATGCTTGGTATTTTATTCCAAATAATAATGTAAGTATTCTATCTCAGTCTAGATATGGTTATGCCCATATATCTATCTATCTGTTCTATCTATCTATCTATCTATACTATATATCTATCTATCTATCTCTCTCGTATATATATACACAAGGAGATGTATTTATATCTCTCTAAATATAAAAAATATTTTCTCTTCTGAAGAAAAAACTACTAAAGAACACATTAACATTATTTTGAAACGCTCCTAAAGGACCAGGGAAGCGTTGAAGTAATTTGAGGACTCATGGGGAAATGATCCAATATGAATTTGCTCTCCTCCAGATTAGGTTCTCTCTGTCAGTTATATCTATGGTCAACATAAATAATGTCTTAGACCTACATACAGTAATTGACACAGAACATCCATTCACAGTAGATGACAGGGATTAATCAATAAGGATTCTTTATAGCAAGTGCAGTGATGTTGTAGAATTTACAATCCCTTGGTGAGGGAAATGGCATATCCATTACAAGGAGGGATTTGGATGGTAAAAAAGGGATATATATATATATATATATATATATATATATATATATATATATATTTATATTTATTTAACGGAGGACACAAGAAATACACTGAGAATCAGTATTGCTAATAATGCGATAATTAGGGGAAAAAGACAGACAGATTATTGATCCAGTAAGAAGTCTGAATGATCACGATAAAACACAGTTAGAATATTGATTGAAGCCAGGACCTAATTATAATTTACTGAACCCTAGAAGGATTTTCCCCCTAGAAACACAGGATATTGCATTTCTAGATCAATGGGAATACAGAGTAAATGAATGTTTACAGTTCAGCAAAAATAGGGTTTAATTCAATAATCATGTCTGCTTTTCTCCAGCTAAAATCACAAAACTGGGTGAAAATTCTGAATTTATTCCATGAAGGGACATGTTATATTACTGCTCATTCTCCACCCCCATTGAGAGTTTTTAATTAACCATACTTGAAAAGTAGTGAGAATTCTGAAGAGCAATTATTTGAGAGGCATAAACATGTATATATATGGCAGTGAAGAACAAAGCTAAACAATAAAAATACTATTAATAATAAAAATAACATCAGTGGCTCACAAGTCTATAAATTATTACAAATGTGTTCATGGCTGACAGCTAATATATGACAGAACTTATTGTTATGCTTTATGAAATAAGGAATTAGTTGTCTTTTCAGCACCATGGAGAGAGGAATGATACCCATATCTAGCCTCCCCAAGAGATCATCCATGAAAAAAAGCAAAGGTTCCAGAAAGAGAAAAACACAATTTTCTGCATCATTCTGCATCCCACCAAAATTCACAATAATAGCACACTTACCGTCAATCATATCCTTACTGGCTGTTTCTTTCTAAAAACAATGGGTTTCTTTACTCTGCATGCTTCATTCGAAAAAACCTTCATTAAATGCAAAATAGATAATTCAACGCACTGATGCATCATTTAATGTATTAAAAAAAAATACCTATTTGTCAGAAATCCTGCAACGATGCTTTGTCCATCTGTCATAAAAAGCTTGATTCTAATAATATAGAAAAATAGAATATCTTTCAGTTTACTAGAGAAAACATGGCAAACCTCACACGTAGTTGGTAGATTGCAGATGTATTAACGTGTTGATTTCCTTTCTGTAGCAGGAATAGCACCACGATACCACATTTAAAGCTCCTATATAAGCCAGTTTTCCAGGCTGGATGTAAACCAGACTGTAATTGGTTAGCATTAAGCAGGCTTGGTCACACAAAAGCCTTTGCTATAGGCTCATCTGAAAGTTATTGTTCTGATGGCCTTTCTATGTCATTAACTATGTGCAGACTGAAGAGGCTGAGAGTGGGTTGTGAGTCAATAGATGAACTGTCTGCTGAAAGAAAAGCTTGTCTGTTTATTTGCTGCAGACTATTTTTTAGACTTGAAATCTAAAACTAGAATAATGTCTAGTTTTACATTAACTTTAATAGCAATGTTGTTCTAACATAATGATACGCAATAGTGTTTTGTGTAATTTTGTTTCATTTTTATGCAAAAAAATTGTAATTCAAATTTTAGCAATTAGTAACAAAATAAGTATAAATACAATAAAATATTTGAAAATCTGTTATTTAATAATAAACAAACAACTAATGCAATTACCGTATATACTCGAGTATAAGCCAAGTTTTTCAGCCCTTTTTTTAAGGCTAAAAAGGGCCCCCTCGGCTTATACTCGAGTCACTCTCCCCCCGTGTCTCTCTAACCCCCTCGTGTCTCACTAACCCCCCCATGTCTCTCTAACCCCCCTGTGTCTTTCTAACCCCCCCGTGTCTCTTTCCCTCCCCCTCCTCATCCTCAAACCCCCCCTTTTCTAAACCCCCTCGGGGTAGAATGAGGGGGGGGGTTAAAATGAGGAGCGGGGTTGAGGATGAGGAGGTAGGTTGAGGAGGAGGGTTGAGGAGGGAGGTTGAGGAGGGGGTTGAGGATGGGGGGGTTGAGGTTGAGGAGGAGGGTTGAGGAGGGTGGTTAAGGATGAGGAGGAAAGTTGAGGTTGAGGAGGGAGGATGAGGAGGGAGGATGAAGAGAGGGTTTGAGGATGGGGGGTTGAGGTTGAGGAGGGAGGTTGAGGATTGGGGGGTTGAGGTTGAGGAGGGGGGTTGAGGAGGGAGGTTGAGGATGAGGAGGGAGGTTGAGGAGGGAGGGTGAGGATGAGGAGGGAGGATGAGGAGGGGGGTTGAGGATGGGGGGTTGAGGTTGAGGATGGAGGTTGAGGAGGGGGTTAAAGATGAGGAGGGGGTTGAGGATGAGGAGGGAGGCTGAGGATGAGGAGGGAGGTTGAGGATGAGGAAAGAGGTTGAGGAGGGGTTTGACGATGAGGAAGGGGGTTGAGGTTGAGGAGAGGGTTGAGGATGGGGGGGTTGAGGAGGGAGATTGAGTAGGGGGGTTTAGGCGGAGTGGGTTGAGGATGAGGGGGTTGAGGAGGGAGGTTGAGGATGAGGAGGGATGATGAGGAGGGGAGGTTGAGGATGAGGAGTGGGGTTGAGGAGGGAGGTTGAGAATGAGGAGGGGGGAAGAGACACAGGGAAGGGAGAGGGGGAAGAGACACAGGGAAGGGTGAGGGGGGAAGAGACACGGGAGAGAGAGGGGGACACAAGAGGGGGACACAGAGAGCACAAGAAGAGGGGCACAGGGGTCAGCACATTTCTCACCCTCGGCTTATACTCAAGTCACTCATTTTACCCAGTATTTTGTGGTAAAATAGGTGCCTCGGCTTATACTCAGGTCGGCTTATACTCGAGTATACTGTATACGGTATGTATTATAAATGATAATAATGCATATTAGGAATGATAATAATTATTAGTAATATCTCAATGAATAGTGGATATTCACTCCCCTAAACTAGAGTGGACTTAAGGAACCACTGTGGTTATAAATTTAAAATATCCTCTTTTGAAGAAACTACAGGTGGTCCCCAGGTTAAAGAAAAAACATACGTTCCTGAGATCGTCTTTAAAATGGATTTGTATGTAACTCGGATCACTGAATAGTAATTATATTAACATCAATACTATAATGGCTTATATGTGGTAATAATAATACACTGCAATCACATATATAGTTATAAATACGAGACTTTAGTAACACTCAGGAATGTTAGGGGCCTCGTATAGCGAGGCCTCCATTTGCGGCCCTGCAATGAGTGCCAAAGGCGCTCACTGCAGGGCTCGCAATGAGCACCGCAGGCGCTCATCGTGAGGCCTGTAGGACTTAGGCTGCAGTGAGCGGCGGAGGCGCTCATTGCAGGGCTTGCGATGATCGACGCAGATGCTCATTGCGGGGACCCTAGGCCCACGAAACCACAGGTGCTTATCGCGGGTCCCGCTGGACTTAGCTGCAATGAGTGCCTCATCACGAGGCCCACGGGACTTAGCTGCAATGAGCGCCGAAGGCGCTCATTCCAGGGCTAGATATGAGACGTGCAAGTGCTCATCGCGAGGCCTGCTGGACTTAGCTGCAATGAGCACCAAAGACGCGGGATCCCGAGGCACACAATACTTTAACGGCCAAGCGCGTCAGTCCTAATAATATCCCTGTACTGTAATAATAAGTTACAGAAACTTATTACAACAAACGAAAAAGTGACACAAAAAAGTAAATAAATTAGACACCAAGGAAGCCTTGGAGTGAGGTGATAAGCTCATTGGAGCCATATTTGGAGTTTTTAGTCACTCAAAAATCAGCTAAACAAGAAAAAAAATACAAGCCAGTAACACGTAACCCAAGCCAGTAACACGAAACCCAAGCCAGTAACATTTAACCCAAGCCAGTAACACTTAACCCAAGGCATTAACACTTAACCCAAGTCAGTAACACTCATCATAGGCCCGTAAACTAGGGGGGGAGGCTTGCCATGAGCACCGAAGGTGATCATTGCAAAGCAGGAAAGTTGCAGATAGCAAAAAACAGCAATTATCTGCAAGGCCACTCATTACAGAGCTTGCGATGAGCGCTCATCGCGAAGCCTGCAAAGTACACGGGGGAGAGGCTCGCAATGAGCTCCATTTTTGACGGGCAAGTCGCTAGTACTGTAATAATAATAATAATAATATCCCTGTACTGTAATAATAAGTTACAGAAACTATTGTGCTCTTTCTTTTAATTCAAACAAACAGAACATAAAAACAAACTCATACGAAAAGCTCTTGGAGCGTGTTCTTAAGTATGGAATGTCTGTAAGTGGGGTCGTCTGCAACCCGGGAACCTCCTGTATGTGCAAAATGTTGTATACAATATAAAACAAATCAGTCCCACATTTATTATTTTTATATGCAATTACACTGCTGTGGAATCTATAATTTTAGTTTTCAGTGATCTACTTCCTGACATTTTGAATACACAGGAAGCTTCTGTCTTCACAATGTGAATATGGCATTTACAACTGTCAGTGCACTGACCCACAGCATTGGGTCAAGGGATCATTACAAAATAAAAGTAATTAAAAGTAGGGTAATGAATACATAGAGCAGTAACATTATTAAACATTACAATATTACATTTTAGTCACATTTAAAAGACATTGACCTGTATCAGTTTAATTAGGTTAATGGAAAAATATCAATATTTCTATGTGTCAGACCTAAACTTTATATTTACTAAACGTGATGTAAATATGACGGTGTGTAACTGAAATGATACCTTTCTCTTTGGCTTAGGTGTAGATACTGTTTAGTTAGAGAAAGCTCTTAAATGAAAGTGTAAGATCTTGAGTGAACACACTCTTCTTAATAACTTAGGAATTGGAGACATTACCCTCACTGAATCAAAAGCAGCTGGGGGTTTTACTAGGGTACGGGGTCTGTATAGGGGGTAGGGCGTATTTATAGGATGAGGGGGAGTTTGAGGCCCTCCTACAATTCCTGATTAACAGCCAGGTATATGTCATCAATATAGGTGTACTGAGAGAACTTCAACACAAGTGGTCCTATTAGACCTATTAGGGATAACTGGGTTAAGAAGATACCTTAACAATTGAGTCATCTTGCTTCTAACTGATAATGCCTGAATATAGTAATCAACAGAGCAAGGTATAATCTGTGTTAAAGTCACAACCAGAATCTGGTCATCTATACAGTTTATTGTGTGGGGGATACAGGAGTTTTACAATAAATAACTAAAAATGACACATCAATTCTTGAAACAAAACACAACAATAACAATTTCCCACATGAAGTTCAAGCCCCTACCTGATGGTGCCCAGCAGTTTTCAGGCTTCCATGTCACTTTAACCATTTCATTATAAAAATGAGGACGAGTTTACATCAGGCTGGAAATGCTAGGCTATGCACCAGTGCATGTTGTGACTCTAGGTTACTCCCTCAGGGGGATATTTTTATCTTTCTGTTTTATTTTAATTAAAGCAGTGCTTCACCATAGGAGGCTCTGTGCCTTTTTCCTCTACAGAATCCATATTTATGGAAATACATGCTTTATTTTCTTATTGCAGCTCTATGGCAATTTTAATTCATGCTTGAATCCAATATACCCACAGGGCACATAGAATATTAAGGCTTTATCTCAGAGAACTGGAAAATTCTTCTGAAATCATTTTCATTCAATCATTTATTGGTTTCATCATATTGCTTTAGGGCAATTGGTGATTTTATTGGTGATTTATCACTATTGTTTTTAAAGAATGTATTTAGAAAATAATATTTCACATTGTTATTGTGAATGTTTACAGATATGTTCAGGCATTGATAGGTTTGTAAATTGTCATACATTTTAACATTTCAATTTGCTTTCTTTACAACTGAATTAACATCAGTGATAATGATTTCTGGTTGTATCAGTCAAATTAAAGTTGATGTATGGAGGAAGTCCAATACACAAATCCATTAGTGTCCTAACAATGTTAGATAATCCCTATATGTATATAAAGTGAGGATTATTTATTGTGTTTATATTATTAACCACGGGAGAATTTTACTACATTTGTGTAGAGAGTTGTGTGGAGTCACTATCAGAAGGGCAAATGGGGCAAAGCTAAGCACAAGGTCACCTGATTATTATGGTGGGACATTGAATGTGGTTTAGGGCTTTGTGGGAGGGTATGGAAGAGAGTAATGTTGGAAAAAGGGAAGAAAAAGAAGGAAAGCAGAAGTGTAGTAATCTCCCACCTACCTGCCACAAATATTTGATTTAATGCTAATTTGTGTACTTTATTTAATGTCTCTGTCACAACATTTGATACAGGGGTTGCCTTGGGTTTGTTTCCTGGCCACTTGACTAAAGATGTATGAGCGGCTAAATATGGAAGGATATACAGTGATGTGAAAAATAAAGTACACCTCATGTAATTGTTTAGGTAAAGGACTACACTTTGGGCCCTTTTTTAATTGCAAGCCCGCAGAGCTACGGCCGGTAAAACGCTAAATGCGGGCTTGCAATTGAATAAGGCCCAAAGTGTCTTTTTTCATGGACTGCATGAATTTATTACTGTTACAGAGCAATTTAATTGAACATGGCCGCTGGTTAAAGCCTGAAATCTCAAGATCGTAAACCCTTCCCGCAAGCTTTTAGAGGGCTGGAATAAAAGCGGTCCGCAGTTACAATCCAATCCTGTAATTACAGAGTGTGACACAGGCCTCTCAAGCAATAGAAAGCGGGATAGCTGAAGATGATTGACAGAGAGAGATTATAAAGCTGCATTCCACCCGCCCAATGCGTTGACTGTGTTGTAGATTCTCACAAAGTAGCACGCAGGTCCCGGAGTTGGTGGTTGGTGAAAGACAGAGAGAGAGAGAGCAAGCAATTTATTAAAGCAGGAAGTTACGGTTTTATTCTTTTACATTAATCTAACAACTATTTTACACTTAAAATTTGATTACATTTATTTACAGATTACACCTAATACAAATTCACATATATTAAATAACACAGACAGATACACATAGGGCTTGGTCACTTCATACATCCCCCCCCCATCCTATACCCCACACCACATCCCCAACAGTTAATAAATACACATAAAACACAACCCCCCCCCCTTTTATATATATATATATATATATATATATATATATATATATATATAAATATATATATATATATATATACAGAAATACTTATTTTGATTTATCCTTTTATTATTTGGGGGATAATTATGGAGGGATGATAGAGGAGTGGAGAGGAGTAGAGAGGCGGGAAGGAGGAGAAGAGGAGAGGTGAGGAGGAGGTAGAGGAGAGAGAGGTCCAGGAAGGAGGTAGCGGCCACAGTAACAGCAGTGGGCATAGCGAAAAGGGATGTGAGGTCTGTGAAACACTGCTTTGATGATGTCTGGGCAAAGGTGAGCAGGATGATGGCCAAGGAGGCCAGTCAAGCCGCAACACCAAGTGGTGGCCCAAAAGTGACAGTCAGGTACAATGAGTGAGAGAGGGTCTCCAGTTGCCCACCGCTGGAGCTTCAGGCCTGGTGGCCCAGCAGGACCCAGCCTCCATGTCAGGTGAATATCACATACACCAACATGCCACCACATGTACAGCACACACACTACTAGTGATGTCCCGAACAGTTCGCCGGAGAACTATTTGCGGCGATTTTCGCATGTTCCCGTTCGCAACGAACGGCGAACACATGCGCTTTTCGGTCCGCCCCGTATTCTTTATCATTGAGGAAACTTTGACCCTGCACCTTACAGTCAGCAGACACATTCCAGGCAATCAGCAGCATACACTCCCTTCCAGGGCCTTCCATCTGAAGGACAGCCTCCATTTTAGAATCATTCTGAATCTACATTCGTTGAGAGAGGACATATATTCTACCTGCTGCTGATTTAATAGGGAAATAGATAGCCAAGCTGTGTATTTAGCTTTCACTACACACCTGAAGGACTCATTTGATATCTGCTGCAAGGACAGCAACCCAAAAAGCCCTTTTTTTTTTTTTCTGTGTAATCTAATTGCATATGCCTGCCTGCTAGCGTGTGTGTGAGGCCTATTGCATCTACTCTGCCAAATTTTGCCAGTGCGCAGTGACACTCATATCTGGTGCAACCGTAGTGTACAGTGACATAAAACAACCCTTTTTTTTCTGTAATCAATTGAATATCAGTTGCCTGCTTACAGGCATGTGTGTGAGGCCTATTGCATCTACTCTGCCAACTTTTGCCAGTGCACAGTGATACGTCATATGTGGTGCAACCGTAGTGTACAGTGACAGAAAACAACCCTTTTTTTTCTGTAATCGATTGAATATCAGTTGCCTGCCTACAGGCGTGTGTGTGAGGCCTATTGCATCTACTCTGCCAACTTTTGCCAGTGCACAGTGACACTCATATCTGGTGCAACCGTAGTGTACAGTGACATAAAACAACCCTTTTTTTCTGTAATCGATTGAATATCAGTTGCCTGCCTACAGGCGTGTGTGTGAGGCCTATTGCATCTACTCTGCCAACTTTTGCCAGTGCACAGTGACACTCATATCTGGTGCAACCGTAGTGTACAGGGACATAAAACAACACTTTTTTGACTGTAATCGATTGAATATCAGTTGCCAGCCTACAGGCGTGTGTGTGAGGCCTATTGCATCTACTCTGCCAACTTTTGCCAGTGCACAGTGATACGTCATATCTGGTGCAACCGTAGTGTACAGTGACATAAAACAACCCTTTTTTTTCAGTAATCGATTGAATATCAGTTGCCTGCCTACAGGCGTGTGTGTGAGGCCTATTGCATCTACTCTGCCAACTTTTGCCAGTGCACAGTGACACTCATATCTGGTGCAACCGTAGTGTACAGTGACATAAAACAACACTTTTTTTTCAGTAATCGATTGAATATCAGTTGCCTGCCTACAGGTGTGAGGCCTATTGCATCTACTCTGCCAACTTTTGCCAGTGCACAGTGACACTCATATCTGGTGCAACCGTAGTGTACAGTGACATAAAACAACCCTTTTTTTTCTGTAATCGATTGAATATCAGTTGCCTGCCTATAGCCGTGTGTGTGAGGCCTATTGCATCTACTCTGCCAACTTTTGCCAGTGCACAGTGACACTCATATCTGGTGCAAGCGTAGTGTACAGGGACATAAAACAACACTTTTTTGACTGTAATCGATTGAATATCAGTTGCCTGCCTACAGGCGTGTGTGTGAGGCCTATTGCATCTACTCTGCCAACTTTTGCCAGTGCACAGTGATACGTCATATCTGGTGCAACCGTAGTGTACAGTGACATAAAACAACCCTTTTTTTTTCTGTAATCGATTGAATATCAGTTGCCTGCCTAAAGGAGTGTGTGTGAGGCCTATTGCATCTACTCTGCCAACTTTTGCCAGTGCACAGTGACACTCATATCTGGCGCAACCGTAGTGTACAGGGACATAAAACAACACTTTTTTGACTGTAATCGATTGAATATCAGTTGCCTGCCTACAGGCGTGTTTGTAGAGGCCTATTGCATCCACTCTGCCAACTTTTGCCAGTGCACAGTGATACGTCATATCTGGTGCAACCGTAGTGTACAGTGACATAAAACAACCCTTTTCTTTCAGTAATCGATTGAATATCAGTTGCCTGCCTACAGGCGTATATGTGAGGCATATTGCATCTACTCTGCCAACTTTTGCCAGTGCACAGTGACACTCATATCTGGTGCAACCATAGTGTACAGTGACATAAAACAACACTTTTTTTTCAGTAATCAATTGAATATCAGTTGCCTGCCTACAGGTGTGAGGCCTATTGCATCTACTCTGCCAACTTTTGCCAGTGCACAGTGACACTCATATCTGAACCTAGACGCACCATCCTCCTCCAGCTTAGCTTCGGGCACCTCTCCAGTTACCACTCGCCAGCCTACCGCCACCACCAACACTAGCACCACAGCCGCTTCACTTGATCCGTCAGCAGAGTTATTTACACATCCGTTGGAAGAAATGAGTGATGCACAAACATTAGTGCCAGAGGATGTAGATAACAGGGATATGTCCCAGTCAGGCAGCATTACACACATCGACGTATGGTCTGATGATGATGATGATGTTGTACCCGGTGCTGCTTCCTTTGTTGAGTTGTCAGATACAAGTGAAGCGGTTGATGATGACGATGCGTCCGTGGATGTCACGTGGGTGCCCGCTATAAGAGAAGAAGAACAGGAGGAAAGTTCAGATGGGGAGACAGAGAGGAGGAGGAGACGAGTTGGAAGCAGCAGGAGGTCGTTGAAAGTAGCTAGTGGCACAGTCAGACAGCATGTATCGGCACCCGGGGTCAGCCAGACAGCACGCCAGTCAACGCATGCTGTTGCCACCACCAGAATGCCATCATTGCAGAGCTCAGCAGTGTGGCAATTTTTTCGTGTGTCTGCCTGTGACAACAGCGATGCCATTTGCAACCTTTGTGAAAAGAAACCGAGTCGTGGGAAGTCCAACACCCACCTAGGTACAACTTCTTTGCGAAGGCACATGATGTCACATAACAAACGCCTATGGGATCAACACATGAGTACAAGCAGCACACAAAGTCAAAGCCGCCATCCTCCTCCTGGTCCAGCATCTTCAGCCACGTCAACCACTGCTGCCCTGCTTGCCCCCTCTCAACCATCCGCCACTCCGTGTCTCGCCCTGAGCAGTCCCTGCTCATCTGCCCACAGTCAGGTGTCTGTCAAGGACATGTTTGAGCGTAAGAAGCCAATGTCACAAAGTCACCCCCTTGCCCGGCAACTGACAGCTGGCTTGTCTGAACTCTTAGCCCGCCAGCTTTTACCATACGAGCTGGTGGAGTCTGAGGCGTTCCAAAAATTTGTAGCTATTGGGACACCGCAGTGGAAGGTACCCGGACGAAATTTCTATGCACAAAAGGCAATCCCCAACCTGTACTCGATTGTGCAAAAGGAAGTAATGGCATCTCTGGCACACAGTGTTGGGGCAAGGGTCCATCTGACCATGGATACCTGGTCTGCAAAGCATGGTCAGGGCAGGTATATCACCTACACTGTACATTGGGTAAACCTGGTGACGGCTGCCAAGCATGGAATACGTGGCTCTGCAGAGGAGTTGGTGATACCGCCACGACTTGCAGGCAGGCCTGCTGCCACCTCCTCTACTCCTCCTACTCCAACCCCTTCCATAACTTCCTCGGCTGAGTCCTCTTCTGCTGCTGCTATGTCTTGCTCCACATCAACGGCACCCCCCCAGCTCCACAGGTACTATTCCACATCCCGGATACGGCAGTGTCACGCCGTCTTGGGGTTGACTTCCCTGAAAGCAGAGAGTCACACCTTACCAGCACTCCTGTCCACCCTGAACGCACAGGTGGATCAGTGGCTGACTCTGCACCAACTGGAGATCGGCAAAGTGGTTTGTGACAACGGAAGAAATTTGTTGGCGGCATTGAATTTGGGCAAGTTGACACATGTGCCGTGCATGGCACATGTGTGTAATCTGATTGTACAACGCTTTGTGCATAAGCACCCAGACTTACAGGATGTCCTGAAGCAGGCCAGGAAGATGTGTGCCCATATCAGGCGTTCCTACACGGCCATGGCGCACTTTACAGATATCCAGCGGCAAAACAAAATGCCAGCGAGGCGCTTGATTTTAGACAGCCCGACACGTTGGAATTCAACATTCCTAATGTGCGACCGCCTGCTCCAACATGAAAAGGCCGTTAACGAGTATTTGTATGACCAGGGGGCTAGGACAGCCTCTGCGGAGCTGGGGATTTTTTTGCCACGTTACTGGACGCTCATGCGCAATGCCTGTAGGCTTTTGCGTCCTTTTGAGGAGGTGACAAACCTGGTCAGTTGCACCCAGGGCACCATTAGCGACATCATACAATTTGTTTTCTTCCTGGAGTGTGCCCTGCGAAGAGTGCTGGATCAGGCCGTAGATGAGCGTGAAGAGGAAGAGGAAGAGTTGTGGTCACCATCACTACCAGAAACAGCCTTATCAGCATCGCTTGCTGGACCTGCGGCAACGCTGGAAGAGGATTGTGAGGAAGAGGAGTCAGAGGAGGAATGTGGCTTTGAGGAGGAGGAGGAAGACCAACCACAACAGGCATCCCAGGGTGCTCGTTGTCACCTATCTGGTACCCGTGGTGTTGTACGTGGCTGGGGGGAAGAACATACCTTCAGTGAGATCACTGAGGACGAGGAACGGGACATGACTAGCTCGGCATCCAACCTTGTGCAAATGGGGTCTTTCATGCTGTCGTGCCTGTTGAGGGACCCTCGTATAAAAAGGATGAAGGAGAACAACCTGTACTGGGTGTTCACGCTACTAGACCCCCGGTATAAGCAGCAAGTGCCTGAAATGTTACCGAATTACCACAAGTCGGAAAGGATGCAGCACTTCCAAAATAAATTAAAAAGTATGCTTTACACAGCGTTTAAGGGTGATGTCACAGCACAACGGCAATCTAACAGCGGAAGAGGTGAACATAATCCTCCTCCTCCCACGACCACGCCGGCAAGGAGAGGACGCTTTACAGATGTGTTGTTGATGGAGGACATGCAGAGCTTTTTAAGTCATATGGATCGCCACAGCCCTTCGGGGTCCACCCTCAGAGAACGACTCGACCGTCAGGTAACAGACTACCTCGCCATAACTACAGATATCGACACTATGAGGAGCGATGAACCCCTTGACTACTGGGTGTGAATGCTTGCCCTGTGGCCTGAGCTATCCCAATTTGCCATAGAACTTCTTTTGAACAGCCTTGCATAACAGTTGTGCAAAAATACATATTTACAATAAAGACATTTTGTGAAAGTTAGCTGGCTATTCCTTCTTATTTTTACTTTTTAGGTTAATAATTTTTCTTATTTTTTACTGTGATTGCAATTTAAGCGATACCTAAAACATGGTAAAACAGACAATTGTAAAGAGTATATCTGCAGGAAACACCAAAGTCCTATTAGCTATCATCCCTCCAGCAGTATTAGCTTATTATTTACAATATCTAACTCTAGGGCAGGCTTCAGTAAGCGACCTCTCCTTTCCTGGGATGATTTTGCCGCCGGTTGCTTTTGAAGGGTCTCCAGGGCTTCCCCACTCCGGTCCTTCCCCCAGTGTCGCTTCAACCAGTAACAAATCTTTTATATTTGTAAAGCGACCCAATGATCCCCCTTGATAGAGGTTTATCTTTACACATTTTGGAGAACCAATTTAAGACCGGTGTCCCCTGTTTCTGGGTCAGGGAGTGTGTGAAATGCCTCAGCCTACAGTAATTGTAATGTTCTGACAGCGGTAGCTCATGCTTGTCCCTCAGTTCCTCATAGGTGAGCATCTGGCCCTTTACTAACCAGTCTCCCAGTCTATCAAGTTTCCTTGACCTCCACCAGTGTTGTGATGTTGTGCTCATGTGTTTCGGGGCCTGAGGGTGGTCAAGAATTGGGGTCATTTGGGTGGATCCAGGGAACAAACCTGTGTGTTTCTTGGCCCATTTCCAGTATGATAGTGAGTGTCTGATTAGGGGGTATGGCGAGTTTTTAAGGCTCTGAGGTAATTCTGATAGCCAAGCCACCTTGTCTCAGGTTAAGGGCCTTAAAGTGTGGTTCTCTAAATACACACAGGCCGGTTGATGACATATAGAATGTGCTATTGGGAGGAAAGATAGGTGACGTAACAGGTATTAAACTGATAGGAATGAATAGTACAACTTCATACACCTCTCCTATCTGGTGGCACATTACATTGCACATGCAGTGCCCCAAATTCGAAGTAGGAGGTCCGACCAAGCATCTTTTTCCATCTGACTGTTCCAAAAATCCATGCCATATACATGTCCCCTGATAGGTGACGTAACCGGTATTAAACTGATAGGAATGAATAGTACAACTTAATACACCACTCCTATCTGGTGGCACCTTAGATTGCACGCGCAGTGCCCCAAATTCGAAGTGGGAGGACCGACCAAGCATCTTTTTCCATCTCCCTGTTCCAAAAATCCATGCCATATACACGGCCCATGATAGGTGACATAACAGGTATTAAACTGATAGGAATGAATAGTACAACTTAATACACCACTCCTATCTGGTGGCACCTTAGATTGCACGCGCAGTGCCCCAAATTCGAAGTGGGAGGACCGACCAAGCATCTTTTTCCATCTCCCTGTTCCAAAATTCCATGCCATATACACTTCCCCTGATAGGTGACGTAACAGGTATTAAACTGATAGGAATGAATAGTACAACTTAATACACCACTCCTATCTGGTGGCACATTACATTGCACGTGCAGTGCCCCAAATTCGAAGTAGGAGGTCCGACCAAGCATCTTTTTCCATCTCCCTGTTGCAAAAATCCATGCCATATACACGTCCCATGATAGGTGACATAACAGGTATTAAACTGATAGGAATGAATAGTACAACTTAATACACCACTCCTATCTGGTGGCACCTTAGATTGCACGCGCAGTGCCCCAAATTCGAAGTGGGAGGACCGACCAAGCATCTTTTTCCATCTCCCTGTTCCAAAATTCCATGCCATATACACTTCCCCTGATAGGTGACGTAACAGGTATTAAACTGATAGGAATGAATAGTACAACTTAATACACCACTCCTATCTGGTGGCACATTACATTGCACGTGCAGTGCCCCAAATTCGAAGTAGGAGGTCCGACCAAGCATCTTTTTCCATCTCCCTGTTGCAAAAATCCATGCCATGTACACGTCCCCTAATAGTGGACGTAACAGGGATTAAACCGATAGGAATAGTACTACTTAACAGTACACACCTTATAATAACGCAGACAGAGGCAACGCAGAGAGAGGAGTCTGAAGAAGAGGAGTCAGAGGAGGAAGGTGGCTTTGAGGAGGAGGAAGACCAAACACAGCAGGCGTCCCAGGGGGCTTGTTGTCACCTTTCGGGGACCCTTGGTGGCTGGGTGGAGGAAGAGACCTTCAATGACATCAGTGAGGACAAGGAACGGGACATGGCTAGCTTGGTATCCAACCTTGTGCAAATGGGGAGTTTGCGGTTGTGCAAAGGGACTGTTTGCGGTTGTTTGCGGTGCATTAAACGGGGAGATTGGTCTGTTACTGTGAAGCGGGTGTAACCCTTACACTACCTGATGTTTTAAAGCATGTTATTCCAAACAATTTAGGAATGTTAGTTGATTTATGCCCTTTATGGCTTAAAACCAGACTCTGCATCAACTATGTAATTTTCCGTGGGAGTTTTGCCATGGATCCCCCTCCGGCATGCCACAGTCCAGGTGTTAGTCCCCTTGAAACAACTTTCCCATCACTATTGTGGCCAGAAAGAGTCCCTGTGGGTTTTGAAATTCGCCTGCCCATTGAAGTCTATGGCGGTTCGCCGATGTTCGTCCGTTCGCGAACATTTGATGAAATTCGTGTCCGCGGTTCGCGAACCGAAAATTTGATGTTCGCGGCATCACTACACACTACACATGTACATGATGACCCACATGGACACTGACATGTCAGCTCTATGGAATTAACAAGTGATAGATGGATGCGTCATTAAATCCATGAAGCTGACAAATCACTGTCATTCGTGGGCACAACAGCAGTAACCAATAGAGAGTCCATGTGTGGGTGTTCCCACTGCAGGGTATGCAGTTACAGACCGCTGCCGGAATCAAGATACCATAAGGAGACAAGAGCGACCAAGATCACGAACCAATGAATAGATCACATCTAGCAAATGATAGCTAATCTGAGTTGCAATTTAGAGAATCATCCAGGTTCAAGCCTAGATGACAGATAGTTAGGAATGAACACAAAACAATGTACACATCATACTTCACACATATACCTTTCTTTTCTCTTTTTCAGCCTCCAGGAGGTCTGGGTCCAGTGGTTAGCCAGAGGCGTGGGCGTCGGCTCCATCGCAGCAGGAAGTCGAAGACCGAGCCCCTGCCCAGCAGGTACTGGCGCAGGGGGAGGAGGAAAGGAGAGGCTACAAGGGCCCTGGTTCCAGGAAGAGGAGGACATCACCTGGGCAGTGGTGTAACCAGAAAGACCTTCAGCCACACCGGTGACATTCAACCCCACTGTCCACCCTCCTCCAGAGACTGAGCCTGTCACCAGGGCCCCCACACTTCCTCCTCCACCCAGCAGTGCTTTGGACTGGCTACCACCACCACGCACACCAACACGCTTATGAAGCGAGGCTCCACCCGGGAAACAGTCACTCCCCACTGGGCCACCACCACCGCCACCTCCTCACACAGCAACGCCCCCACGGACCTCCATCCCCACCACCACCAAGCCAGGCTGCTCAGGGGGAGATGCTGGCCGTCATGCCCCAGATACTGGACTGCCTCCAGGGGATCCAGGCCGGCATCTCCTCAAATCATGTGGAGGTCATGAGTACCCTGGACAGGCGCATTAGGGAGGTGAGGAGGCACCATCTGACGATCAAGTCTTACCTTGTCGGGCTGCTCAGGATGGGGGCAGACCAAAGCACAAACCAGCAAGAGTCTGCAGATGCCATGAGCCTCGCTCTGGTTCCCAAACCTACCTCCTCTACCCTGGAGGCATCACCTGCACTCTGGCCACTCCTCTCCACCCCCATGCCTCCGCCACCAGCACCGCCACTGCAGTTGCTGCTGCCTATTGGGGGGATGCCTCCCCCTGCCCCATCACCACCAGGGAGACAGCGGTCAGCCATGGGGGATTGGGGCCCTGATACAAGGCGGAGGAGGATGTAGGGGCTGCACTTATTTGTTTGCCTTCTCAACAGCACTCCTCAGTGCTTGGTCCAAATGTTAACTTGAACTTGCCTGGCTACAGAGTATAGGATCATGACCTATATGATGGTGATATTTTGTACGCAGATGGCTCGCGATGACCAACAAAGGTGCTCACATTTTGTAGCAAACAGCATTGACAGCCTTTAAATTTCAATGCCGTCATTTTTGACGGGCAAGTAGCTAGTACAGTGCCTTCTAAACGTATTGACCCCCCTTGGCATTTTTCATGTTTTGTTGCCTCACAACCTGGAATTAACATGGATTGTTTTAGGATTTGCATAATTTAATTTGCAGAACATGCCCACAACTTTAAAGGTGTTTTTTTTTATTTTTATTGTGAAACAAACAACAAATAGGACAAAATAACAGAAAAGGTAAATGTGCATAACTATTCACCCACCTGAAGTCAATACTTTGTAGAGCCACCTTTTGCGGCAATCCCAGCTCCAAGTCGCTTTGTTAAGTCTCTATGAGCTTGCCACATATTACCACTGGGATTTTTGCCCATTCCTCCTGTGCAAAACTGCTCCTTCAAGTTGGTTGGTTTGTGCTTGTGAACAGCAATCTTTAAGTCTGACCAAAGATTTTCTATTGGATTGAGGTCTGGGCTTTGACTAGGCTATTCCAACAAATTTACATGTTTACCCCTAAACCATTTAAGTGTTGCTTTAGCAGTGTGTTTGGGGTCATTGTCCTGCTGGAAGGTGAACCTCCATCCTAGCCTCAAATCACAAACAAAGTGGTACAGGTTTTGCCCAAGAATATCTCTGTATTTAACACCATCCATCTTTCCCTCAACTCTGACCAGTTTCCCAGTCCCGACTGCTGAAAAACATCCCCACAGCATGATGCTGCCACCACCATGTTACACTGTGGGGATGGTGTTCTTTGGGTGATGTGATGTGTTGTGTTTACGCCAGCCATAGCGTTTTTGTAAAAATTTTGTCTCATCAGACCAGAGCACCTTCCTCCATACATTTTGGGAGCCTATTCACAAACTCAAAATGTGCCATTTTGTTTTTTGCTTTCTTTTGGCCACACTGCCATAAAGCCCAACTCTATGGAGCATATGGCTTATTGTCGTCCTATGTATAGATACTCCAGTCTCTGCTGTGGAACTCTGCAGCTCCTTCAGGGTTACCTTAGGTCTCTGTGCTGCCTCCTTGCCCGGTCCGTGAGTTTTGGTTGGCGGCCGTCTCTTGGCAGGTTTGCTATTGTGCCATGTTTTTTCCATTTGGTTATGATACATTTGATGGTTACTTGTTTGGTGCCTCTTGCTTAGGTGTTGCAGCCTCTGCGGTGTGTATATGTAATGACAGAACATGTAACACTTAGATTGCGCACAGGTGGGCTTCATTTCACTAATTATGTGACTTCTGGAGGTAATTGGTTGCACCAGAGGTTTTTATTGGCTTCATAACAAAGGGGGTGATTACATACGCACATGCCAATTTTCTGTTTTCTATTTCTAAAAAATAGTTTAATGTATATATTTTTCTCTTTTCACGTCACCAACTTAGATTATTGTGTTCTGATCCATCACATAAAATTCAGATTAACAAAGCATTGAACTTAAGGCTGTAATGTAACAAAATAGGTAAAAAGTCAAGGGGGGTGAATACTTTTGCAAGGCACTGTATATATATATAAAATATACAATAATATAGGGTTAATACACAACATGTCCAATTTGTGATACTGTTGAGTATCAACATTCCCTTGAAGGCCTGATAGGAATATGACAGGTGATAACGCAAATTGATTGATAGCAAAACACTTAATGGGATTTAACCAAATGATAATGGGTATACATCTTGGCACATTGCCACCAGCAATGGTGTGGGACTTTCCAGGATGGGCGTAGTGGAGATTATCCCTGAGTTGGCTGTAGCTCCAAGTGCCTCTGCACAGCCTCCATCTGTGTTTGCGGCTCTTCCTGGTTGGTTAGAATAGCTTAGTGAGGTGTATGTTCCCCTAGTCCCCTTCTGAATCGCTACCTTGTGGTGGTGAAGGGGCTTATGTACATCAATGAAGCTGTGAGCTATACCATGTAGGGTCACTCTAGGTGGGCAGGTCATAGCAGAGAGGTCAGACAAATCACAGTCCACTGGAGAAGGAACTGGCAACCCACTCCAGTATCTTTGCCATGCAAACCTTGTGGAAAAGCACAGACTGACATAGCTAAGTGAGCTGCAGTCCATAAGGTCACAGAGAGTCGGACACGTCTGAAGGACTGAACAACACAAAATAAAATGTTCACCTGGTACTTGACATATGCCATGTGGCTGGTTAATTTGGCCACTATTTTTTTCCCCAATGTAGATCTGATGAGTGAGATGTATATAAGGTTATCTTTGTATTTTTAGGTCCTCTGTGAGTAAGAAAGGCATAATATGGCAGGCAGTTTCATGTTTCTGTGTTGCAGTTTAATCAGGCAGTATGTCTTCAATTGCTTTCAGCATCTTGTAGCCACACTTTTCATATTGGCATATGCATGACCATTAGAACATATGAAAACAAATATATATTTTAAGGCCTAATTGTTAATTGGGAATGGTTGTGCAATGACATCTAATGCCTTCCATTACTTTCCCCATATTTTTTTTTTCAAATAGTTTTTATTGAAAGTTATACACATAATAGAAAGTTATTCCAACATAATAGAGCAAAAGCTAGCTTTTACATTCTAGATTTTCAATAACATAAATGCTTTATGTTCAGTACTTTAGTATACCCCTTCCGTTTTATATTTTATATTATTATGAAACCACAACAGTAACATTTAAACGAAAAAAAGTAAAACACGAACAAAAACAAAAATTAAAAATACAGAAATTAAAGATAAAGACAGTTAGATAATAAATAAATAAATAACAAGGGAGACAGGAAGAGAGCTAAGGCACCGAGATATGACTGTATATTCATAAACATGATTCATTATCAATGCTAAACCTCCAAACTTAGCAATTCTTCACATAAAGGTTAGTTACTTTTCAGTAGTGTCCAATCTACCTAGAGAGTCTTCTATTTTTGTACACTAACATCCAGTAGCAATACAATTATTAACCTTTACAGCTAGGTAAAATATAATCACCTCTTGTTCAGTAGCTCTCACAAACCGGAGTTTCCAGGACCCCCTCTCGAGCCTCCTCCGCCCCAGATCTTCCTCTTACTCAATTTTAATAACTTTGCAATCTCAAAGAAATCAAATCAAATCAATTCAATGTCGTGCTAAGAGACGACTCCAACCAGGGATTCCAGATCTTATAGAATTGTGGCATTGTGTCTAAGATAGCACACGTTAACTTCTCATTTATTGATATATAATTGATTTTCCTAATAACCTCCTGCACAATTTAAAGTCCCCGACTTCCACTGGCTGGCAATGTGCACTTTAACAGCAGCTGCCATTATCTGGAACAACTTGTTTCGGCTCAATGATAAATTTGGAAGCTCAATCCCCAACAAACAGGACTCCATGGTTGCCGAAACAGTTGTTTCAAACAATGACACAGCGAGTAGTGCTAAGTCTTCCCACAGCTTATGCACCACCGGACACAGCCACCAAGTGTGATTATGGTCCCCTATCTGTTGGCAGCCCCTAAAACAGCTACTACTTTCTCTAGGGTCATATTTTTGGAGTTTATTATGGGTACAATATATCTTCTGGAGGACTTTGATAGATGTTTCTAGGTGTGTATATTTAAAGGTTACCTTGCTTAAGTTCGAGAATGATTTTTGCCATTTTTTCCATTCCCATTCCTCCCCAAGCTCTCTCTCCCATCTACGAATGAATGTTGGTTTATCTGTATTTTTGGCTTTTGAAAATATATCATATAAAAAGCCTATTATTCCTCTAGCAAGTGGAAGGGTTTTACATGTTACAGAGAACCAGGAAGTTTTCGTAGGCCCAAATCTTTTAAGCAGCTCACTGACCCATCTTCTTATCATCAGATAATTGTAAAACTCTTTGGAAGCGAGGGCATATTTCTCATTAAATTGCTCAAAAGTCATCAGGTAACCTTCCGTGTACCAAGAACCTGAAATGTCCAAGCCCCTAGAGGTCCACCAGTGCTTTAAAGCCGTACTCAAATTTGCCAACATTTCAGGGGAGGAGAGAACTGACGCTAGGGGGGATGAACCTACGTCTAGCCTGTTCTTGGACCTAGCCCACCTCCAAGAGGTTAAAGTTAGATTTATTATAGGATTCTGATGAGATTTAATCGGGCTCAGCCCCTCAGGTACCCATATTAGTGTCTCCCAGCTACGAGGGTGCATTTGTTGCTGTTCTAGGAATACCCAACCTGGCTGATGTTTGACTGAGTGTGCTAGTGGCAACAGAGCTAGTCATGCTGCCTTAAAATAGTCCCGCAAATTGGGGCATGATAGCTCCCTCTCCTTCTTATGCCTGAACATTATTTTTCTGGATATGCGAGAGTTCTTATTTTTCCAAATGGATCTAAAAATACTAGATTGGAACCGGTCCAGTAAGATAGTACCCCATCAAGCACTAACCTGACTTTATTGATTTGATTACGGAGCTTCAGGGAAGGGCGCTGCTGATTACGTTTTTCTAGGTTGTTGAGGGTAGCTGTTTGCTCCTCCCTCCTACTTACGGTGCAGAGCAGTGAGCTTACTACAACAGCCCCTTATAAAAGCCTTATGGGCTACCCAGAGCCAACCTGCCCCTGTCCCAGGAGAGTTATTCCATTAAAAATACAGTTTAATATCCTCCGCCAGTGTTGCTAAGCTATTGGGGTCAGACAGCAGGTGCTCATTAATCCTCCAGCTCCTAAACGGGGATAAGCTAGGTCCCAGAGTTATTTTGATGACCACTATAGCATGGGCAGACCAGGGGCAGGGGGCAATGTCAGATTCTCGGACTCTATCAAAAAGAAGGGAGTCCACTAGAAACGTATCAATCCTTGAGTAGGACACATGCGTGGGCGAATAAGATGTGTATTCCCTACGGTCTGTATGTAGGCCCCTCCAAGAATCTACTAAGCTCTTTCTCGCCAGTAACTGTTTAATTTGGCCCCGTTTATTGGAAAATTGAGTTTCCTGAGTGTCCCCTGATCTGTCCATTGTCTGGTCAAAAGTCAAATTAAAGTCCCCCCCCAATCACCAGCCTACCTAAATCTAGCGGTTCCAGATCTTTCAATAGTTTAATCAGGGTTTTTATGGGGTGAGGTTGTGGGAGAGTACAGGGAGATCAATGAGACTCTATGGCCCGAGACTACTCCAGAAACCAAAACATAGTGTCCCTCTTTAAATATACTACTGTGTTCTAATTTGAACGGGAAGTTTTTGTGCATTAGAATAGCAGCCCCTGCCTTCTTAGTAGGTTGAGTGGCCATATATATTGTCGGGTAATCTTTATGAATAAAGTTTGGTTTATTTTCATGCGAGAAGTGGGTTTCTTGCATAAAAATAACTGAGGGCTTGAGCTGTCTATAATACCTGACAGCCTTCCTCCTCTTGAAGGGCGAGTTAAACCCTTTCACGTTATGGGTAACTCATCCTAATTTAGAATCAATGTGTGTGTTACATTTTGTAGAAATCTATCTTTCCTCTGAACCTTTAGAAACATTGCAAACCTAATCACTGAAGCTATATTGTGTAGCAGGCCCAGGCCTCGGCTACCTTCATTTGCAAAACAACATACAGTCAGGTCCATAAATATTGGGACATGGACACAATTCTAACCTTTTTGGCTCTATACACCACCACAATGGATTTGAAATGAAACGAACAAGATGTGCTTTAACTGCAGACTTTCTGTTGCTGAGCTCCTTGGTGCATTCTTTCTTTTTAAGGATGTTCCAAACAGTTGATTTGGTCACACCTAATGTTTTTGCTATCTCTCTGATGTTTTTTTTTTTTTTTTTTTCAGCCTAATGATGGTTTGCTTCACTGATAGTGACAGCTCTTTGGATCTCATATTGAGGGTTGACAGCAACAGATTCTAAATGCAAATAGCACACTTGAAATCAACTCTGGAGCTTGTATCAGCTCTTTGTAAATGGGATAATGAAGGAATAACACACACCTGGCCATGTAACAGCTGAGCAGACAATTGTCCTATTACTTTTGGTCCCTTAAAAAGTGGGAGGCACATATACAAACTGTTGTAATTCCTACACCGTTCACCTGATTTGGATGTAAATACTCTCAAATTAAAGCTGAAAGTCTGCAGTTAAAGCACATCTTGTTCGTTTAATTTTAAATCCATTGTGGTGGTGTATAGAGCCAAAAAGATTAGAATTGTGGACCTGACTGTATCAACGTTTCAAAGTGAAACTGCAAATTTTTATATCTAACTCAGGCGTTCACTTCTAATTGTCCCTATATCTAAGGTTTTGACTAACGTAAATTTGAACTAGATTTTTCTACGCTAATTCTCCTGTAGCAAGATTGTATCAAACAGTCCAGAAGCTGAGTAGAATCTTGGTTTTAATTCCAGCTGCTGGGCCGGCCTTCACTCTGATCTCTCCATAGTCGAAGTGTCAGTGGTAAGTCCAGAGTCCCCTGTGCGTTGAGAGCTGCAGATAGCCTGGCTTTTGCAAATCAAGTTCTTGTCTCTGGAATTTCTAGGAGGGAGCAGATACTCTTTTTGAAGTTGTGGACTTACTAGAGTCCATTGTTTTTCGGGATAGGAGGAGGTGGAGGGCGGCCATGATCTTCTACCGACATTTCTGCCGGGCAGAGGCGAAGTTGGTGCAGTACTGCTAGACAGTCCTCCATTGTGCGGGTGTTGTGCGCAGTGCCCTGGTAGTTAAAGGTATCAGCAAAACAAAAATTCCAACGATACTGCAGTTTGTGCTGCTGAAGGATTGTTAGAGCAGGCTTCATCTGCCTCCTCATGTCTAGCGTGTTGGGTGACAGGTCCGCGTAGACTTGCAGGTTGGAGTTGTCAGGGCCTTTGACAGTCTGCATCTTCCTAGTCTCTGCCAGTAAAAGATACCTGGCCTGCTGCCTGAGAAATCGTACAATCACATCCTTGGGGGCCTCCGGGTTTCTCGCCCCTCCAAGAGCTCTGTGAGCTCGCTCAATCTCAAGGACATCTCTGCCTGGTCAGGGAGTATTGCTGCAAAGGTCTCCTTCAGATATGGCGTCAAATCTTGAATAGCCCCTGGCACTCCTCATATTCTGACGTTATGGTGGCGCGACCGGTTTTCCAAGTCCTCAATCTTGTCTGACAGTTCCATAATGTTGTACGAGTTTTGGTCTATGGCAGACCAGCCGTGTTGTTGGCCCCACTTTTTTTTCTTCATGTTGTAGGATAACGTTTCATGTGCTCCAGAAAACCTGTGGTATCCTCCTCCTATCCCAATTGTTTGCGAACAGCTTAGAAAGGGATAGTTAAAGATGTTGCATCACATCTAGCAGGCAAGCTCAATAGCTGTGCTTAAGCAGTAGATTGATAATGACTACCATGTTGGTCAAAACCTCCCATTGGGCGACCTTTACATCTCGTGGATCAACAGTTTTTGATTGCAGAAAGAAATTTTCACCATGTCCGAGCCCTACTGAATTTTAGAGAGTCCCGGTAAACTTGATTCAGGCAGCTTTTAGTGCATAATCTTGTTCCCCTAGTAAGGGTATAGAGAGCGAATGAACTTCCAGTTTTCCGATGTCTCAGTAGTACTCATCAGCTTCTACCGTAAGCAGGCCTGTAAAATTCAGCCAGTAAGGCTCCTAATTTGCACGTCAGATGTAGTTTTGCTGGAAAGCCACAGAATGGCGGCGTAGAGCTTCAGTTAGCTTTGTATAGTAATCAGTTGCAGAAATAGCTGAGCCTTTTGAAACTGGGAGAAGTGAAGCCACAGATTTGTGTCACTAAGTCTGCTAGACTGTCAGGGCTAGTTAAAGTTTCAATGTCTCTGGTCAAAATGAACTTTCCCCATATTGGTGTATTTTTATTGTCTTTTGCAGTTTTACAAACTAGACTGTAAACCCTTTGCGGGTCCTTTTTGGAACCCATAATATTTTTAGCGGCATTTGCCGCTTGCGGGTTTGAAAACAATTGCGTCCTTGGGGAATTGTAGCAATTGAATAGCAATTTGCGATTTTAGCGATTATAACATTTGCGGCCTTGACAGATCAAAGGCTTAGATGGGTTGTAATTTACGATTTTCGCAACCACAGTGATTTTCAGATTCTAATCCGACGCAAATTGAATAGCAAATTAGTTTACGGGCTCCATTACGGGCTCCAGTAACTTACAATTGCTAAGCTGAATAGGGGCCTATGTCACTTTATTAGGGGTTTAGGACCAAAGTACAATTGTTAACCTATTATGTTTGCTGACGTTTCCCCAAGTGACAGCTACCCCTACATTTTGTGATTTTACATTTTTGCGCTAATTTGAGTGCACTTTTTCAGGGGATTGAAATAGCTAGGTAGTGACTCCCAATTCAGCTCAGATCCAGATAAACAAAACCTCTCATGAGATAAATCTAGCCTTGTATAACAAATAAAACACATTGCCATATTTGTTAAACCGTAAAACACTAAACATTTAGTAACTCTGTTTGAAAATTTAAGTGCACTAGGTAATTTGGTAACGTGTGGAACCCCATTTAGCAGTACTAGTTTATTTATTTATTCACATTTGTTTAGTGCTTTTATCCCAGTGCTTTCAGCTTTTGATTTATGAGAACATAGTTACATGGTTTCCAAGTTTGTGACTGGAATTGGTTTGGTTTGACGGTTAAATACAATACAGATTTAGGCATTCTGATGCAAGAGGAATAGAAGGCCCTGACCTGAGTGACAGTCTATAACATATGGAACTTTTATCCAAAGTATTGCCTGTACACAAGCTTACATTCTAAAATAAACTAATGGAAGTTATTGAGATACTAGGTAAGGGATTCATGTGAATGACCAGTGGCTGAATCATTGTCACATGAATGCCTGGTCAATGTGCAATACCATAGCAGTGGAGACATAGTGGGGAAGGGATGTGAGGTTAGTAAGGATACACATGGTGGTAGGGTAGAAGGCTTGAGTGGCCTGTTAGTGAGTTTGCTGGCTGAGCAAGTGTCAGTAGTTATTGTGTATATATAAGAAGAATGAGCTGTGTCGGGAGGGAAGTACGCATCAGGGCAGCATATAGACATAGACATACCAGATGCTAACAGAGGAAGTAATACATATGGGGGAGGCCACAGGATTGGGGAGGGTACAAGTTATTGTGATTAAAGAAGAGGGGAAAGCTCTAGCAAGAAATACACTGTTTGTCCAGTTATAATAGACATAACAGAGGTACAGTGACACAGTAAAATTAAAATAGAAGCAATTAATAATTATATATTTAATCATATGTTACTATTTCTATATTAAATATATAATTAATATTTGTATTTTAATTATAGTACTGTACTCTAATATTTGTTATATATTATTAGTAGAAAATTGATCATGCGAAAGAAAAATGATACAAAATACACAAGTGAATTTATGACATCATCAACCTGAAGCAGTTGTGTAATAAGAGGGCGAGCCAGACATCCTTTCCGGCAGTGTAAAAGACTAATAAAGTCTTAAAGGACATGTTTATTTCTACTCACTCCTTGTACTCATATGCTGTTCTGAAGAGCCCAATACTACAGGCTGCTTTGAGTTATACATCCTTCCCGGAGGAATCTAGGTCCAAAAGACAACCCACGATCCCGCCTCCTCCGTGGGTCAACAGTCAAGATAAGGTCATTCCATTTAAGCTAAAGGGTGAGTGGAAACAAGGGCTCCAAATATCCCAAAATTTAGGGCGGGAGCCTGTCAGTATGTTCGAGAGTCTTTCATACATCGCAATATAGTTAAGTTTGTTGATGACATGATCTGGAGAATAAGTCGATCCGTTTTCCACTGCTTTGCTATATGATTTTTCGTTGCAAGCATTAAAATTTGCAGTAGTTTATTTTGTGAGGCTGAGAGAGATACACACCGACCCCAGCAGGACTACCTCTACATTTGTTATTAGTGGGGCGTGAACCACGGAGGATGCTAGAGCAAAAACCTCTTTCCAGAGTTCCTGAATTAGAGGACAGGTCCACCGTATGTGAAAAAAGGAGCCCACATCGGAGCACCCCCGAAGCACGCTTTCCATTTCTGCAGCCTTTCAGGTGTAATATACATCCTATGCAACACCTTGATGGATGTCTCTAAAATGCTATGAATATAGGACCACTTTGAAAGGTTTCTCCAGGTAAAGGTCCAAGCCTCTTTCTCTTTCACATATCCCAGGTCTTCCTCCCAATTAGCAATATACTATTTTTATCAGTCGGAAGTATCTGTTTTAAATAAGGTATAAAGTAGACTCACCAAGTTTTTAGAAAGAGGAAATGACTCACATATTTTAACAAACCAGTTAGCTCTCGGGAGATCAACATTTTTTTTTATTATAATTCGCATCATGAAAAAGTTTGCAGAAGGGAAATTAAATTTGTCTCCTAATTCAATGAATTGTGGTAAGTTGTCATCACTACACCAAGCACCCAGCTTCAGGAACCCTTTTGATTGCCACCAGAATAGGGATTCCAATGACAGGGTCGAGGCAAAGTTGCGATGGGGGCTCAATGTGGTAAGTGTAGAGAGTGTAGGGAATAGAGTGTGTTTTGAAGTAGCCCAAGACCATATATCCAATGACAATTTGATAAAGGGGTTTTCTATCTTCCCAGCAGGTAACTTATGCCTGGGGAGCCATATCACATTCTCACACGAATAGGGTTGCATAGACCTATTTTCTAGAAACATCCACAAAGGTTGATGTTGAGCTGAATGGGCTATGGGCAATGAAGGCTAACTGAGCTGCTTCAGTTTCAGATTTGTGGAATAGTATAGTTTCAGATTTGGGCAAGAGAACCCACTCTTCCACCTATGCCTAAACTTCTCTTGTTTTGCAATTCTAGGGTGCTTATTATTCCAGATACATTTAAAGATCTGCCGTTAAATAAATATAGCAGGCGAGGTAGAATGTTCATCTTGACCGCATTGATACGCTACAGCCACAAAACCCTGCCCTTAGACCAGGACTAAATATCCTTATATATCTCTCTGAATAATGGTAGCTAATTGGCTTTATAATTGCCTGAAACTGAGTGAGTGATATTTACTCCTAAGTACCTAATATGCGTATTAGGCCATGCAAACCGATATTGTTGTTGAAGGAGACCTAAATCCTGCACCAGAAGAGAGATGCTGAGAGCGTCAGTCTTTTCTATGTTTAACTTTCGGCCCAATACTGTACTAAAGTCCTCTAGAACTTCGAGTAGGGCTGGGACCGAAGTAACTGGTTCTATCGGTGTGCATAGCAGGTCATCTGCAAAAAAGCAGCATTTCAAATGATTTTTTTATTTATTTTATTTTTTAATTTAAAAAAAAATTTTAACATACAAAATTACATAAAAAATACATACATCCATTATACAGTCTAAACACAAAACATATTAAGAACAGTGTAATGGAAGAATGCTATTTAGACACACAAATTCTATAGCTATTGAGAGAGGTTAACACACTGACCCTCAATTTTTCAAATAAATAGATCCCATTTTACCCATTTTTTTCTTATCCTTAAGAGTATCTTTAGGAGATCTCTGGGCAAAATCTCTTTCCAACAATCTATTCCTTTGCAGGTTAGTCAAAATTAGCCTCCATGTTGGGATTTTGCCCTCTTTCCAATTAAGTGGGACCAACCTCTTAACCACCCCTGGTAAATTAATAAATCAAATGGTGAAGACCAACCATCCTGCCTTTGATGTCTGAATTAGACCTGATTATTTGAGCCAGAGGTTCAATTGCTAATGCAAATAACAGGGGGGATAGGGGGCAGCTCTGTCTAGTCCCCTTTTTAATGGTGATACATGGCAATATTTTCCCTGGCAGTCTTAGGGAAGCTTTTGGCTCATTATAATAGGTTTTTAGAAGGTTCCCAAATTGTTCTGGAAAGCCAAATTTTCTCAGGACCGCCCAAAGATATGTGCAATCAATAAAATTGAATGCTTTCTCAATATCTAGTGCTAGAAGGCATAGAGGAGTGTGATTTTGCTTGGAAAGGTGTAAAATGTTTAGCACTCTCTTCACATTGTCCCGCACCTGCCTGTATTAATTCTGGCTGTCATAAGTTTAGCCAGAATCTTGGTATCCCCATTAAGTAGGGAAATAGGCCGGAAATGTTGCACATTTAACAGGTCCTTTGCCTTCTTTGGGAAAAAAACACAAGATTTGCTTGGTTCTGCTCAGTTGGAACTTTATGGCCTGAGAGCATACCATTAAATAATGTAGTCAAATGTGGTGCTAGGGGCTCCACCACAATTTTATAGTATTGGTTTTAGAATCCATCCGGCCCAGGGGCTCTACCTTTTTTCAACAAATCAATATTTCCCAATACCACCTTAACTGTAGTAGGTACAATAAGATGATCTATTTCTTGAGGAGATAGAATGGGCAGGTCACAAGCACTCAAAAAAGGAGGTCAGTTGGCTACTCGGCACATAGTGGGGAGAGGAATATAGATTCTGAAAGAAGTCTACAAAAACCTCTTGGATTTGAGATTGGCTGTTTTATTTTAAAGATGTGTGATTGACTGGATTTTTCTTTAATTTCTTGGCTTAAAAAGCGTCAGGTTTGTTAGCTTTGGCATAGTATAAATGATTGGTCCAGCGGATAGCTTTTTCTGTCTGGGCCGAAAGGACCAAGTCTAGCTCTAACCTAGTCTTATCTATGCTCAGACGCAACGCATCAGAATGAGTTTTCAGATTTTCTGCCTCTAGTTTATAAAGAGTTTTTCTCAAGAAGCTTTCCCTGTCTTTTTGGGATTTCTCATAAGCGGAAGCTAGCTTTATGCATTCCCCTCTTATAAAAGCCTTGTGGACTACCCAGACCCAGGCAGCATCTGAATCAGGAAGAGGGTTCGTAGAAAAGTAGAGTTCAATGTCTTTCGTGATTTGCTCTTTGAATTGTGGGGTCGACAAGAGCATATCATTCTGACACCAAGAATATGGCGATCTAAAGGCCGTCCCTAAGTCAAGAGTACAGCTAACAAGAGAATAGGCTGACCAAGAGCATGGATGGATTCTTGACTCAGTTATACAATCCAAAAATGCTGAATCAATTAGGAAAGTATCAATTATGGAATAAGTCCTATTCCCTCTCATTTGTGTGTAACAATCTCCAGGCATTGTCCAGGTGGAGTTCATCCAGCACAGCGAGGAATTGCATTTGCTTTTTATTGAGTCGATCATTCTGTCCCAGACCTGACCTGTCAAATGTAGAGAGGACAAGGTTTAGGTCTCCTCCAAGGATAACTCTTCCCAGATCATGACATTTTATACAGTTTAATAATTTAAGAAAGATCTTGTGGGGCATTTGTGTATGGGGAGTATAAAGAAATTATGGATTTTTTTTCCCGAATAAGGATTACAAAGTGGCCATCAGTGTCTATTTTTTTTGTTGTTCAATTATGAAGGGAAAATCCTTATGTAAAAGAATCGCTGTCCCAGCTCTCTTGGTAGAGTGGCTAGTAACAAAAAAAGTGGGACAAAATTTGGAAAGGTATTTAGGTATTTTGTTATGCACAAAGTGTGTTTCTTGTAAAAGAATGACCGAAGGGCGAAGTGGCTTGTAAGAAAGGAAGGCCTTGTGTCTTTTAAATTGTGAGTTGAATCCTCTGATGTTATAAGTTATAAAACTTCTGTGTCAGTCATGTTGATTCATCATTATGCATTGCATGATGTCAATTGTGATGTACTTACCACGGGGAGGAGGCAGGATCGGAAGCATGGACCATTTTGTCACAATAGGCTGTTGAAAAGGAAGGGATGACAAATCACTACTGCTGTGGGGGGCGAGAATGGGAACAAAAATTAAATGCATTAGAAACCAAAACATGTAATGAAAAGACATAGTTTATACACCTCCTAAATAATCCATATGTACATAGGTGCCAAGGGGAGAGTAGCAACTCATTCCCCTCAGTAGAAGGGTAACTGTAAGGAGTAAACAAAATAAACCAGGTATGCAAGGCTCAAGCAAACTGTCAGTAGCATAAAATACAAAACAAAACAAAATACCAAAAAATACTTTATAAAATACAAAAAACATTATATACATAAAGTTGACTCTGTATATGCATCTCCACGGTCTATTCTAACATAGATCCTCCCTGTACGTAGGTTTAACTGTTAAATACTTAGCACTGGCAAAATATAACCTTGGTTGGATGTGTCACAAAGAGCCCACAAAGAGCCATATACTAAGCTTTTCACTATGAATATTATTTTACTGCATGTAACAATGCCATAAGTCCTGGGCTCTTATACATGGCAAAACCAAACCAGTATCTCATATATAGATTTTTTTACACCTAAGAAAGCTACCTGAAGCTTAGGCATTTCTTTATAACCTTACAAAATGCATATAAAACCTTCGACGAGCTCCAGAGTCTGGCAAAGAAAATTAAGAATCACATCTTTGGGTTGATTAGATGCGAGCTAACACCACATGGCTCTGTGAGCCCGTTCAATTTCCCATGACTCTGAGGGAAAAGAAGGTTATAGTGAGGCGACCACTGCTTTCAGATATGTAGTCAAGTCTTGAACAGCTGTAGGAACCCATAACAGGCGAATGTTGTGTCACCACAACCTATTCTCTTGGTCCTCCAGCTTTGTTTCAAGGTTCAGGATTTGAGTAGAGTTAGCTGTAATCTCCACCCTATCTTGAATTTGCATATCAATAATCTGATCTGTAGTACATTCCAAAGCATTCATTCGCTGACCTAACTCAAGGATATCTTGCTTTAGTTCCTTTACTGCCAGAGAGAGGCGGGACTGTAGTAGTTGGTCAAATTTGGCCAGAGAGAAGTCTGAAGGATTTACATTAGGATATGATTGCCCTGATTCTCTTTCCCCCTCAGAGTCCGATGGATAGACTGGCATATTTTCTTGCCTGGGGGTAGAATTAGGAGTTTGCCTGGGAAAATGGTCTGTTATACTCTTGAATGGGAGGTTTTTCTTTGGTTTTCCCATTTTAGTTAAATTGGAACTTTTGCTCTAAGATTCAAGTCAATACCGCCACTACTGTCGTACTTATTTCTCGAGTGGCCAAGACAGCTCCACTTTGCTTAGTATTCAATGTAAAACTATGAAGAAGGTATTTGCAATACTGACATTGGCTACATTTACCCTAGGCTTACATACTCTTGTCTTTTTTCATTTAGCCTTTTAAGAACGACCTACCCCCAATGACCTCTAGGGTACAGTAAGTGTAAGTTGTAGCTTGTGGTTAGTGGACTCTCATTTCAGTCTAACCATGTGGTGGAATATTTGATTAGCTGGGAGTATAGGCTGGAGATTTTAAAATTAAGTTTAGAGGCCAGACAAATTACCAAATTTTGCAAAATATGACTTTCTGTGGTGGCCCCTCGGGGATTTAAGCCCAGTAGGGATCTTATTAGGCCCTGTTAGGGTTAAATAGACCCAGTTAGGGTTAGATAGGCCCAGTTAGAGTTAAATATGCCCAGTTAGGGTTAAATAGTTACTGTTGGGTTTAATAGGCCCAGTTAGAGATACATAGGCCCAGTTGGGGGTAAATATGTCCAGTTAGGGTTAGATAGGCCCAGTTAGTGTTAGATAGGCACAGCTAGGGTTAAATAGGCCCAGTTAGGGTTAGATAGGTACTGTTAGGGTTAAATAGGTACTGTTAGGGTTTAATAGGCCCAGTTAGGGTTAAATAGGCCTAGTTAGTGTTCAATAGGTACTGTTAGGGTTAAATAGGACTAGTTAGGGTTATTGAGTCCAGTTAAGGTTAAATAGGTACAGTTAGGGTTAGATATGCCCAGGTTGGGTTAATGGGGTATAGCTAGGGTTAATAGTGTAGTGCTTAGACTTTGTATCATGAGGTTCCTGGATGACCCTCATGGCACCTATAGTGTTATTAGAGGGGTTAATTAGTGTCTTATAGAGGTCTACATAAACCCCTATTGGACTGATGGTGTTAAATTGAGGCTTATGACTCCCAAGAGTGACAGGGTTAATTAGGGGCTTATGGGGGTCTGTATTGACCACCATGAATGACAGTGTAATTAGGGGCTTTTGGGGGTCTGTATTGACCCCCATGAGTTACAGGGTTAATTAGGGGCTCACGGGCTCTGTATAGAGCCCCTTGAGTGATAGGGTTAATTTTTTATATGACCCTTAATCTTTAAGGACCCGCAAGGCAGGATATTTTTATGTGGGGACATTGCAGGGTCCCCGATGGGGACCACCAGTATTGGGGGGTTAATTTTAGGTGTTGGTGGGGATACTTACAGTGGATGCTGACCCTAACTATTTGTGTGCCGCGGGCCCCTTAAGGACCTGCGACAGGGAATATTAAAATTGAAAGGCTGCAAGAACACTCGCAGCTTTGAGAACCGTCAATCATGACAGTCTCAACTCCCATTGGCTGATAGTGAGCAGAGGCTGCAATCTGGCACTCGCAAGCACACCTCTGCCTACGTGGGAAACCTGGGTTTCCGAAATCGGATGTTGGGCAGCGTGACTCGCCCTTGGCTAATTGAATAGCCTCGGAAACGTAGGGGAAAAGCAGCTTGCAGCTCACTCTGAGACATCCGACCCTCTGCTAGTGAGCTGCAAGCTGGCAATTGAATGAGGCTGTATGATGGTAGCTGATGAGGTGAAGGCTGTGGTAGGAGCAGCCTACAGTTCTGATAATAGATACTAGTATCAGTTGCTGATGTGTAATACCGACACAATTATGAGTGATTAGGGCCCCTATTCAATTGCAAGCCTACAGTTTATATTATGCGGGCTGTAAGTCTGTGGGCACAAAATTTGCTACAGTTATCGAGCGATTCAATTGAACAAGCTCGCAATTTAAGTGGCGAAAGCCGAAACCGTAAACCATGCAATAGTAAGTAGCTTTTCATGGCGTGATCATGATCAATCAAGCAGGGCCGCAACTACCGATTTAGTAAATGAGACATCATTACGTCAGTAAAACAAAGAGGTTAAATGTCAATCTATTAGCGTTTAGAGGTCTTGCAATCTGGCAATGTACAAAATAATAAAAATGAACGACGATACTGTTATAGTCCATGTGGGTGGCTTGATATGTATTAACTCATTGATTCCCAAGATTGATATGACACAGAAATTAAACATAAAAAAAATGTTATTGCAGATTTACGAGCTTGAGACTGTTGTGCAATTAATTCTAATGTCTTTCATCGCTTTCCCCATCTTTTAAAGTGCTGTATTGATTTTTTATTTGCATTTACAGTGCTACGAACTTGAGGAATTGTAGCAATTAAATAGCGATTTGCGATTGTAACATTTAGTGGCTTGAAAGATCAAAGGCTTAGCTGGATCGGAGTTATGATTTTAACAATCGCAGGGATTTTGAGCTTCGAACACGCAAATCGTTTGCGGCTAGCGAAAAGACACCAATTGAATAGCAAATTATTTTACGGGTTCCATTACCGGCTCCAGTAACTTACAATTGCTCAAATGAATAGGGGCCATAGTGTGTCTTGTTAGAGATGAGGAGAGACATCTGTACTTGCTGCAAAAAAGAGATTTAAAGATTTAAGGGATAATCTCCTAAGTATGTATGTTAGATTTAACATGTGGTGCAAGTTGCTGGAAATGTGGCAAATAAATCTTACACTCTATAATAATTGACTCTGTAGCTCTTGCTAACAGAATCCATATATTGATGCTTTTCAGAGAAGGGATCATTGTCATTGCACACAGCACCACAGTGAACCATCAATACCATTGCAAACCCATTGTATGTCAACGCTTTATTATTTTTACAAAACAGCATTATACAGAAAAGCACTGTATCTATGGCTAGGTATCTCATTCTACAGAGAATTAAAAAATATATAGCTTTTTCCTGAGATGTCCATGAAAATAACTCATAAAATTAGGCAACTGATCAGACAATTTTATTAGTAATATATTGAGATTTGTGCTTGGACATTTACATTGATTTCAAAATTATTTGAACGCTGAATTTATGAATAAAAGAGCTATAGAAAGACTATGAGGAAGAAGAACTGTAACTCAGGATGAGGTCTGTAGTCTACTATCATCCCCTTGTCTTACAACTTCTCCTCACGACCATGTTCCTTCACAACTTATCCCTCCCCTTTCCACCTCACCAAACCTTCTGCTTAACACGGACAAGTTTCCATAATCATTAAAATATGCAGGAATCACATCCATTCTTAAGAAACCCTCATCTGACTCGTCTTCTCTATCTAACTATTGCACAATCTCTCTACTTCCCCTAGCTTTCATACTGCTTTAGCAACTTGTTTACAATCAACTTACCCAATTTATTTCCGCCAACTCCCGCCTTGACCTTTTCCAATCTTCCAACCCAACGCTCAACAGAAACAGCTTTAGCTAAAGTCACCATAGGAAGGAATATAGATTATAGAGTAATGTGACCAGGTACTATTTCAAAGCTGGGTAGTAACAAAGAGCAGCAAATTAGAGTGGTAGAGAGACACTAGAGAGAAACTAGAGAGATACTGTTATGCAAGTACAGTATGTGCTGTACTTGCATAGCAGGGTAACCTAGAATAGCAAAGAATATCCGCCCTATTCTATTGCCCAATTCACATATTTATACACACTTAAAACTGCTATTAATATTGCCACATATTTTATTAGCTACTCACAATCTGATTACGAGTTACCTGCTCACAATTACTAATATTCTATTAGATTCGTAGCTCTAGCTTGCAAAGTCTAACTCGCAACTGAAAAAAGTATCACTTTTCTATTAAAAATATTAAGAGTACTTAATAATTGTAGCTGCAGATTGCAATTAATTCTAATGCCTTCTCATGCTTTTAAAGTACATTATTGTGTGTTTACTTACTGCTACAGCTCTAAGTGTTAAAAAAAAGCCCTTATTAGAGCTGTAGTAGCAATTAAAAACACCACCAAATCAAAGTGTAATTTCTCTGTCCTAATTCTCCCCGATCAATCTTGCCAAAAAACACCACTTCTTATCACTAATATCAAACCTGTCATCCAACCCTAAACATTAATTTGCTACATTCAACACCCTCCTTTAACCCACCCCACCCCCTGCCCCTTCCTGTCTCACTGCTGATGATTTTGCCAGCCATGTTAAAAATAAAATGGAAACCAATCGAAACAAACTCTCCTCCCATCTTGGCCTTATCTCACCATCCTCTCAACAAACTGACAACACCTAGCCCTTAACCTTCCCCAATGCATCCTCCACTGTGGACTCCTTTGACTCAGTAAAGTAGATACTTCATCCTCAGTTACAATTAGCCTCTCACCTTACAACATGTCCAAATGATCCTATTCCATCACAGCTAATCCTTTTACTATCTATCCCACTTATACCAGCATTCACATATCTATTCAACCTCTCCCTAAACACTGGCAAGTTTCCATCCTCTTTAAAACCCGCCATTATTACACCCATTCTAAAGAAGCCCTCATCTGATCCAGTTTCTGCCTCCAACTATCGCCATATCTGACTACTTTCCCTGGCTTCTAAACTGCTTGATCGGCTTGTTTACAATCGTCTCACTCAATTTACTTCCTCCAATTCCCTTCTTGACCACTTCCCATCTGGTTTCCGGGCCCAACACTCTACAGAAACAGCCCTCACAAAAGTCATCAATGACTTGCTAACTGCCAAATCAAAGGGTCCTTTCTCTATTCTAATTCTCCTAGATCTCTCTGCTGCCTTTGATACAGTTGATCACCCTTTTCTAATCCAAACTCTCCGCTCTTGGCAACCAGGACACAGCTCTTTCATGGTTCACATCCTATCTAGAAGATGGTACCTTTAGCGTCTTCTTTTCTGGCACCTCTTCTTCACCTATCCCTCTGTCTGTTGGCATTCCCCAAGGTTCTGTCCTAGGCCCCCTCCTCTTCTCCATCTACACATCCTCCCTTTGTTCCCTTATGAAATCCTTTGGATTTCAGTATCATCTCTATGCAGATGACATGCAAATCTACTTCCCTGCACCAGATCTATTCCCCTCTCTTTTAGCTCAAGTTTCCAACTGCTTTGCTCACAAATCCTCCTGGCCATCAACTCAAACTCAACATGTCTAAGACTGAACTCCTAATCTTTCCACCCTCTACTACAGCTTCCACTCCTCAAATATCTCTCACTGTTGACAACACCATCATCACTCCTACCTCCCAGGCCCGTTGTCTTGGGGTTCTACTGCATCCCTCCCTCTCTTTTATTCCTCACATTCAATCAATAACAAAATCTTGTCAATTTCCCCTAAAAAGCATCTCCAAAATTCGCCACTATCTTACAAAAGACACAGCTAAAATTCTAATACAATCTCTCATCATATCTCTACTTAACTACTGCAATTCACTCCATACTGGCCTACCCATCTCTCGTCTGTCTCTCCTCCAATCCATAATGAATGCCTCCGCTAGACTCATCTTCCATACCAAACGCTCAGTATCTGCAGCTCCTCTCTGTCATTCACTCCACTGGCTTCCCGTAGACTCCAGAATCAAATTTAAAATCATGACTCTAAGATATAAAGCCCTCAATAACAGTGCACCCCCTTATATCTCTGCTCTTCTTTCAAAATACTCTCCCAACCGCCCCCTTCGTTCTGCTAATGACATTTTTCTTTCCTCATCTCTTATCAACTTCTCTCAGTCCCGCCGTATGGACTTTTCTCATGCTGCCCCTATTCTTTGGAACTCCACTAAACTATCTTTGTCACGACCCACTCTCTGGCTGGGGTCTGCTGACCGGATTTGGGTTACTCTGGACCTTGGAGTAGCTTTGAGTACAGGGACATCATGTCTCAGCCCTTGGTTTAGACTGAGCAATATTGACAGTAAGTCTGCCGAATCTTACTGCAAGCATATGTCCCCGGGTAAATAATACATCTACACACCACGTCTTGATGAAAATTATGAACCACGTTTTATTTTGGAACAACATATTTAAAACATTTCACACACACACAGTGGAGGGAGTGGATCAACCTTTCCCCTTTCTCTGGCCAATAGGGTAACCTCTAGAGTAACCTAATTACCTCTGTCCAATGTAAGAGAGGTAGGCTATGGGAACCACCAGACCCCTCCCATGGGCCAACCCCAGGCGTGGCCACCAAGCTCATTCTGACCCAGACTGTCCCAGGGGAAACTTCCTGTTGAGCTCCTAGGCCCCCCATTGTTATCTAGGTGCCTGGCTGTCTGGCAAATCTCTTTGTTTAGGTTAACCCCATTTAGCTCAGCTCCTGCCTCAGTGTTTACCTACTGGGGGATGGTTAACTAAATACAATCCCTCCATAGTACTATATGCAAGCTTATACTGTAATTAACTATTACAACCCAAACCTTTTGTTCTTCCACATGGCAACAGCATGTGGAAGATAACCCAGCCCAAAATGGCCACTGCTGCCAGTCACAAAATGGCCCCAGCATAGTTCACACCAAATCCAATATGGCCCCTGGGTGATTCATGACAACACCTCCCCAAGCGTGGCAGGAAACATCCATGCCCCTAGGATTTTCCCAGCTACGCTGATAGTCATGACTCTTCTGGATTGGCTAGGCCCTCTGCACTCTCTCCACGTTCAAGTCCTTTAAAAAAAAAGTCCCAAAGTGCAGAGTAACAACCTCCCCCAGCCCTTGGCCTTGCACCCACTGTATAGAGCAAATTGCTCTTCCCATTCACACCCACCCAAATAGTCCAGGGTACCTCCCCAATAATCTGATATCCCAGAGTACAACAGGTGGGCCACAGTTTCTGTCCATAGCAACCCTGTTCCCTCCAGTCCCCACAACTGGGCTGGGGTCTCTAAAACAGTCTCTGGGCCTATGGGATTGCAAGGGGGCAGTCCAGTACCTCTCTCAGCAAAATCATTATTGTTGGGAGCCCAATAACACAATAACTGCAGTAAAGTACATACCGGTCTGCGCTTGACTCCAGCGTCCCTGATGGAGTCCGGACTTGGATGCTCTGTTTGCTCTGGCTCCTGGAAATCTGTATCTTTGGACATACCCTCATGGTTTTCTTCCCCTGGGTCTGTCTGTGTTGCAGCCTGGAGAACTACGCTGTTCCCACCCAGGCTGTGCTTTGGGGCCCTCAGCTGACCCTCTTCTTCTATGGCCTTTTGCTTGGTACCCTTATCCCAGTCCTCCAGGTTTAACTGGGCCTTTGGAGTGGTGTCTGTTCTAGTGGGCTCCTGGACACTGGTTATCCAGGGTATCTCCCCACTTGGTACACCCTCTATCATGGTGCCACTCTGCACCCATAATGCTTTTGCCAAAGCTGGCATGCTTGCTGCCCCGGGCCTAGCGCTTTGTGCCCCTGGCACTCTCTTGCTGTGTGAGGTCAGGTTCCCTGTAGCCAGAAACCAATTCCTTTCCCTCCCCACAGTCTCTTAAACAACCCTCCTGGGCTCTGTTCTTCACTAGCACCTCTGGGGACAACTCCCCTGGGGTGTCAGGGTACAGACAGTGGTTATCTGATGCAGGCTGGGGAATCTCATCATTCCCTTCCAGCCTGGCCTCTAAGGCTCCCTTCCCACCGTCCATCACATAATAATCCAGAGCCTCTGGCTCCATTAACAGTTCTGGCCAACACACTTTGCCTAGAACTTCTGAGGGCAGACTTAACTTATCTGGCCCTAGCTTGTGAGCAGTTCCCACTTCCTCTGGGATTAAATCTCTTGGGGTATCAGGGGGCAGACATGGATTATCTGACCCCACCCAGGGAACATTCCACTGGGTCTCTGGCTCTTGGGGCTGGTGACTAGGCCCTAACACAGTTGCTGCATGTTCTAGGGGCAAACATTCTCCATCCCCAGGAGTTGGCAAAGGAACAGTGTTTACCCCTTCCCACTCCTCACTTTGTTTACCGTCTATAAAAGCCTCTCCCCAGTTCCAGTGAACATACTCCCTCTGGTACATACCGTCTGAGTTGTAAAAATACTTCTTGGGTATCGCATCCCACAATTGCACATACTCAGCCTCCAGTTGCAGCTCTTGCTGAATCAGGGGTTCCAGCAAAGGAGCCTCCGGGAACCATGCTTCCAGTCCCAGACCCCGGCAGCGTTCAACAAACAAGTTATTATGCCTCCTTGCAGTTCCCATGCCACATTCCGGATCACCATTCAGAATCTCACCGACCCCATATTCTAGATCCAAACAAAAATAGAGATCCTCTCCGGCCACCCAAGGACTCTATCCTGGCAAGGTACCGTTCCTCCAAGTCCATCTCTTTCTCTACCAGTTCCTCCAACCAGCTTGCCAGCTCATGGCCATGCCATAATTGCATGAATGCCATCCATTGATTTAGCAGGAGTAGTCTGTAGTCCTCTGCTTCCCTCTGCTCCATTTTCTGGTCCTTCTCAGAGTACCCCACCACTATGCCACCAATTGTCACGACCCACTCTCTGGCTGGGGTCTGCTGACCGGATTTGGGTTACTCTGGACCTTGAAGTAGCTTTGAGTACAGGAACATCATGTCTCAGCCCTTGGTTTAGACTGAGCAATATTGACAGTAAGTCTGACGAATCTTACTGCAAGCATATGTCCCCGGGTAAATAATACATCTACACACCACGTCTTGATGAAAATTATGAACCACGTTTTATTTTGGAACAACATATTTAAAACATTTCACACACACACAGTGGAGGGAGTGGATCAACATTTCCCCTTTCTCTGGCCAATAGGGTAACCTCTAGAGTAACCTAATTACCTCTGTCCAATGTAAGCGAGGTAGGCTATGAGAACCACCAGACCCCTCCCATGGGCCAACCCCAGGCGTGGCCACCAAGCTCATTCTGACCCAGACTGTCCCAGGGGAAACTTCCTGTTGAGCTCCTAGGCCCCCCATTGTTATCTAGGTGCCTGGCTGTCTGGCAAATCTCTTTGTTTAGGTTAACCCCATTTAGCTCAGCTCCTGCCTCAGTGTTTACCTACTGGGGGATGGTTAACTAAATACAATCCCTCCATAGTACTATATGCAAGCTTATACTGTAATTAACTATTACAACCCAAACCTTTTGTTCTTCCACATGGCAACAGCATGTGGAAGATAACCCAGCCCAAAATGGCCACTGCTGCCAGTCACAAAATGGCCCCAGCATAGTTCACACCAAATCCAATATGGCCCCTGGGTGATTCATGACAATCTTCCCTCCTCAAAACCTTTAAAACCTCACAAAAAATAATATTTTTAAAGAAGCTTATCACCTTCTGTCTTAATATACACAACACATCTATCAACCTTCTATACCTTACCGATACCCTTAAATTTATAAGTTTGAGAGTTTTCAATCATGTTAAGTGTTTTAGGGAATGCACAGTATACGTTTGATTTTAAGCTCAAAGACAAGGCCCTCCATTCTTTTCAATATGTTATTATTGTTATTGTTTTTGACTTGAGTGCTACATCGTTGCTGCCAGATTGCAGGTTGGATGACCCTGGGTTAGGAGCACAATAGTGAATTTGGTGGGAAACATGGGTAAAGAGCGCTCTGCGGTCTGCAAATGGGCCTTTGGTTCACAGGGGCCCCAGCTCTGACATTATGGAGGGGGGTGAGACCAAAGAGGGAGTTAGTGAGCAGGAAATAGTGCAAGTGGGTGAATGAAGATAATTCTGAGCAACTGGATAAAAGAAAGAAGCAGGGAAAGAGGGAGCAATAATGAAAATACAGAGAGGAAGAGAAGGATGAGATAGAGAAAGGATTGCCGAAGGAGGGTATTAAAACAAGGTCCACTGAGACTAACAAGTCATTATTCAAGGGTAAAAGGCATATAAAAATGGCCTACATAGATCAACATGATAAACATGTTAAGTTTCAATTATATACATTAAAGAAAACCTTGCAACAGAGGGGTAGAAAGGTCAGATGAGAGAAATGTTCTAAAACTATTAACAGAAGGGTAGCAAATGCCCCACTCTTAAAGAAAGTGGTCAGGTTGAAGATAAGAAGAAAAAGGAGAAAAACACTCATGATCAACTCACGCAGGATCTTTGATCATCTCTTCGGTTGGGTATGGAGAGTAATTTCCATCAGTTTGAGGCTAAGACAAGTTAATTTGCCATGAGTGTCTAAACAATATTGGCAGCCCACTCTCTATCTAATTCCAAGTTTTCACATTTGAATATTTAAATACAGAACAGTTCCTTAGATCTATCATTTTTGTGACTGTAGATCTTTTTTAGGGCTATTGTTTAACATCTTACTAACCCTTGAATCAGTATATTGTGACTTAGGATGCTGATTTACTTTTAAGTCTTGCTATTGTTCATTGGTTTAGTTATTAACTAACAATAACTATGTTAACCACAACATGTTCTCCAATAAATACCATCTTTGTGCATATTACAAAAAAAAACAAGCAGATGAAAGCTTAGACAAAGTCTCTCGAAGCCACCTCCAAGGCATGGAACTGAGGGAAACAAAGAAAATATGATTACCATCCCCAGAAGAAATCAATTAAGAAAGACTAATCAATAGCCAAGCAAAGGGGTTTTATAATAAAGGAGGGGAACAAAACCAATTACATTGTAGTATGAAACATTTAAAGATAACATTAATATAAAACAGTCTAAAAAATAAATAAATAATGGGATTAGTTTACCTTTAAATGACTACTGTAAAATGGAAAATACAATGTTTAAACAGGGTCGTTGACAGGGGAGGGGATTAATTTATCTGACAAATACGTGAACTTTCCCTCTTCTACTCCTCCCCTCCATCACATCATGATCCAGATCTCAGGAAGTGATGTAACAAACACAAGATGATTCATCTATTCCTAAACAGAGTCTTAAACATTTCTGCTATTCCCTAAAAAAATGTGTTTTATGTCCATGGCTTAGACTGCTGCTAATGTTGTTAGTTTGTCACATATTTCACAAACAAGTATAGTTTTTTTTTAGTACAGTGATTCTTTAAGATGATTTATATCACCTTTTTCTATACTAATGCATTAGAGGCAAGAAGCTCTAATTAGACTTTTTCGGGGGGAAATATTTTACCTACTAATTACTGCCATAAGCATATAATCCCCAGTGTCAGCCTTTCTCTTTAAAGAGATTTTTAAATAATTTGACATTTATGTTTTCTAAATTTTATGGCTGTGACAGATGCAGATTTTGGAAGCCATTTAGATTAGTTCAACAACAATCTGTCTCCACACAAAAGAATTACATTTGTGAAAGATGTGATGAATATAATGATTAGCACTCTTGTTCTGTAGTCTTTCTCTAGCTTTTCACAAAGTGCAGGCTCTCTTTTCTCTGATCAGTATTAATAACCTCAAGTTTGTAAAACCAATAAATTAATATATTTCTCTGTTTTGTAAATACTGTTTTGTGCAACTGATGATTTACTTTGTAATTTATTTATTATCCACGGTGTGTCTATATAGTGTTATAAGGGTATATTTGGGTATCTATATGAAATGTACACTTCCTTGTTCAGATATGCAGGGAAGGGTCAAATATCTATGAATGTAACATGCCATGATTATTCAATCTATGTTTAGTTCATAGCGCTGTGTTAGATTAATAGACAAGTATATGAGTGAATGTTCATGCATAATTAGTGAAATGATGTCCACCTGTGTGCAAACTAAGTGTCCCATGATCTGTCATTACATATACACACCTGTTTTGAAAGGCCCCAGAGGCTACAACACCTAAGCAAGAGGCACCACTAACCAAACACTGCCATGAAGACCAAGGAAATCTCCAAACAAGTAAGGGACCATGTTGTTAACAAGCACAAGTCAGGGTTAGGTTATAAAATATGTACAAACCATTGATGATCCCCAGGAGCACCATCAAATCTATTATAACGAAATGGCAAGAACAGCAGACCTGCCAAGAGACGGCCGCCAACCAAAACTCACAGACCGGGCAAGGAGGGCATTAATGAGAGAGGCAGCACAGAGACCTAAGGTATCCCTGGAGGAGCCGCAGAGTTCCACAGCAGAGACTGGAGTATCTGTACATAGGACGACAATAAGCCGTAGGCTCCATAGAGTTGGGCTTTATGGCAGAGTGGCCAGAAGAAAGCCATTACTTCCAGCAAAAAACAAAATGGCACGTTTTGAGTTTTGAAAAGCCACGTGGGAGACTCCCAAAATGGATGGAGAAAGGTGCTCTGGTCTGATGAGACTAAAATTTAACTTTTCGGTCATCAAAGAAAATGCTATGTCTGGCGCAAACCCAACACATCACATCACCCAAAGACCAACAGCCCCACATCATGCTGTGGGGATGTTTTTTAGCAGCCGGGACTGGGAAACTGGTCAGAGTTGAGGTGAAGATGGATGGTGCTAAAGACAGGGATATTCTTCAGCAAAACCTGTACCACTCTGTGCATGATTTGAGGCTAGGACGGAGGTTCACCTTCCAGCAGGACAATGACCCCAAACACACTGCTAAAGCAACACTTGAGTGGTTTAAGGGAAACATGTACATGTGTTGGAATGGCCTAGTCAAAGGCCAGACCTCAATCCAATAGAAAATCTGTGGTCAGACTTAAAGATTGCTGTTCACAAGCGCAAACCATCCAACTTGAAGGAGCTAGAGCAGTTTTGCAAGGAGGAATGGGCAAAATACCCAGTGGTAATTTGTGGCAAGCTCCTAGAGACTTATCCAAAGCGACTTGGAGCTGTGATTGCCGCAAAAGGTGGCTCTAAAAAGTATTGACTTTAGGGGGGTGACTTTTTCTGTTATTTTGTCCTGTTTGTTGTTTGCTTCACAATTTAAAAAAAAAAAAGGTTGTGGCATGTTCTGTAAATGAAATGATGAAAATCCTCAAACAATCCATGTTAATTCCAGGTTGTGAGTCAACAAAACACGAAAAATGCCAAGGGGGTGAATACTTTTGCAAGGCACTGTAAGGTTAGGTGTTAGGGTAGTGAGCAGATGATAAGCTTTATATAGTGCTGTGTTTGTCACTATTTTACTATGTAAAGTTTTTTATCTGCTACTACTCTAGCCCTAAACCCTAACTCTATCCCGAAGAACAAATTCCCAACAAAGTCTTGGGGCACCACCACTGCACTAGAGGAGACATAACAGGAAAGACCCAAATTCTATATCACCCATGTCCAATTCAAAGTGAAATAACAGTGTAAAAGATCAGTCTGGATGAGAAAGGTTTCCTGCCATTCTTCCACCATCAACAGTATTTCCAGTGCTCCAGTATCACAGTCAGAACTAAAGTAAAATACATTGTTCCTCTGATCTATTTTATTCTGAATCTGAGGTACAATTGTGAAGGGCATATGTGTGTGTAAATTAAGTATAATCTGCAAGTAGTATGCCTGTATAAAGTATATGCAAATTATAGAGAGTGTCTGCACATATAACATATATTGTGCAGTGAAAGCGAGCAGTTGAGGCACGTGGGACTTAGGCTGCAAAGATCACCGAAGGCTGTCAATGCAGGGGCAGACATGCTGGACATGCTGGACGCTCATCCCGACACACGCGGGACTTAGCTGCAATGAGGCCTTCTCGTGAGGCCCCTGCTCTTAGCGACGGAAGCAAATTACAGCCTGTATGACTTAGGACCAGAAGCACGTCGATGGACTGCAGCTCTTGCAAAAATACGGCCGAACCACTAAACTGGAAAAGAGTTCTACATCTGGCACTCTTCAAAAGCAAGTGGCACACTTCTTCAGCAATCCAACTCACGGAAATGCCCATCCAGAGCCCAGTCTCTGCATCATTATCTGGAATGTTGATGCCTGTGGCATCTCACTAAGCAACCCAGTTTTGTGCAGAAGATAGTGAGAGCACTGTCTTATGCATGCACATACAGGACTCAATGGCCACTATTCAATTGGGCAATTGTTGGTTACTGGAGGCCGTAATGTAGCCCGTAAACTAAATTGCTATTCAATTGGCGTCTTTTAACTCCGACCCATTATCTTACAAGCCTGTAAATGTTACATGTGCAAATTGCTATTAAATTGCTACAATCCCTCAAGCCTGCAAATGTTTTCACACCTGTAAATAGCAAATGTAGAAGAAAATCTTACAAGTACCAGATAGGACTCGCAAGGGGGTTAAACACCTAATTGTAGCACTGTAAATGCAAATAAAAAATCAATACTGCACTTTAAGAGATGGGGAAAGTGATGAAAGACATTAGAATTAATTGCACAACACTCTCAAGCTCGCAAATCTGCAATAACATTTTTTTTGTTTTATGTTTTCTGTGTCATATCAATCTCAGGAATCAATGAGTTAATACATATCAGGCCACCCACATGGACTAGAACAGTATAGCCATTCATTTTTATTATTTTGTACAGTGCCGGATTGCGAGTCTGATCACATATCAGACTTCTAAATGCTAATTGATTGACGTTTAACTACCATGTTTTAATGATGTCATGATGACGATCTCATTTACTATTTGCTGTTTCTAAATTGGTAGTTACGGCCTTGCTTAATTGATTGTGATCACACTCTGAAATGCTACTTAGAATTGCATGGTTTACAGTTTAAGCTTTCGGCACGTAACTTGCAGGCTTGTTCAATTGAATCACTATGTAAATGTAGCAAATTTCAAGCCCACAGGCTTATGGCCTGTATAACGTAAACTGGGGGCTTGCAATTGAATAGGGGCCTGGAATGTCTGGAACATTATCGGAACCGCAAAGGCAGTTCACGTGGAAAAGGTTTGGCTACATGAACAGAGGGAGATTTACCTGATGAAGGTGCATCCAGGGATTGGTTCCTGTACCTGATCCACACTGTGGATGCATACGCATAATTTCCCAGCACATTTTCTAGCGCATCCAATGCTTGGTCAGCTTGAACCCTGCTGGTGTCAAGCCAGGTTTGTTATGCTGCAACACTCAAAGTGGTTTCTCATACAGAGCTGTAAATAAGAAGACTGGGAGAAGCAGGCTCCATCCTTTATCACAGCTTGTATACTTATTTTGACTTATCACAATATTATATGTGTCTAATTTACTGCTTATCTCAGCCCCACTAATTATAAGAATGTGCATTCTGTTTTGTTATATAATCACCTTGCATATGTTACTTTGGCTTAATCTATCCATCAAACAAACCTGCTGACACTATTGTTTAATCTTTTTATGATCATATCTATGAAAAGCATGCTTTAGTAACAATTGTAGCATCTTGCACACTTCTACTGTCAAAATAAGAGGGTTAAGGACATTGTCAAATAATTCTTGGTTGCTTTTTTAAATAATGACATAACATTTGCTTGACTCCCATCCGGGCATTGATTTTGTTGATCAGACAATGTCATGCTTGCAGACAATACAAATATCTATGGACAAAGCCTAAAGTGGTATGGAAGAGGTGACTCAGAGACCTTTATCCCAGCAGTAACAGACAGAAACAACAAAAGGAGTAACCATGCTAGAACAGGAAAAACAAAATGATTATCATGACTCATAATAATCATAAACATGTCACATTATGTATGATGCTACATTATGACCCTTTATCTACTCCCTACACTAGGTACATTCACTTGGAAATGGAAGCATCTGAACCTGACATTTTCCTGTTAAATCTGCTTGCGCTACCAGTGGTGTAATTGCGATAACCCACCTGGAATGGCGCACAAGAAAACACCCCTTTGCTCTGAGGCTCACAGACTTAAAGGAACAGGATGAAAAAGAAAAACAAATCAGACATGCTTAGGCATTTTCCTTTCTCAGATTAGGAAAGCAACACTTTTGCCTAGCTGCCACAAGAGACACCATCAAGGGGGGAGGTGTTAATGCTCAGACTTGGGGGGACGTACTGGGTTATGCAGACTAGTATTAAATCCAGTTTGTGCATGCCACCATGGTTTCACATGTTAGTGGTGCCATATATCCCAAACACTTAACTAGCCATATAGTTACTGTAACGGATCTACTGGCACCCCCACTGGGTACCTCCGTTGATGGACGCGTCCTAGCTTGCGCCGTCGTCACAGTTACAATCAACAATCTAACTCAATAGCATAACCTCAAACACTGTGGCATGCATATGAGAAGGAGACACCATATGACTTGAGATTTACGAACAATTGACAATACCGGCATATTGGCTTGTCCCTCATAGTGATGACCAATTTTCCCACCACTCATCTTCTCACTGATATTAGTCTTTTCAACCCTATGTTTTATATACACATCATGTAAATATTTACTTGTTTATGTTTTATATCCCTCCATTTTTTTTAATGTATAAAAATCTTGAGGTTGAAGTTGTAACTGTGTTAGGTTATACAAAAACTGCTGTAGGCCATTGTCCTAATTCCTGTGATTCTGAAGTTGACAATCCACTGAAACTTGCTGGTTGGTGGAGGAAAATTTTCTCATGAACCGGAAAGGAGGTCTAACCGGTGTTATTCTTTTACAGGCTCACATGCAAAGTTGTGTAAGAAAAGTCAATATAGCCTAAGCTCCCATGTCATGGAGGCTGAAGTTTGTGTTGCAATCAAAAGGACTAATTTTCCCATCTCTACTCAAACCCTAAATCTTATGGCCAATTTATTTTTAATGCAGTGTATGGCTGTGTAAAGCTGTTTTGCCTCTTGAGAATATAGTTTGTTTGAATTTGTAGAAGATCTTACAGACATTTTAAAGTCCTGTATAAGCTCAATCAATAGAAAATGAAATCCCCTACTGGCTAAAACAAAATTAAATATGCATGTTTGACTTCAACAACAGATGCCAATCAATGACTATACCATAGAGCATCCAAGGTTGCTAGGAGGATTCACATTATAGCCTATACTCTTGCATTGTAAGCATACTGCTGGCTTACTTTAGTTAATTGATTGAAGTATAATCCAATTTATATTACACATTGGGAAAAAAGCTTCAGTATGCAGTGTGTGATATTAAGAGTTCTATTGGTATCTGTAATGATCATATGATGTCTTCAACGACATCACAATCAAAAACATGACCACATTATTTCTACTCTAAAATAAAAGAATATAATACACTTTTTCTAATTGTATATGAGAAGAAAAAGATGGCATGATTCATATTAGGAAAAGTGTACAGCACTATAAGAAGAGAAAAAAAGCCCCAAATAATGTAATTCCATTAATGTGACTTAAAAAATATAAGCACAAGAATATCAGTAATGTGTGTGTGTGTGTTTTTTACACAGTTCTACTTGTATTACTTAAATGGAGAAATTTCCACCAAAATTATCACTTTCTAGTTTTACTGGATAACTACACAATTTTGATGTATGACAATGTTTTACCAGTTTGTAGCAACTAAACTATGTTTCAGTCAACCAGTGGTATAATTATAACAGACATGAGTACAATACAAATAATGAAAAACAATAATTTAAATTTGAAAAAATATATAAGCAATCTGTAAGTGGCATCAGACAAAACCTACCAAACACTAAATGCAATACCACTATGACATTTTTTTATAGAGCACAAACTCATTCAGTTTTCAGAAATAATGTTTTTTTAGACTTATTTGTTAATTACTATTCCTGTATTCTGCCACTGTCACACAAATTGGAGGGTGAATAAAATAAAGAAAAATGAATGTGTGTATTGAAAACTCTCCTTCAATGTTTTTCTAGTACCTTCATGGTTTTGAGTTCTAATTAAAATGCTGGTGGGCTAGCAGTGGAAACACATATTACTTATGTTATTATTTCTGACAGCATGAAATGAACTGCTAACAATATCAATGAACCAATTTACCACATGTATGACTAATTAGGAGCATGTTTCAGTCAGTATCATTGACTGCAACTGTGCAGATTATTGTTTCCAGAATAAACTACTGAGACATTAACTAAATCTATAGGTCATGGTCAAGCTATAAGTATAAGTAGATAAAACAGTAAATATGTATGTGAAATAAATATTAACAGCCATAATAAATTCCAATGTCGTAGATACGAGGTTTGAACTTAAGACCTACGTGCTTAAAATTTTTAAATGTTACGACACTATTAAATTAGCCCTGCTGCGAGCAACGTGTCGAGCTACGCAGCAGGGCTGTCCGTGTCAAACACAGAGAAACAGTGCATGAGTAGTGACAGCCTGCGAGATTATCTCGCAGGCTCCCCCACATCATCACTTGCCGTGGGGGTCCTGAACGGACCCCCCATTAACCCCTTGCTGCAGGGGTCCATAGGAACGCCCGCAGACCCCCCCAACATTAACCCCTTGCATTTGGAAAAAAAAATCCCTGCCGCGGCTCCTTAAAGGGCCCGCGGCACACCATTAGCCAATCCCGGCCACGGGGGTACTGTAAGTACCCCCATGGCAAATAACATTAACCCCCTTTATGCTGGGGGTCCCCATCCGCCCCCCCAAAGTGTCCCCATATTAACCCATGCAGCGCGGGTCATGATCGGATTCGATCGTGACCCTGCTGCATTCCTGCCTCGCGGGTCCTTAAAGGACCGCAAAGGTCCTGAAAGGACCCACACTAAAAAAATATTAACCCCTTTCGCCGGGGTACAATAAGTACCCCCCCCATGCACCTAAAATAAACCCCATCACTCGTGGGGCTCTATACAGAGCCCCATGAGCCCTTAATTATCGCTATAACTCATGGGGCTCTATACAGAGCCCCATGAGCCCTTAATTAACCCTATAACTCATGGGGCTCTATACAGAGCCCCACGAGAGTAAAATTAACCCCCTCAGTCCAATTGGGGGCTATATAGACCCATATAGGACACTATTAAAACCTAGGTTAACCCTACAAGTGCCATGATGAAGCCTACTATACCCCATTAACCCCTTAACCTTAACTATAACCCATTAACCCATACTAAAACCTCTATAACCCTATCTGGACTTAATAACCCTAACTCGGCCTATTTAAACCTATCTGAACCTAATAACCCTAATTGAGCCTATTTAACCCCAACTAGCCCTATTTCATTCCATCACTTATGGGGATCTATACAGAACCCCATAAGCCTCCATCTAACCCCATCCCTTATGGGGGTCTATACAGACTCCCGTTAGCCTCTATTTAACCCAATCTGTACCATAATGGTTACCCCCTATCTATACATAACCACCTATCTATACATTACCCCCTAAAACTAAGATAAATTAAAATAAATAAAACCACTTACCCTTTATGAATACAGTACTGAACTCACCTTTCCACCATGTCCCTGTCCATGTTCTTGTGTTCCCCAGCTCGGCCCCTGGAAAAAAGAAGCATCACATTAGTATAACACATACACAAACAAACACAACATAAATATTTAAAAATGTAAAACTTACCTGTCCGCAAAGTCCCGGGCCTTCTTCTCTTCTGCCCCGGCTTGGCCCTTGAAGAATCCAGATAGGGTTAGATAGGCCCAGTTAGGGTTAGATAGGGTTTAGTATGGGTTATAGTTAGGGTTAAGGGGTTAATGGGTATAGTTATGGTTAATAGTGTAGTGTAGTGCTTAGGCTTTGTCATGAGTGTCCTGGAAGACCCTCATTGCACTTGTAGGATTAACCTAGGGGTTAATAGTGTCCTATATGGGGTCTATGTAGACCCCTATTGGTCTGAGGGGGTTATAGAGTAGAGTGTATAGAGCCCCATGAGTTATATGGTTCTGTATAGAGCCCCATGAGTGACAGGGTTAATTAAGGGCTCATGGTGCTCTGTATAAAGCCCCATGAGTGACAGGATTAATTTTAGTCTCATGGGGCTCTGTATAGAGCCCCATGAGTTATAAGGTTTATTAAGGGCTCATGGGTCTCTGTATAAAGCCCCATGAGTGATGGGGTTAATTAAGGGCTCATGGGGCTCTGTATAGAGCCCCATGAGTGACAGCGTTAATTTTAGTCTTATGGGGCTCTGTATAGAGCCCCATGAGTTATAGGGTTAATTAGGGGCTCATGGGGCTCTGTATAGAGCCCCATGAGTTGTAGGTATAATTAAGGGCTCATAAAGCTCTGACAGTTCCTTCAGCCAATCAGAATGGGATATAGGGGTGTATCCCATCCTGATTGGCTCACACCTTGGCGCCTTCTGATTGGCTGAAATGTGATTGTCAGCCTTTTCAGCCAATCGGAAGGCGCCATTGCAAATTTACTACCAGAAGAGGATCCGGAGGCCTCATTACTGTCGGGGAGCTCCGCAAGTGCGGAGCCCGTTTTTTTTTTTTTTTTTTAGAGCACAGATTCAGCAAGGGCCCAGCGGAGGAAGAGGAGAAGGCCGGGGACATCAGGGAAAGGTAAGTTTCCATGTATAATGTTTATATTTTATTTATTTGTTGTGTTTGATGTATGTGTGACTAATGTGATGTATCTCTTTTTCAGGGGCCGAGCCGGAGATGAGAAGAAGATGGACGGGGACATGCTGGAAAGGTAAGTTTAATACTGTATTTGTAATGTTTATTAATTCTATGAAATGTTTATTTTTCTAATAATCTCATGTTTCTTTTTTTCCTAGGGGGTGCGCTCAGAAGGGACATCTGCAAAGGTACAGTATGTGGTTTTATTTATTCTATTTTAGTCTAGAATTAGGGGGTTAGTTATAGATAGGGGGTGATGTTTAGATAGGAGGTTAGCTATAGATAGGGGGTGATGTTTAGATTGGGGGTTAGGTATAGATAGGCGGTGATGTTTAGATTGGGAGTTAGGTATAGGTAGGGGGTGATGTTTAGATTGGGGGTTTGGTATAGATAGGGGGAAATGTATTGTAGTTAGGTGTATATTTGTAATGTATTTATGACTGTAATGTTATGTGTATTTTTGTATGTCTTTTCCTTTGCAGGTGTGTAATGTTTTTTGTATTTTATGTAGTGGTGGGTGCGGGGGGGGTTGTGATTTTTTTTTTTTTGTAGTGAGGGTGGGTTTGATGTTTGTTTTATTGTTTGTAGTGAGGGGGGGTTTGTAATGTCCTTTTTTGTTTTGTGTACCTTAGGTTTTTTTTTTTTTTTATGTACCTTAGTTTTTTTTTATTTGATCTAATTAGTAGGGTGGACGGTTTAATAGGGGGTTAGGTAGGTGGTGTTAGGTAGATGGGGGTTAATAGGTTAGATGAGAGGGGTATAGTTTAGATTTAGTAGTTTATTGGGGGGAGAATAGTGTAGTGTAGTGTTTGTACTTAGTGTCATGAGGGTCCTGGAGGACCCTCATGGCACTTATGGGGTTAACGCAGGGGTATATAGTGTCCTATAGTGGTCTATATTGACCCCTATTGGACTGAGGGGGTAATTATAGTTTCATGGGGCTCTGTATAGAGCCCCATGGGATATAGGGTTAATTTAAGTGCTCATGGGGCTCTGTATAGAGCCCCATGGGTTATAGGGTTAATTTAAGTGCTCATGGGTTATAGGGATAATTAAGGGATTATGGGGATCTGTATTAACCCTCATGAGTGACAGGGTTAATTAAGGCTTATGGGCGTCTGTATTGACCCTCATGAGTTATGGTGTTAATTAAGGGCTTATGGGGGTCTGTTTTGACATCCATGAGTGACAGGGTTAATTAAGGCTTATGGGGGTCTGTATAGACCCCCATGAGTTATGGGATTAGTTAAGGGCTTATGGCGGTCTGTATTGACCCCCATGAGTGACAGAGATATTAAGGCTTATGGGGGTCTGTATTGACCCCCATGAGTGACAGGGTTAATAAGGCTTATGGGGGTCTGTATTGACCCCCATGAGTGACAGGGTTAATTAAGGCTTATGGGGGTCTGTATTGACCCCCATGAGTTATACGGTTAATTAAGGGCTTATGAGGGGTCTGTATTGACCCCCATGAGTGACAGGGTTAATTAAAGCTTATGGGGTCTGTATTAAACCCCATGAGTTATGGGGTCAATTAACGGCTTATGGGGTCTGTATTGACCCCCTTGAGTTATGGGGTTAATTAAGGGCTTATGGGGGTCTGATTTGACCCCCATGAGTAACAGGGTTAATTAAGGCTTATGTGGGTCTGTATAGAGCCCCATGAGTGATAGGTGTTAATTTTAGTTGCCTGGGGCATACTTATAGGACCCGTGGCGGGTAATTTAAATTTTTTAAATGCAGAGGGGGCCTGATCGATGTCGATCAGGGACCCCTCGCTGCAAGGGGTTAATGTGGGAGGTGGGGCTGCTGGGAACCCTATGGCCCTTTGCAGCAAGGGGTTAATATTGGGGAGACTTTGGGGGGCCCGATGGGGAACCCCAGCATAGAAGGGGTTAATTGTTTGGTGCTGCGGACAGAATAGGTTATTAGTGTGCTGCTGGCCCTTTAAGGACATGCGGCAGGTAATTTGAAATTTATAAATGCAGCAGGGGCCTGAACGATGCCGATCAGGGACCCCCGCTGCAAGGGGTTACTGTGGGGAGGCTGCAGGGGTCTCTATAGGGACCCCTGCAGCATGGGGATGTGTTTAGGGAGCATGGGGGAACATCTCACGGTGGTATCGGGCTGCTCCAAGGCAGCACGTAGTGGCTTTAAGAGCCCTTGCTGGCACTTTTTTGTGCCCGTAGGGATTCTTCCGAGGTGCGAGATTCACCTCATAGATTTATGGCTGCGTGTTACTATGTAGCTGTCTCGGAGCCTATTCTCAGACATTTTTCGGTGTCATCTCCCAAACAGGCTGCGAGGGAAGTATTGGGGAATCGGTCCTCGCAAACAGCAAAAAACTGTCTTTTGCGAGGACCAAGGGAACTACGAGGGCTAATTTAATAAGGCCCTATATTTGGTATTAATATTCAGTGATATGGCATGTTACTCTATGAAAGCAGTAAATAGAAAAATCAAGTATAGCAACCTATCTCAATGCCCTGAATATAAGCCATATACTGTATATTCGCGACCATAAAAAAATGATTGCCGATTTGCGAGCTTGAGAATATTATGCAATTAATTCTAATGTCATTCTTTGCTTTCCCTGTATTTTACAGTGCAGTATTGATTTTCAATTTGCATTTATGGTGCTACATTTAAAGCACTTGCTGGTCCTATTTGGAACCCGTAGGATTGTATTTTACATTTGCTGTTTAAGGGCGTGAGTGCCTGCGGAATTGTAGAAGTTGAATAGCAATTTTCAGTTTTGTGAACTACAATTTTTGGCCTGTAACTCGCAAAAAAAGTTACCATAGGTAAGTTGCGGCTTATATTCACATACTATCTTTTTTTTTCTCTCCTTGCATTTCCCAGTTGCGGCTTATATGTGGGTGTGGCTTATATTCAGGCCAATAGGGTATATGGCAGCCAGAATTTAGAAATATATACTGAAGGAATATAAAACTACTTAAGTTATAATGTGTATAAATGGCAAGTTAAATAACTTTTGTATTTAGGGATTGAAATATTTGATAAGGCGTTTTATAACATAATTGATTACATTTAATTTTTCAAAGCAAACAGTCTGTTTTTGATAGAATGGACCCAAGTAGAAAACAGTTTTGTTGATTGTGTTGTAAAAGAAGATATATGTTGAGAAATGCTAAGCAGATTTTGGGTATAGGTGTCTTTAATAATTGGTTTTGTAACAGAGTTAAGTGGTGCTAATTAGTCTTTGTTCTGTAACCATTCCAAAATTGTATCAAAATGATTGTGGTTATTGAACTACTTTATCTCCATTACAAAATATGAAGTAAAACATTTTTTTATGTTACCAAGTATAGGAGTAACACCCTGTCTCAGTATAGGACCCCTTCTTGAGATACTATGAAGTAAACCTTTTTGTTCTTTTCTTTTTAGGAAAGATAGGATAGAAATTGGATATAAACAGATATAGTGAAATATCTTAGAGAAAATATAAGAGGGGCAGAATTTTTTACCAGAGAGTGATAGTCAGAGATATAGTTCAGAGAATAAGACCCACCAGACCAAGCCCCCATCCCTCTCACTGCATATTAGATAAACTCTTTCCCCCTCATCGTTACAGGCTTGGTTTTCACCAATTGCAATAGGCTCCTCCATGTTTACATGTAAATGCATAATTATAATATGGCAATGAACGTGTGGTGTAAACATATTTCTGTCCACTTGGGAGCAATCTGGCTCCATATATTAAAATTGATTATTATGGAATATATGGGACTATATATTTCAGTCAAGTATCTTAGTTTATCTAATTTTCCATTGTGTACTATCAAGCACCTGTTTTGATAACAATTGGTGAAAACAATGGAGAATTAAGGACAAATGCGTAAACTCTAGCATAGTCTATCTTGTCTATGTTTCATTCTCAAGGTCTCATCCATCTGAAAATACCCAGTTCCTGCCCGATAGAACTGGTATTAACTCAAAATATTTGTGTGTAACAGGGAGAATGATTAACTCCTCACCTGAAAAATGAGAACACTAAAAGTATGTATGTGTTTACAAAGGTAACAACACAACCAACAGATGATCATATAATGTAGACAATATATGTATATGGTATTTTAATCCACAAATACCATGACATTCCTGTAGCGATTGATGGATTAGATCTTCTTGCAGTCCGAGGAACTCTAAGCAGTTTTATACAGTATCATAATTCAAAGGCGTAATTTTTACCAGGCAATGGCTCTCTCCTTCACCCAGGCCTCCTGCTCTCTCCTTGGAGTCCTTTGACTCAGAAGAGGAAGGGGGAGGAGCCACTGGCAGAGGTGAGAGACAGGGAGAGAATACAAGCGTGGAGAGAGAGAGGGAGAAATGTGCCCAGTCTGTGTATATAAGTACCAATGTACTCAGCCTATGTCTGTACCAGCTAATGTGCCCAACCTGTGTATTTAAGAGCCCAATGTGCCCAGTCTATGTATGTAAGTACTATTGTGCCCAGCTTGCGTCTGTACTAGCTAATGTGCCCAGCTTGTGCATTTAAGAACGTAATGCGCCCAGTCTGTGTCTGTACCAGCTAATGTGCCCATCCTGTGTCTGTATCTGCTAATGTGCCAGCCTGTGTATTTAAGTACCGATGTGCCCAGCCTTTTGTATCTACCAGCTAATGTGACATTGTCCATTGCCCTTGGTCTGATCATGCTATAGTGGTCATTAGAATTACCTTAGGACCTTTCCCCCTCTCCCTTCTCCTGTGTCTCTTTCCCCTCTCTCCCTTCTCATCTGTCTCTTTCTCCTCTCTCCCTTCCCCTGTGTCTCTTCCTTCCCTCCCGTGTGTCTCTCTCCCCCTCCCCTGCATCTCTTCCCCCCTCTCCCTCCCCTGTCTCTCTTTTCCCCTCTTCCTTCTCCTGTGTCTCTTTCCCCTTCTCCCTTCCCCTGTGTCTCTTCCCCCCTTCCCTGTGTCTCTTCCCCCCTCCCTTGTGACTCTCCCCCTCCCCTGTGTGTCTCACCCCTCACCCGCCCCTGTGTCTCCCCCTCTCCTTCCCCTGTCTCTCCCCCTGTCTCTCCCCTGTCTCTCTTTCCCCCTCTCCCTTCTCCTGTGTCTCTTTCCCCTCTCTCCCTTCTCCTCTGTCTCTTTCCCCTCTCTCCCTTCCCCTGTGTCTCTTCCTTCCCTCCCCTGTGTCTCTTCCCTCCTCCCCTGCATCTCTTCCCCCCTCTCCCTCCCCTGTCTCTCCCCCCCCCTCTTCCTTCTCCTGTGTCTCTTTCCCCTTCTCCCTTCCCTTGTGTTTCTTCCCCCCTCCCCTGTGTCTCTTCCCCCCTCCCTTGTGACTCTCCCCCTCCCCTGTGTCTCTTGCCCCCTCCCCTGTGACTCTTAACCTCTCCCCTGTGTCTCCCTCTTCCCCTGTGTCTCTTCCCCCTCTCCCTCTCCTGTCTCTCTTTCCCCCTCTCCCTTCTCCTGTGTCTCTTCCCCCCTCTCCCTTCTCCTGTGTCTCTTCCCCCCTGTTTCTCTTCCCCCCTCCCTTGTGACTCTCCCCCCTCCCCTGTGTCTCTTGCCCCCTCCCCTGTGACTCTCCCCCTCCCCTGTGTCTCTTCCCCCCTCCCCTGTGTCTCCTCCCTCCCCTGTGTCTCTTCCCCCTCCCCTGTGTCTCTTCCCCCTCGCCGTTCCCTGTGTCTTATACTCCCCCCGCCCTCACAGAACCCCATCTAGTTCTAACCTGAGTTTATTGATTTGACTACGAAGCTTCAGGGTAGGACACTGTTGGTTAAGCTTTTCTAGGTTGCTTCAGGGTAGGACACCTTTTGCCTAAGCGACTTACGGTGCTGAGCAGTTAGTTTAATGCAGCAGCCTCTTATAAAAGCCGTATGGGCTACCCAAAGCCAGCCCGCCCCCATCTCCGGGGAGTCATTCAATTCAAAATACCACTTAATATCCTCCGCCAATGTTACTAAGCTGTTGGGGTCTGACAGCAGGTGCTCATTAATCTTCCAGCTCCTAAATGGGGATAGGCTAGGTCCTAAGGTAATTCTAATGACCGCTATAGCATGATCAGACCAGGGGCAAGGGACAATGTCAGATTCTCGGACGTTATCAAAGAGCAGGGAACTCATAAGGAACGTATCAATCCTTGAATAAGTGCCATGCGTGCGTGAATAAAATGTATATTCCCTTATATCTATATGTAGGCCCTCCCAGCATCTACTAAGCTCATCTTTGCCATTATCTGCTTGATTTACCCCGTTTTTTTTGGAAAATTTAGTGTCCTGGGTGTTTCCTGATCTGTCCATTGCCGGGTCTAAGGATCACCAGCCTACATAGATCTAGCCATTCCAGCTCCCTAAGCAGCTTAATCAGGGTTTTGTGGGGTGAATTTGTGGGGGAATATAGAGAGATCAATGAAATGCTATGGCCTGAGACTACTTCAGTAACTAAGACATAATGCCCCTCTTTATCTATTCTGCTGTGCTCCAAGCTGAACGGGAAGTCCTTGTGTATCAGAATAGCTGCCCCTGCCTTCTTCGTGGGCTGAGTGGCCATATACATCGTCGGGTAGTCCTTATGGACAAACTTCAATCTACTTTCATGCGAGAAATTAGTTTTCTGCATGAAAATAACTGAGGGCCTGAGCCTCTTGTAGTACCTAAAGGCTTTCCTCCTCGTGAAAGGCGAATTAAACCCCTTCACATTATGGGTTATAAACACATATTCTGACCCACTCATTTTATTTTAGAGTCTAAGTGTGCGTGCTTTCGCCGGTCTACCTGCTATTCCTTGCCCGACGCCAGATCCTGAGAATACAAGGGTGAGTGAAGGCTCAGAGGGAGTCTGCTGATGCTGGAAACTCCGGTCGCTGTTGAGCCAAAGAAAAGCAGAAAAACATGGTCTTAGAGATACATTTCGTCTAATCCCATCTTTCATCTGAACCGCTATAGCTTCTGCTGACCTAGCTCCTGAAGCTAAATTCTGCTGACTGCTGCTACTGGACTTAGAGTACAAGTGTGGGCAACTCTGCCACTGGAGTCATTATGTTAATTGCTACCTGAAAATTGGTTTGTTGCTGTAGTCTACCTAGCTCATCCCCCTATTAGTACAAAAACAAAACAGCATTTCAACTTGTCGAAGTGAACTGAGAATTTTTATGTCTATCTCGAGTAACTGACCCCACATCTAAGGCCTTGACTAACCAACGTTTTAACTAAGTTATTCTATGCACATTCTCCTTCCGCTAAGATGTAGCAAAAAGTCCAGGAACTTAGTAAATGAGTAAAGTCTCTGTGTTACTTCCAGTTATTGGGCTGGCTTTCACTCCGATCGTGCTGTTGTCAAGCCCTCAGCAGCAAGCCCAGGATCTCCTCTGCGTTAGGAGCTGTAAACCGCCTGGCTTTTGCGGGTATAGTTCCTGTCTCTGGAGTTTCTGGGAGGGAGCGAATCCTCTTTTTGAAGCTGTGGGCCCACTAGGGTCCATTGTCTTTTCGGGATAGGAGGAGGTGGAGGGCGGCCATGCTCTTCTACCGGTAAATCTGCCGGGCAAAGGCGAAGCTGGCACAGTACTGCCAGACAGTGCGGGTGATGTGTGCAGTGCCCTGGTAGTTAAAGGTAAGAGCAAAGGGGAAATTCCACCGATACTGCAGTTTTTGCTGCTGAAGGATCGTCAGTGCAGGCTTCATCTGCCTCCTCCTGTCAAGCGTGTTGGGGGACAGGTCCACGTAGACTTGTAGATTAGAATTGTCAGGGCCTTCGACCATCTGCATCTTCCTCGTTTCTGCAAGTAAGAGATCTCTGGCCTGCTGCCTGAGGAATCGCACAACAACATCTTGGGTGGCCTCCGGGTTTCTCGCCTCTCCAAGAGCTCTGTGAGCTCGCTCTATCTCAAGGACCGTCTCTGCTTGGTCAGGGAGTATTGCCGCAAAGGTCTCCTTCAGATACGCCGTCAAATCTTGTGTGGCCCTTGGCACTCCACGTATCCTGACGTTGTGGCGGCGCGACCGGTTTTCTAGGTCTTCGATCTTGTCTGTCAACTCCATGATGTTGTATGAATTTTGATCAATGGTGGACCGGTCATGTTGTGGCGCCTCTCCAATTTGATCCACTATCTCTTCCAGCATTTGGGTCCTCTGCCCCAGCTCCTTCAGAAGGTTTCACAGAGGCTCGATCACCTTAGTTAAGAGCTGCTCAATAGTTGCAATGGATCTAGGCAAGAGATCAATGTGCTGCCTTGCTTTCTTAGAGGCCTCCTCCTGGTCAGATGAGTCTGAGCGATCAGAAGCCGAGTCTAGTGGAGATGTTGGCTTGGTTACTTTGGGCGTAAAATGCTCTTGGATGCCCTTTGCTGAGGGGGCCCTTTTACTTTTCTTCATTTCTGTAAAGTGGAGCTTTGCATGCTCCAGGAAGCTGTAGCATTCCTCCTCTTATCGTGCGAACCACTCAGGAGCGTATGGTTGCAGATGCTGCATTACCTCAAGCTGGTCAAATCAGTTGCTGTGGTCTCGCATAGAACAGATCGTGGTTGCCAGTTAGTCAAGGCCTCCTGTCAGGTACCTTTTACATCTCTTGGGTCAATAAATCATATTGGCCTTTGCAGCCAAGCTCTCATGTTACACATCAACTGTAGTTTTGCTGAGTAGCCACAGGTTGGCAGCGTGGATCCACAGCACCCTTAATCAGGTACCACTGTGAGCTTTAAAGAGGCTTTAACTGTATAGTTAACTGGGTCTCCTGGATCAGGGAGTAGTGAGGCCACCCCTTAGTGCCTGCAAGGCTGCAGGGCCCTCAGTGTCAGTAAAGTTGCAATAACTTCTGACACAGTTGAGCACAGCACATAGCCTCAGGGCTTGGTGTTATCAGAATTAGAGTACAAGTGTGGGCATTTATTGCTGCATTATGTTGATGGGGCTGCCCCTTCCTTCAATTGCCAGGGCCTCTATATCAGCCTTCTCTGTTGGAGAACAGCTTGCAGGGCTTGTTTGCAAATGGGTTAAAAATATTTCCCATCGCAGGGTGCCCAGAGCAGTTAGCTCCTCTTGAAGCTTTAGCTCTTTTGGTAGAATGTTGACATCTGGATGCCTCTCCAGGCTCAGACCCACCTTGTGGCGCCGCAAGATGGCGGCCGCATTTTCGCGGGCTTTCTCTTACCGCCCGGCTTCTCCTCCACTGGCCCCCTTAGCTCACAGCCACCAGCCTTACAGGGCTCCTCGGTGCCCACCTGGACCGCTCCTGCCTCTGGCTTGCTGCTCTGTGTGCCCACGGACCCTGCGGAGCTCTTTGTCCCCCTTCGACGGCCTCACAAAATGGCGGCCTCTTTTGCGCCACGGGCTCCCGCCCTCTCCTCTCTCACCTCCGTTTCGGGATTCTGGGCACATGGGGACTCTGGGCTCGTCTCTCCCGCCTCCTGTAGCACATCCGACGCCTCGTCTGGGCCGACACAGCCCAGAGCTGGGGATCTTCTGTCTGCTCTGGTGCGTGTAGCTTCCTTTGCCGGCGTCTCTCCTCCACCAGTTGGGGCATCCCGTGGGGGGTCAGGTCGGCTTCCCCTGTTGTCCCCTGATGTTGCTGGGGGTTCCTCTGGTCTTTTTGGGACAATTTAGCCCAAAAACCGGGCCGAATTCTCTGAGCTCTCCCCTGACACTTCTTGCTGGTCCAGACTCTAGCTCCGCCCCCTCAATCGTAAGATTTAATAGCTAAATTTGTTTTTCTGCTGCAAATACTAATTCCATTGCTAATCCGTAATTATAAATTAGGGTTTAATTTGTTTAAGTCACATATTTAGATTATGCTCTTTTGAAGAACTGGCCTGGACAATTGGCAACATGCTTTATATGAAATATGGTACAGTAAGCGGTGTCTGGAATAAGCACATATACTTTCAACTGTTCTGAATGAAAGATTGCAATACAAAGGGCCAACATTTTCAAAACAACTAAATGGAAACCTTATCTGCAAAACCCTCAAACTAAAACTTAAAATTTATTTTAAAAATATTCATGGGAAAATCTCTTGAGCGGAGTGACAGTTCTTATAAATATTTTTCTATTACTAAATTACTTTTTTTAATAACTTCCAAACGGAAATATTTATACAGGTATAACTCGCTTTGAGCTTTACCGCTTTGCGCTGTTTCGCTATAGTGCGGTTTCCACCGATTAGCGCTAAATCTAAAGATAGAGCTGTTTTGGAGCCAAATCACGTTTACATTTTATTACATCCCCGCTTAGCGCTTTGTGTCCTACCAGAGCGCTGTTTCAGTGCTATGACATTAAAATTCCCCGTTTAGCGCTGATTCACATAGCGCTCCTGCATACAGGAACACATGTTTTACTGTATAAATATTAGTACTTTGCTATTCAACCATAATTAGGAACCACTGTTGCGGCCCTTTAAGAAAATCATATAGCAATAGTTCTATTAAGGGCTGCATTTATTTATTTATTATTTTACATTCTAAAAATATTTTACCCTCTATTAAAAGGGAATGTTTTTCCTCATCATCCACTATGTCCGTTAATTAATGTCTATAACATACCGTAATTGCTTGATATATGCATTTCATGTACAGTAATTTTTAATTCTATAAAATAAAAATAGATTTTTTTTTAAATGGATGATGGAAACCAAAACAGAGACTGTGATTTAAAACAAGTGAATTTTAAGGATGTACAGTATTTACTCACACACAGTTAAAATGTTTGTCAATTAAATATTTAACTTCATATAATAAAAAATATATACTTACATGGCAACATATACAGTGTCTTGCAAAAGTATTCACCACCCTTGGCATTTTTTGTGTTTTGTTGCCTCACAACCTGGAATTAACATGGATTGTTTGAGGATTTGCATCATTTAATTTACAGAACATGCCCACATTTTTGAAGATATTTTTTTTCTATTGTGAAGCAAACAACAAGTAGGACAAAATAACAGAAAAAGTCAATGTGCATAACCATTCACCCCCCTAAAGTCAATACTTTGTAGAGCCACCTTTTGCAGAAATCACAGCTCCAAGTCATTTTGGATAAGTTTCTATGAGCTTGCCACATCTTACCAGTGGGATGTTTGCCCATTCCTCCTTGCAAAACTGCTCCAGCTCCTTCAAGTTGGATGGTTGTGCTTGTGAACAGCAATCTTTAAGTCTGACCACAGATTTTCTATTGAATTGAGGTCTGGGCTTTGACTAGGCCATTCCAACACATTTACATGTTTCCCCTTAAATCACTGAAGTGTTGCTTTAGCAGTGTGTTTGGGGTCATTGTCCTGCTGGAAGGTGAACCTCCGTCCCAGCCTCAAATCACGCACAGAGTGGTACATGTTTTGCTCAAGAATATCCCTGTATTTAGCACCATCCATCTTTCCCTCAACTCTGACCAGTTTCCCAGTCCCGGCTGCTGAGAAACATCCCCACAGCATGATGCTGCCACCACCACCACATTTCATTGTGGGGATGGTGTTCTTTGGGTGATGTGATGTGTTGGATTTGTGCCAGACATAGCATTTTCTTTGATGGCCCAAAAGTTCAATTTTAGTCTCATCAGAGCAGAGCACCTTCCTCCATACATTTTGGAAGTCTCCCACATGCCTTTTCACAAACTTAAAACGCTACTCTATGGAGCGTACGGCTTATTGTCGTCTTGTGTACTCCAGTCTCTGCTGTGGAACTCTGCAGCTCCCCCAGGGTTACCTTAGGTCTCTGTGCTGCCTCTCTGATTAATGCCCTCCTTGCCCGATTCGTGAGTTTGGGTGGGTGGCCATCTCTTGGCAGGTTTGCTGTTGTGCCATGTTCTTTCCATTTGGTTATGATAGATTTGATGGTGCTCCTGGGGATTGTTAAAGATTTCAATATTTTTTTATAACCTAACCCTCACTTGTACTTCTCAACAACATTTTCCCTTACTTGTTTGGAGAGTTCCTTGGTCTCAATGGCAGTGTTTGGTTAGTAGTGCCTCTTGCTTAGGTGTTGCAGCCTCTGTGGCCTTTCAAAAAAGGTGTGTATATGTAATGACAGATCATGTGACACTTAGATTGCACACAGGTGGACATCATGACTTCTGACTTCTGAAGGTAATTGGTTGCACTAACGGGCTTCATTACAAAGTTGGTGAATACATACGCACATGCCAATTTTTTGTTTTGTGCTTCTAAAAAAATAGTTTTATGTATATATTTTTCTCAGTTCACTTCACCAACTTAGACTACTGTGTTCTGATCCATCACATAAAATTCAGATTAACAAAACATTGAACTTAAGGCTGTGATGTAACAAAATAGGTAAAAAGTCAAGGGGGGTGAATACTTTTGCAAGGCACTGTATGTAAAACTAACAGTTAATTACAAGGATATAAAAGCATAAGCTCACTGAAAATATTAAAGATTTTCAGCCAGTTTCTAGTCTGCAACACTAATCCAAGTAATATGAAATTCATAATCATATAGAAAATCAAGTTACTCAAGGCTCTAGGGGAAGTAATTTAATATGTGAGTCTTTAAGGGCACACAGCACATGGATCTATAAAGCAAGAACAAATTTCCAGAGAACAAAAAATTTGATTTTGAATTCAATTATTTTTAGCAACAAGAATTCTAAAATGGCAATAATATACTGGACAAAATATCCTTAGTCTATTTTTTTTTAGACTATGTATAAAGACCTGAATTAGATACTTGTCAGGAAAACACTGATCCTTTGTAATGAATCTTCATAACCACTAACTTGTGAAACAGTTCAACAGGTCTACACTATCATTCAGGTTTTTTGGAGGATAAAAGGACAAAATAAATTATAAAATGCAGAATAGAAAAAGGAGTGTGGCGCAAACAGTAGCAGCAATACGGAAAATGGGAGAACACTCACAAAATTTAGAGTTGTTGAAGAATTGCCACCCTAGTCCTCATAAATTTAGTACTAAACAAGCCTCATATTTTTTTTTATTTTATCCAGAATTAGCCTCCTCTTAGTAAAACAAAAATGAAGAAAAGACAGAGTAGCTAACTTTCCCAAAAAACACCAGCACAAGAGATAACTCTAATACCCTTTTGCTACATAATTACATTAATTTGTGCTAAGCAAATATATTGAAAAGTTTATGTTGTAACTCCTTAAAGAGCCACTTAGCTCACTGTAAGTGCTCTTCATAGTGGGAAAAAGCACACGTTTCTATGTTAAATGTATGTATTTTTTTCTCTCTTTTGTGCCTAGAGAGGGCTGCACTGGAAGTGCGTGATGTAGCTGCATGCAGCAGCACCTAGATCATTGAGGTGAACGCTGACATCCCAATGAGCTGATTTGTTTCTACTGGCTGTGACAACTTCCCAGTTGAGAGTGGGAGAAGCTGGGCACTGAACTAAGACCCTGAGTCTAGTGTTGTCTACCGAGTAAAAGCTGTCTTTCTGACCCACTGATCTGAAATATCCTGGCAGGGTTAGAGAGACGTCTAACAGTAGACCAAGCTATAGCAGCTTGCCATCTTTAGAGCATTCGCTTTGAGAAGCTCTGGGAAGCAGGCCAAAGCAGCAACCCTGGGATGGGAGAGGTGCCAGACGTGGATATATAGACCCAAGGTTCAGCTGATAGGTTCGGTTGTACGGTACCACATCAGAGATCAGAGACAGAGAGCGTGGCTGTGAGGGAAACGCCGGCAGGGTGAGAGATGTCGGAATACGAACTGCAGGGGATGCTTCGGGGGTTGTGTCCGGTGGAGCATTGTCCGGGAGACCAGGCTGACTCTCTCCATAGAGCCACGGCAGAAAACCTGGATTTAGAGAAGCATTGGATGTGGATTTGCTGATCAAAGATCAGCTGAATAACTGCACCTTGGCATATTAGAGATCCCGGCAGTGTGAGACGCTGGGTTGGTAAGCGGTCAGCTTTAAGTACTGTAAGTACAATGGCACCATAGACCATAAATCTTTGAAGAGAGATGTTTTACACATATTGCAATCAGCTTTGGCAGATGTCCAAATTATAAACTTTACAGTGGGAGAGATGTTAATGAACAGACTGTAAATCTGTCTGCTCCCTATGAACTGTAATTGAATACACACTGACTTAAAGTATACCACTTAAACCAGAACGCCTAGTGGGCTTGTGAGCCTTGGAGCCAGGTGGATACAATTCCCAGGAGATATATAGAAATATCAAAAAAGTAGGCTAGGAGAAACTAACTTATTGGTTGGAAAGGGCTAAATGCATACTCCTAAAAGAAACCTGGGTGGATATTACAACCTGTAGCAGTTAGCCACAGTAGTCACCTAGACGTGAGAGTGTTACAACGCTGAGAAGATCCCCCTGGGAAATTTCTCCTCTGTAGCCACAAGGATAATTATAATAAAACCTCTTGTTATATTGGAATCTTTATGTGAGCAGGGTCTTCTGAGAAACATCATAGACAACAGGAGGCCTGGACTGGCAACTAACTATATATGACAGCCCTTGCCAAATAATAGAGGTGGGTGGTCAGATTTGACTTTTATTCTTGGGGGTTACCTGAAGATAAATTTGCCTATATCAAATGACTTAATTAATAGAGGAAATAAAGTTACAAAGGTGATTTATTATACAGACATACTCAAGTATTAGCCTGACCCTCAGAAAGAAAACAAATAAGTGTGGAGTATACTGAACATTGACTTCTGTTACTATTCCAGGATCTAATATTTTTTGGGAATTTATATATTGACTTTATTAACAAGTCTAAAAACAGAGAAAAGAAGGGAGGGATACAGAGACCATCACATTTATTTCCTCCTAAAATAAATTAGATGTCACTGAATTCCTCTCAGTCTTAATCATTTTCTAGTTATAATAGTGGTGCGACGGGGCCTATACCACATACCCCTAAGAATGAGGATATACAGCAAGGAGAGCAAATAACATTAACAAAAATCAAATCTCTATTTGAAGAATTCTAACTAAAGATAACAGAGGATCTAAAACAACAGATTATAGATAATACCAAAGCTATAAAAATAACCAATCAAAAAATAGATGACATAGAAGTTAAATTTGACAAATTAATAAAGAACCATGTCACCTTAATCTCTTATACAAAATCCAAACTTTTGGAGATGAACAATAGATTGAATAATTTAGAAAAACGCTCCAGAAAACATAATCTAAGATTGAGAGGAATATCGGAATCTATACCTACAGAATAATTAGGAGGATATATTACCACTTTCTTCCAAAGTTTAGACCCCTTATTATCAAACGAGGACAGCATAATCGATATATGTCATAGACTGCCATAACCACTAAACTTTGATAGTTATTTTCTAAGAGACATCATCATCAGAATGCGATTTTTAACATTTAAGGACATTATAGCTAAAATAAGTTACAAAAAGAAAATAATGGACTCTCCCTATGAAAATATAAAAAAATGTATGGATTTATCTCCAAGCATTCTATTAAAGAGGAAAGAATATAGAACTATTACATCAGCTTTAAGGAAAAACGATATTAGCTATAAATGGAAACAACCATCGGGACTGTTGATTTTGTGGGACTCTAAATGGTACAAAATAAATTCAGTGAAGGAGGCAAAAGAGAGGTTGTCCAACTGGAAAATTCAAGTTGATAAATCATTAAATTTAAGACCAGAAGCTGACCTCTTGTTGAATAAACCAGAATGGCAATTTGTAGAAAATAAATGATAGGAAACGACCATTAAATGATTAACTAGATATATTCAAGTATTACTTGGGATGCATATGTTTTGCCCTAGATTTTGTTTTTAGTCTCCATGTTTCCCTTTACCTTCTTACTTTTTGTTGTTTCATTACCTCTTCTCTTTAAATTACATAGTATGGAGGAAATCCTCCATACATAGAAACTTGGGTTATGGGTATTTTCTCTCTTCTTTTCTCTCCCTTTTTCTTTTTGTTTCTTCTTTTTCCCTTCAGTTCCTACTTCTTGAGTGTTATGTTTCATAGCTATGCATAAAGCCAGACAATGCTATGGGCTGGAGGGTACTTGGAGATTGAGAATAAATGCGGTTAGAAATAGGCCATAATTGAAATATTCATAATATAATATCTCTCCTCCTTGTTTTTTTTTAGTTTAAGTTATGTAGTGTGTTATTTTATATTAATTCACAGATACACAATGATCTGGCACTAATGTTAGGTAGAAGGATAAAACCGCCATAGTTTTAGAAATCTGGCTATATACTTAAAAGTTTGAGAATGAATCAATAATTAACTATTAGAAATAAAACTATAAGAAACTGAAAGAGTAGATGAGATTATAATTAAAACACTTATATGCACAGTAGCACTTCAAAATAATAGAGACAAAATATGCCTACATTGACATGATAATTACATGAGAATGATATCTTATTACTCTTTGAACTTAGTAGTGGGATTACAGTAAATATACTAATCGGTATACTAGTACCTTAACGAAATTAAATAATTTGATCACACAGGAACTTTTACTATATGAAATATAATATTGACTTTATAATAAAATTAATAATTTAAGCACAAGGCACTTTTAATTTAATATTCAAATAGATGTAAAATTGGGGAGATGATACTTAGATCTAGATAAAACTAAAAATTAAATGAAGGATTAGAGAAGAGAGGGGAATATATACATAGAGATATAAAACATTAATAAGCATTTAATAAATGGAATATTTTAATGTTATTTAGGGAATAATTAAAGTGGAACCTCAAAACCCCATCGTTTACCTCCTCAGGGAGAGGTTGGGAAGAAACCTTTCACAGCAAATAAGGCACTTTAGAACAACAGTTTATGAGCTCTGTTAGATTGAGCACTACTTATGAGATCTAGAAGGCTCAATATGAATGTTGATGAATGTAGTTTGTTTGGTAAACCTTGTTTAAAATATTGCAATTTATTTGGTTTATTTGGTTTTTGGTTTTGAAGAATGGAAGGATCTAACCTCACTCCTTAATAAATGACTATTAAAATTTTAACGCAAAATGGGTTGATAAACACATTTCAAATCACAGTATTCAATATATATGCACCAAATAGAAAACAGATATCCTTCCTCAATAAGATTCTTGGACTAACTACAAAATTTACGGGAGGCCCAACGGTGATATGTGGGGATTTTAATATGATCAAAGATGTCTCAATGGACAGAGGTTCTGAGAAAATGTTAACAACAGAAAAGGAAATAAAAAATCAAGCCCAAAAGTTTACTCAAAGAGTAGTAGAAATTGGAATGTTTGATATTTGGAGAGTGTTTCACCAGCAGACGCGGGACTATACGTTCTACTTCAATCGTCACTCCTCATACTAAAAAATGGATTATATGCTAGGCGAATCACATATATTGAATATTACTCGATTATCAGAAGTTATTACTTCCTTCTGGTCAGATCATTCTATTGTGAGCCTGTGCCTGAATGATAAGAGTGGAAGTCCAGTAAGGAGACAATGGTAACTGGATAACAGTTTACTTAAAGAACAGGATCAACTGAATAACTTAAAGAAGGAAATAAAAGCCTTCTTTGATCTTAATACAGGATCGATATCTTGCCCCTCCCTTGTGTGGTGTGCACATAAATAATTTATTCAAGGTATCTTGTTATCAAAATCCGCAAAAAGGAGGAAAGTACAAGGCAAACCTCTGAGGGAAATGTATACTTTGTTGGACCTACTAGAAAACAAAAATAAACTAGCCCCTAGCCAGGACATAATGAAAGAAATAAGCCAATTGAAGGCCCAAATAAAGAAAGTCCACCAACTCGCCAAGGATGTCCTTTGTCTCCTTTATTATTCGTTTTGTATTTGGAACCCTTGTTGGAGCTAATTAGAATATCTAGGTATGTGGGAGGAGTGACGATTGGCAGTTGGATGTACAAGACCCTTGCTTTTGAGGATGATTTGGTTCTAACGATAACTAACCCTGAACGATCATTATGGAGTATACATCAAATTTTGGGGAAATTAAACAAGTTATCATACTTGTGAATAAACTTTTCTAAATCAGATATTATTCATAGGGGTTTAAATAAAGATTTGATTATTAAGTTTAAAAACAACTATACCCATATAATTGGGACTTAGGATGTATTACACATTTGGGAATACAGACATCCTTCCACTTAAAGATAATTATGAAAAAGAATTTAAAAATAATAGCATGTCAGATTAGACCAAAATTGTTAAACTGGAAGGAAATTAGATTATCATGGATGGTGAGGATAGCCATTATTATCCAAAATTGCCTTTATCTTCTGAGCTATTCCGGAAACAGTTCCGCAATATGTGCTACAAAATCTTCAACGAATGCTTGATAAATTCTTGCTGAATGCTAAGAAAGCCAGAATTAAGAGTAATATCATATCAAAGAAATGTAATCAAGGTGGTCTAGCTTATCCTAATATACTGGATATCCATGATAATATTATCCCTTCACATATAATAAGCTAGGACTTGGATAATAATGATAGATATGGGCAGATATTGAAGGAGCCTTACTGGATTGGTGTAGCAGTGTGCCACCCTGCCCACAACCTTTCCAACATTTATGTTCTTTATAACTGTTGATCATCATACAGCATACATGTAAACACAGATTTGATTTTATCTGGTTTCTCAGTGAAAAAAAACCCACATGTATTTCAAAGAAGCAAAAATTATTTCCACTTGCTTTTAGGAGATCCTTTATCGACGTGTTCCAAAAAGTGTTCCTTTAATGTATCAAATGAAGGCTAAAGATATAACCATGCTGGTGTTATAAAGCCCTCATTGGTAATGTATATAGTAAAGCTGCAACAGAGCAAAAGCCAGTATCAGACAATGCTAATGTTCCCCAATGTAAACATGCTTAAAGGTGGATTCATGGTTTAAAAGTGAACAAATGTAAAAATATAACTGACATAACTATGTATGAATCTACTGAAGAGTAGGATAAACTGAACTATGAATGAGTATTGGAATTAAAGTCTAAATTGGTATAGAAAAATGCCTGAGAGTTATTTTGCCTCGCCTATGAAGCTTTGTCAAAGTCCCAAAGACATATAGGTCTATAAGACTATATGTCTTAAAGTCTTTGACAAAACAGCATAGGTGCAACGAAACGTCTGTCAGGAGTTTTGATGTATCAGTGAAAAATGTGAGCAAGGAACAAGATGGTTTGTGTGTCTGCCTCCTCCAAGTCATTACTAATTAAAAAATGTATTAGAGCCTTATATGTTTTATAAAACTTGACGAGAGGATATTATAATTCAGATCTCATTCACTATTTCCTCATTGGGTCTAGATTATGAATCTAATATTCTAAATTACATCCTTTCACAAATTATGAAGGTTTAGACTTTGAAGTCATGCCCTCTCTATATCCCAGAATCACAGAGTCAAGACGTAACAAGGTTTGCAACTTATTGCTCACTGACAATGCAAATTTTCGTATTATGCTCTGCTTTAAAAATCAGATAATAGATGCTTTTAAACTGTTGTCCTTCACCCAGACCTTTGGCACATTCATGGTATTAAATGGGACAATAGTTACTATTTTTAAAATCGTTTTACTTTTGGTTCTAGTAGCAACCCCAACATTTTCAATAATTTTGCAGAACCTATTAACTGGATTCTTTTGAATATAGCAAGATGTCCTTTCATAGTCCATTACTTAAACAATTCCCTCATGATCAAACTGTAAATTATGGCTTATGTAGAGTAATCTTTAAACATTATGACCTTAAGAAGTGTATTTTATAAACATAAATGTTTTTTATATAATTCTCTATTGTTAGAAATTGGCTATTACAATTGTGTTTTTGTTTCAAGATATTATAAGAAATAACTCATGTATTTTTGGTATAAATTGAATAATCGGCCTACAAATGCATTAATTTTGTATGTGTAATAATTTTGTATGTGTAATAAAAATAATAGTGATTTGATAAAATGATCAACCGGGCCCTTCATAGTCTCGAGCTGTGATAAAAGACAATAGATGTAAGAAGCCTCACATCTAAATAACAGCAAGAATAGACTAGATCACAACTGGTATCTATATACAGTACTAACCTGGGCTTAAGAATTAAATTATGAACCTTTTATGGCATAAACTTAGCCCAGGATATACTTAGATTGGTGTAATGTTAGAACCTATATGGGAACCAAGAGCTAGCTACTTAACTTATCAACATATTTGACTTTTCTAGTGGGGTGGTAAAGAATGTATTTAAAAAAATCCAAGCCCTCTCGAGGAGAGGTGTTCCAGAGGAAGAAGCCATAGAGACCAGTGCTATGGAGGAACCCAGCCCTGGGGAGCAGAGAGCAGAACCTGATGGAGAATTAACTTGAAATGCTGATATTAGACTATTGGGGTAGTATAACGTATTTTGTGTAACATAATGTAGAAATTGAATTAAGGCCCACAAATGCAATGTGTGCGTCACAGCACTTATAAATACAAAAGATCATATACACTGTCTACTTTTTTTTATGTGATAGTAGTTTTATTTAAATACACACACACACATATATTTATGTATGTATGTATATATATATATATATATATATATATATATATATGTGTATATATACATACATGTGTATATATACAAACATATATTTATAGATATATATATTTAAGGTTGGGTTCCTCTCCTAAAGATAAAACTATTGCTCTCCAGCAATGGGAATGCCCTCGCGGACATTTGGGAGAGGGTCCTCCCCACAACCCCAGGGAAACAACATGGACATAAGCTAGTGGTCGGGCTCCTCTCCTCGTGTAGCTGAGGTATGGCCTATTGCGACACCCTAACTGGCCTGCTAAGAGGGACAAGGGCCGAGTGATGGTGAGGAGAGAGGCAAGGGAGCCCACAAAAGCATGATCGGGTCTATGAAGGGCTGATGTAGCATTAGGACTTATGCGGACTTATGAAAGTATGATTGAAGTGAGCCTGCGAAGGCTGGTTTTGGGACTTATGGAAAGCGTGAATGAGGTAATGCCTGCGAAGGCTGATATGGGTCATATGGAAAGCGTAAACAAGGTAAGCCTGCGAAGGCTAGTTTGGTTTGTATGGAAAGCATCAACGAGGTAAGCTTGCAAAGGCTGGTTTAGGACTTGTCGGGATTTTTACGACATATATTTTCTAAATAATTAGAATAATAAATTTTGAGTTCAGGATCAATTTATAGACACATACTCCTCTCTATAAAATAATATTTATTGATAATAACAAACACCAACTAATCTAATATATTTATATCAAAAACGATGTATCAGATTAATTGCAAATGAGAAAAAACACACCAGCCAGTAGGCTATGATTAGGCGTGGCTCTGTCGGCCATCTTGGAAATTTAAAAAGAAACTATAAATGATTTTAGTTCAATTAAATTTCACTAAGCATAATTCTAGTAAATATAACAACAATTTACCTCTTAATATAATATATTGAATATAAAATCTCAAACACATGCTTCCATAATAATATGGTATGGGTTTTGGCAATTTATATGGTATTATTATTAATATCAATAACCTTTATTAATATTCATTAATAATTTACATGTTTAACATATTTGCCAAATTTCTGAATTCTTATTACACAAAATATATAGCGCATTGGCCTCATGAAATAAACAGAACTGTATTATGTAAGAATATATTTACTATAAAGGAATACAAATAATAATACAGTATACTTTAATATCAAGTTGGTATAGTAATTGTAACAGATATATCAAGGTACATCAATTATAAATTGTTAGTTATTAGTACCTTATCCACATAAGACATGCCCAATATGCTTACTATAATTAAATATAGTAAAGTATGAAATCAGAGATGGTTTTAATTATTTTAGTATGTTACACATATCTATTTATTAAAATATTATACCCTTTTCATATCTTACGATTTTATAGTTGAATTACAGTATTATCTCTAATTAAGATGTTGTCTCTAATTATAAAGAGAACATGTTTTTTTATTACAATTAATTATCAGAATATTAAATCGCTAAAAAAGCTGATATATTTGTAGTATTATAAAATGAACTAGCAAATTATATGTCAATTTATAATTCACCAGTTATATGCTATATATATATATATATATATATATATATATATATATATAATCAGAGAATATTGATATAGCAATTTATTCTATATTATATTAATAAAATAGTTCAATGATTGTAATGAAAAAGAAATAACATGTGGAGAAGTATTATACTTAAAATCATATCTGGTTCTTTTATTTTGGTTCCATCACATTACTGGCATTCTGGATCTTTTGAGAAGTTCTTGATATGTGAGTGTGTATACTATTTTTCTAGCAAGTTGTCTAAGTTTATTTGTAGAATGCATGTTAAGTTTTTATGTGTTTGGGAAAAGTCCCAATAGTTTTAAAGTATTCTTTTTAAGAAGTTCAACAAAGTGTGTTTTTGTTTCTCCTTGTTCATCAGCTTTTTCTTTCAGTCTCCTTTTTTTTCAGTCTCCCCATGTCAGCTAGATTCCCTCAATTATACCCCCAACTTCATTTGCTTATCAGATGTTCCAATCAGGGCATGTGTTTTTGTCAGCCAATCAAATGTTCTTATGGTGTCATCACATATTTAAATCTTAATAGTGAATATATATTTTTATATATACATTTTATTCTTAGAACCACAAGATGGGGCTCTTGGACCTTTGGATTTTCATAAAATTAGCTAATGAACTTTGACATTTACAAGATATAAACCAAATTATAACCCAGACATGGTCAATAAAAAGAATAAAAAGTGTCATTATATTTATAGATAGAAGATAATTATTGTCTTGAGAACTAATCTTTGCAGACATAAAGTCTGTATATGTATGGGAATCTAAAGGAGTGTTCTGTTATTCTAAACCTTATCTTTTCAATTAGTTAAAGGAATTTACTTTGTATTTGTTTTTACAGAACAAAGAAGCTTTTTAGAAATTTCTTTCAGTGAGAATTTTAAAATAAAACATCTTAAATATATATTTCCACAAATGAAATTGCATGCATATATATATATATATATATATATATATATATATATATATATATATAACATAGACTTATGGAACGCCGGAGGAAGGTAGAAGGTTTGCAGGTTTGTGCCAAAATCTGCAAAGGAGGCTTACAAAAGCCTAAAAGCGGAGTATGTTCCATTTACCACAACCCTTTGCTTCCTGTCTTTTAGCCAGCTCTCGATCCATGAGCAGATATTTACTGCAATTCCTGTATCCCTTAGTTTGCACAATATTCTCCCATGTGGCACTGTATCAAAAGCGTTTCCAACCTCTTTTGGATTTCTTCCTGTGTTAACCAATTATTCGGCGAAGGTAGTGTAGCCCTATTATGTTGTGGTGTCCCAACCACTGGTACCTCCCTTGTGTATACGGAAGAGAAGAACCTATTTAGCTCATATATACATTTACAGTGAATTCCTGTTAATCCGGCACCTAACCAAACGGCAGTCTCAAGCAACAGGCACCTGCATCAATTCCCCATTTTAAATTTAACGCACTACACGCAGTTCAAAACTGCAAAAAAAAATTACTAACTTTTTAAAATTACTTTATGTTATATATACACAGTGGATATAAAAAGTCTACACACCCCTGTTAAAATGTCAGGTTTCTGTGCTGTAAAAAAATGAGACAAAGATAAATCATTTCAGAACTTTTTCCACCTTTAATGTGACCTATAAACTGTACAACTCAATTGAAAAACAAACTGAAATCTTTTAGGTGGAGGGAATAAAAAAAATAAAAAAAATAATGTGGTTGCATAAGTCTGCACACCCTCTTATAACTGGGGATGTAGCTGTGTTCAGAATTAAGCAATCACATTCCAAATCGTGTTAAATAGGAGTCAGCATACACCTGCCATCATTTAAAGTGCCTCTGATTAACCCCAAATAAAGTTCAGCTGCTCTAGTTGGTCTTTCCTGAAATTTTCTTAGTCGCATCCCACAGCAAAAGCCATTGTCCACAGAGAGCTTCCAAAGCATCAGAGGTATCTCATTGTTAAAAGGTATCGGTCATTAGCATATACCGGGTGTCGGCACCCGGTATATGGTAATGACGTGGCGCGCTGGCGCGCATGTGACGTCACCGGGTCAAGGAGCGGAGCGGAGGCCGGAGCACAAGCAGGTAAGTGAGGGGGGTGTATTTAGGGGGGGTTAGGTTGAGGAGGGGGGTTTAGGTTGAGGAGGAGGGGGGTTTAGGTTGAGGAGGGGGGGTTAGAATGCGGAGGGGGTTTAGAGTGAGGAGGGAGGTTGAGGATGAGGAGGGGGGAGGGAATATCGGCGTATAACACGCACCTATGAATTGCCCCCTATTTTCAGGGTGAAAAAGTGCGTGTTATACGCCGATAAATATGGTATATATATATATACACGCACACACATATATATATATATATACCGTATATACTCGAGTATAAGCCCACCTGAGTATCAGCTGAGGCACCTATTTTACCACAAAATACTAGGAAAACTTAGTGACTCGAGTATAAGCCGAGGGAGGGAAATGTGCTGCCCCCTGTGTCCCTCTTGTGCCCTCTATGTCCCCCTATTGTCTGCCCTCTGTGCCCCTTTCTTGTGTCACCCCTCTCTCTCCCCTGTGTCTCTTCCCCCTCTCCCTCCCCTGTGTCTATCCCCCCTGTCCCTCACCTGTGTCTCTGCCCCTCCTGTCCCTCCTGTGTCTCTTCCCCCCTCTCCCTTCCCTGTGTCTCTACCCCCTCTCCATTCCCTGTGTCTTTCCCCCCTCTCCCTCATGTCTCTTTCCCTCCCCCTCCCTTATCACCCTTCTCAACCCCCCTCCTTATCCTCCCTCCTCAGCCTCTCTCCTCAACCCCCCTCCTCAACCCCCCTCCTCATCCTCTCTCCTCAACCCCCCTTCTCATCCTCCCTCCTCATCCTATCTCCTCAACCCCTCTCCTCATCCTCTCTCCTCAACCCCCCTCCTCAACCCCTCTCCTCATCCTTCCTCCTCAACCCCCCTCCTCAACCCCCCCTCCTCAACCTCTGTCCTCAACTCCCCTCCTTAACCCCCCTCCTCATCCGTAACCACCCTCCTCAACCTTCCTCCTCAACCCGCTCCTCATCCTCAACCCCCCTCCTCGACCTCAACCCCCCTCCTCAACCTCAACCCACCTCCTCAACCTCAACCCCCCTCCTCAACCTCTCTCCTCAACACCCCTCCTCATCCTCTCTCCTCAACCCCCCTCCCCTCCTCAACCCCCCTCCTCAACCTCTCTCCTCAACCCCCCTCCTCAACACCCTTCTCATCCTCAACCCCCCTCCTCATCCTCAACCCCCCTCCTCATCCTCAACTCCCTCCTCAACCTCCCTCTTCAACCCCCCTCCTTAACCTCCCTCCTCAACCCCCCTCCTCATCCTCAACCAGCCTCCTCAACCCCCATCCTCAACCCCCCTCTTCATCCTCAACCCCCCTCCTCAACCTCTCTCCTCAACCCCATCTTCATCCTCAACCCCCCTCCTCATCCTCAACCTCTCTCCTCAACTCCCTCCTCAACCCCCTCCTCATCCTCAACCCCACTCCTCAACCCCCTCCTCATCCTCAACCCCCCTCCTCAACCTCTCTCCTCAACCTCCTCCTCCTCCCGCGGAGGAGCGGAGGAGCAGCTGCTGATGGAAGGTAAGTGAGGGGAAAGGAAGAGGGGGAGGTAATTAGAGGGGTAAAGTGAGGAGGGGGGTTTAGGATGAGGAGGGGGGTTGAGGAGCGGGGGTTGAGGAGGGGGGGTCTCGGGATGAGGATGGGGGGCTGAGGATGAGGAGGATGATAAGGGAGGGGGACGGAAAGAGCCACGGGGTGGAGAAACATGGGGGGAAAGAGAGACACAGCGGGGAAAGAGAGACTCGGGGGTGGAGAGACATAGGGAGGAAAGAGAGCCACGTGGGTGCAGAGACACGGGGGTAGAGAGACACGGGGGAAAGAGAGATACAGGGGTGGAGAGACACGGGTGACACGAGTATAAGCCGAGGGGGCCCTTTTCAGCCTGAAAAGAAGGGCTGAAAAACAAGGCTTATACTTGAGTATATAGGGTACATGCATACATATATATATATATATATATATATATATATATATATATATATATATATACATATACTAGCTACTTGACCGCCAAAAATAACGGGTATTGAAATTGTCTAGAAATGCTATTTTCAACTCAATATGAGTCTGTTCTCCCTTGACACTTTTTTTTAATATATTTTTTATTCCATATGTTTGTAAAAGTCGAGAAATAAATGAAATTATTAGTTAATTTGCTTAATAAGCGGATTTTACTTTTTGCAAGTAAAGGCTGATAAATTGCAGAGTGCACTAATTGTGCCCAGGTGAGAGGGGTGTGGTTTGACTGTGTTAAACTACTATAAAGGTTTGTTAGCTGTTTGGGGCTGTTTGCAAGTAGATTTTACTTTTTGCAAGTAAAGGCTGATAAATTGCAGAGTGCACTAATTGTGCCCAGGTGAGCAGGCAGAAGTTAATATAAACAGGAGAAGGGGCAAATCTTGCAAACACTTCTAGTATAAGTGCAATTCTAGTAAAAGTGTAAGCGTTTAAATAAAAGGAGGGAGTTCAAAGAAAAGGGGTCAGATTTATTGTGCAAATGGGGAAGAATATAAAAAATATATATATATATATATATTTTTTTTTTTTAAACTTTATACAAATATATTATTTTATATTATTTATTTTTCCCATTGAATTGTTGTAGACAATAATAATTAGGAGTTAGTCCAGTGGCAGCCTCACTCAGTGTACATCCTGCCATAGGGAGGTAGCTGGGTTACAGTTAGAAGGGGAATCGGGGGGAACAGGAGGAGGCAGGCCAGTTCTGAGTTGGCAAACACCAACAGATTTGCCAGATTAAGTGATGGGGATGTCCATTCACGAATGGCAATGTCAGATAGAGCTGCCGGGAGAACAGTTCTACCGGAGGAGTGGGAGGGCAGAATAGGCAGAGCAACAGACAGGTTTTGGTGGTTGGGGACTCTATTATTAGGAAGGTAGACAGGGTGATTTCACCCAGATCCCAAAAATTGAACAGTTTGCTGTCTCCCGGGTGCTCGGGTTCAGCATGTTGTGGATTATTATTGGGAGGGGCTGGAAATGAACCGGCGCTCTTGGTACATATTGGTACCAATGGCAAAGTTAGTGGAAGATGGAGTGTCCTAAAGAATGATTTTAGAGAACTTGGTAATAAGCTGAAGGCAAGGACCTCCAAGGTAGTATTTTCTGTGATACTACCAATACCATGTGCTAACCCAGGGAGGCAGAAGGAGCTTAGGGAGGTTAATGCATGGCTAAAGATGTGGTGCACTAAGGAGGGGTTTGGGTTTTTAGAGCACTGGGCTGACTTCTCACTTTGATACAATCTCTACAGCAGGGATGGATTGCACCTTAATGATGAGGGAGCTTTTGTGCTAGGGGATAGGATGGTAGAAAGTCTGGATGAGTTTTTAAACTAGTAGGTGGGGAGGAGGGACTAGATATAAGTAATGGGGTTGAAAGTGTAGAGGGTATAATGGATGAATCAAAAACTCATAGGGGAGGAGATGGGGGAGGGGTAGTATAGTCAATAGGGAGGTATTACTAAGTAACTCAAGTAAAGTGGCAGGCACCACCAAACTACAAACTCATAACATAAGATGTATGTTTGCTAATGCCAGAAGCTTGCCAGGAAAAATGAAAGAGTTATTAGCAATTAATGAAAGATGGGATTTAATAGGCATTACCGAAACGTGGAGGAATGAATCTCATGACTGGACGGTTAATCTGGATGATTATAACCTATTTAGGAAAGATAGGAGCAATGGTAAAAGAGGAGGAGGGATTTGTCTGTATGTTAAGCCTGAATTTAAGCCTATAGTCAGAGAAGATATTTATGGCAGAACTAGTGATAATGTTGAATGTTTGTGGGTATAAACCATTATATTTAATTTTTCAAGATTCACTCAACACAGGTTCTCTACCAGATGACTGGAGAAAATCAGATGTAATACCTATATTTAAAAAGGGAGCAAGAGCAAATCCAGGGAATTATAGACTAGTGAGCCTCACTTCTGTAGTGGGAAAGCTTTTAGAAGGGTTAATAAGGGATAATATACAAAAATATGTCTATTTGAACAGGATTATAAGTAAGAGTCAACATGGATTTATGAGGAATAGGTCATGTCAAACAAATCTAATTAGTTTTCATGAGGAGGTTAGCAGGAACCTGGATTGCTGATGACACAAAGTTGATCATTAAATCAGATAATGATGTGCTTTCCCTTCAAAGGGATTTAAATAAAATTGAGGAATGGGCATCTAAATGGCAGATGAGATTTAATACGAATAAATGTAAAGTTATGCATCTGGGAAGGAAAAACAGCCATGCAATTTATAAATATATCAGATATTGAAAGGGATTTGCGAATGCTTGTGGACAATCACCTAGTTAACAGTGCTCAAAGCCAAGCAGCAGCCACAAAGGCAAATAAAATATTAGCATGTATTAAGAAGGGTATAGAAGCAAGGGAAGCAAATAAAATTCTGCCACTATACAAATCTCTAGTTTCCAACTCCTCTACGGCCGTCATCCCAGAGGAATTCTGGACATATTAAGGGGAAAATGGGAAGAGCAAATAGTGCCGGGCAAAAATATTGTGGATTATGTAAGGAACATGAGGCAAGAATTGCCAAAGTTATCCCTCTGGTGTGAGACCATATGTAACAAGCTCAAAGTAACCAGCAAACCTATTACAACCGCACGGCCCAGGTGAGGAAGTTTCAACCCGGAGACCGGGTTCTAATGTTAGTGCCAACAACCGAAAGCAAATTACTGGCCTGATGACAAGGCCCCTACGAAATTATTGAAGCAATAGGTGAGGTGGATTATAAAGTCATTCAACCTGAACGTCGCAAGAAAGAACGAATATATCATATAAACCTTCTAAAACCCTGGAAAGAGCAAGCAAAAATGATGGATGTCACTTGTCTAGCTGAGGAGTCAGAAGATGCCAGCGAGCCGAAAAGTCTATGTATTGCAACAGTTGTCCCCTGCACAAACAGAGAAAACCTACAAAATGCTGAAGCAGAACGCGGATGTGTTTTCCACCAACCCAGGTCGCACCACTGCCATTTACCATAATATCGTCACTAAACCAGGAGTGAGAATAAGTATTAAACCTTACCGCATACCTGAAGCGAAGAGAACCGAAATAAGGGCTAAGGTGAACAAAATGTTAGAACTTGGAGTAATCGAGGAGTCTCAAAGTGAATGGTGCAGCCCCATTGTCCTGGTTCCAAAACCTGATGGAACTGTCAGGTTTTGCAGAAATTTTCGCAAGCTAAATACTGTCTCAGAGTTCGATGCATACCCTATACCTAGAGTAGACGAACTAATAGAGCGACTCGGAAAAGTGAGGTTTCTAACAACGTTGGATTTGACTAAAGGGTACTGGCAAATACCCTTGACACAAGCGGCAAAGGACAAAACTGCCTTCTCAACCCCTGACAGGCTTTTACATTACAAGTTACTACCGTTTGGATTGCACGGAGCACCGGCTACTTTCCAGAGACTGATGGACAAGCTGTTACGCGACCATTCAGAGTACGCAGCCACTTACCCTTGACCCCTGCTCAACAAGGTGAAGGCAATACAGGACTGGCCACAACCTCTGAATAAGAAACAAGTAAGGGCCTGCTTGGGGATAGTGGGGTATTATAGGAGATTCATACCCCATTTCTCTACAAGAGCTGCCACCCTGACAGACCTTACAAGAAACAGAGCGCCCAACACGGTTAAATGGAGCTCAGAGGCTGAAGCAGCGTTCATGGACCTAAAGTCGATCCTATGTCGGAATCCTGTGCTAATGACCCCAGATTTTGAGAAGGAATTCATCCTACAAACAGATGCTTTAGGAGTAGGACTGGGCGCTGTGTTGTCGCAAGTAGTGCAGGACGAGGAACATCCCATTTTATTCCTGATCTCTAAACTATTGCCACGAGAGCAGAAATATTCTGTTGTGCAAAAGGAATGCCTGGCCATCAAATGGGCCACTGAGGCGCTTTGTTACTATCTATTAGGGAGGAAGTTCACTCTGGTATCCGACCATGCACCTCTGCAGTGGATGCAGCAGAATAAGGAAAAGAACAGCCGAGTGACAAGATGGTTCCTGTCCCTACAGCCCTACTATTTCCTGGTCCTCTATAGAGCCGGCAGCCTACATGCTTATGCAGATGCTTTGTCTCGAATTCACTGCCTCACGGCGTTGGCCGCTCAACCCCGTGGTGTCGAGCTGGGGAGGTGGATGTGTAACAGAATCATACAAGGGGTGTATGTAAGTAGCAGACTTACCAGAGCCGTTTTTCCCCTGGGAAGTGAAAGAGTTAAGGCTCCTACAACAGACTAATTAAGTCCAGCTGCATTCTGCCTTAAAAGGACTACTGAGCACTCAGCAGATTGGGTTCAGTCTGGAAAGAGAGCCAGACTCCACAGACTTTTGGAGCAGAAAAGCTTACAGGCCTGTATATATGAACGCTTTATTTTGCATTAGTTTTTGGTAGTGAGGAAACTGCTATTTCTGTTTAGTTAGTGCTTCAAGGAAGGCTTTGTTTTGTATTATTTTTGTTTGTACCTGTTGACAAAGTTTTCAGTATAGCTCCTTAAAGCTATAACGCCTCCTGAGCTACTTAATTACAGAGACGGTCAACAGGGCATTGACCCCGGAAGTGTCAGCCAGTCTGTCACAATTAATATTTGTAAACCATACTTTGATAAAATGTTAACAGTTTTTATTGTAACCTATACATCAATATTCTAAGAATGTTTGAACTTCCTGAAGCAGTACGTGCTGTTTAGCACATGTGTAAATGTTTATATTGAATCCAGAGGAAGGCAAACAGAAAAAAAAAACAGTGAAACTTAGCCAATTGTTTCAAATGGGTAAAAAAAAAATTCCTTCCTAACCCCAGATACTGGTGATTGGATTACTCCCTGGATCATTACACTCTCAGTAATTATACCGAAAAGGTAAATACATACAATGAAATGCATAACAAAATTAAATTCAAGTGCTAATTTGAACACTCTCAGTAATTATACCGAAAAGGTAAATACATACAATGAAATGCATAACAAAATAAAATTCAAGTGCTAATTTGAATGAATGAACATCAGAACAACTGAGCATTTAAACTTGAAATACATAGAATGAAAGCACTATGCATTACATTTTATGTAGTGGTCCTCTAAAAAGAGACCAGCAGACGAATAATGTTGTCATTGGGATGTAACCACTGTACTGTCCGTTGAATGTATTTGTTTTGAAATAGTGGTACTCTAAAAAGAGCCCAAGAGACGTCAAAGTGAGTCCTTGAGATATAACCACTGTTTTAATTTGTGTTTAAATAGTGGCCCTCTGAAAAGAGCGCAAGAGACATAAAAAGTCAGTCCTTGAGATATGACCACTATTCTTTTGCTTTTTTTCTTTTCTGTTGTGTTGTTGTCCTTTATTTATAGAATTTACAACACCTCATAGTAAACAATGTTTTGAGTAAATACTCGACCATCATCTAATAATTCGCCCTGAATTTCGTTTTTTAATTAAAAATTTAATTTTCTGTTGATTTTTGCATCTTGAAAATGCCACATAGAGTGGGCAAATACTGTTTTTTCTAAAAATAGGCCAACCGAGTTAAACGTTTGTCCTTGCAATTTATTAATGGTCATAGCAAATGCCATGATAATAGGAAATTGTCTCCTTTGAAGAACAAAAGGCAAGCTAGTCTCACTTGGAGCAAAATATATTCTTGGGATGAACACTACTTCACCCTTATGGGTTCTTTTCAGAATTACTGCATGTATGAAGTGGTCTCGTAAATCCTGAACAATTAGTCTGGTCCCATTACAAAGTCCTTTTTTGGATTCATATTTCTCTGTAACATGACAAATGCTCCTTTTTTGAGTTGCAAAACATGTGGTGGCATTCCAGAGGGAGTTAATGTATTTAGAAATTCTGTTGTTACATTAGCTTCACTCTTTGTCATCAGCTAGAACAGAATCTGCACTATAAAAAATTTTTGTGGTGCGTCAATTAATTTCAATATTTCGGTATTGAGATCCAAAGCATATTTACTTTCTGTACAAGGTCCGAAGAATGTTCTGTAGTTATTCCATTTGGGAATACAGCTGATATGAGTGAATCTTTACAAACCATTTTAGCTGGGATTTCAACAGTATCATCAGGTGAATTATTTATTAAGTTGGTTTTACCTTCTCCAATTTTAATTAGCCACATGTTGAATTCATTTTGGCCTTCAGATCTCATTTTCTTTTTAAATCCAAGGTGTTTAAATTCTTACCGTAGTGTTCTTGACTTTATACATGTTTCCACAATGTCTTCCACATACAACAACAGGTAATGTTTGTCTGAAATCTCCTCCTAATAACATGACTTTTCCACCAAAAGGGAAATCATTACCCATGACATCACTCAATAAACGATCAATACATTGCAGAGCATAGCACAATGTCATAGTGGCCTCATCTATGATAATCAATTTTGTTTTCTTTACTTTATTTGCTTGAGGTGATTTCATTCTAATATCGGACACTGATGTTTCTAAAATTGGAAATGGAAGCTTAAATCCACTATGTACTGTTCTGCCACCTTCTAACAATAGTGCAGTAATTCCAGTTGTTATCTCTAATTGAACTCATCAACATATCTCTAATTGAACTCATCAACATATTATACTAGCGACTTGTTGAAATGCTGTTTGGCACACAATGTGAGTGTACTGGGTGCCTCAACTATATAGACCCCTATAACACACTAATGAACGCATGTACTAACACTATAAGTGCCATGAGGGTCATCCAGGACCCTCATGACCCAAAACACCATTTTAACCCGATCTCTTATGGGGGTCTATACAGACCCTCATAAGCCTCTATTTAACCCCATTAGTCCCATAAGGGTTATTTAAAGACCCTAATGGGACAGTTAGAAGCCTAACATTACCCCATAAGTGCTATGAGGGTTCTCCAGTACCCTCATGACAGTAAGTATAAACACTACACTGCACTATAGCCCCCAAGAAACCATTAAATCTAAACTAACCCCCCTCTACACTAACCTATTACCACCTACACTACCTACCTACACTACCTACCTCCTAATAACCACCCTCCACTCTAATTACAGAAAGAAAAAAATAAAGTCACCAAAAATAAAAAATCTACATTACATAAAATAAAAAAAACTAAATCTGTTTAGCTCTCCATCTTTGTTTTCATTCCCTGTCCAGACATTGTCTGGCTTCCTTCCTGGTTTCCATCTTTCCAGCCATTATAATCTGTAATGTAACAAGTAAATATTTGTTTGTAACTGTTCCAACCAGATTTGGGAATCACGCTCACCCCAAATCTGTCTCTAGGCCGTGCCTTTTGCGTTCTATATATCAGAGCCCAACAGATAATTCCTGATCAGAGCATGATTTCTAAAGAGGCAGGCACCATCAGATCCCTTTTTAGGATCTAAGAATAACACACCATGTACCTTTGACTAGTACAACCAGACTCTTTATTCTTGCCTACATTTTACAGATTTATCAAAAACACAACCAAAACCTACCCCCACATGCCTAACCCCTCCTCTTGTAGGCAATAGCTTGTTACACCCTCACCACCTGGGAGATGTCTATCCCATGATACATCCCCCAGCTCTTAGTTGCTAGATCTCAACTTACAGGGTTTTAAAACTAAACTTCCCCCTTACAGACTCAATACAGGGTTCTATGCATGGCTGCCTCTCAAAGCCATATAAATTATTAATTTAAAATCTTTAACCCTTTGTATATCCCAGATATGACTGAATTAATTATACTATCTAAGCATAGCCTACTATCCTATTTCTAACACAGATACATTATTTTAATGTTAATCAATGACAGTACATCCATGATATAACTACATGTATGCATTACACCTATTATATAACTAGCACCTTCTAAACACACATATAATAACTGATTAACCCCAAACAGTGCATTGGGCCCTTCTGTTCATAACAGCTAGTTTCGCTCATCCTAGTGTGGCCCAGGAATTCGTCCTGCCGGACAAATTTCTAGCCACACTGGTCTCACTTGTGCGAGTGATAATTGCAGCACAGTCCACATATTCTTCCAATTCCAATTGGCACACAATTTGGGGCACAGCCTTCATGGCGCAATTACCAATCACCTCCCCCGGGCCATGGCACATGCCTCCTCCCTCCCCATCCATTGGGGAAAACCATTTCCTTGGGCAGCTGCTGGGGAGACAATGCAGTAGGGGAAGATGATGAGTCACACCATGGGGTTCCCTATTTTCCAATCCAAGAATACTGGCCCACCCATGTGTGTAACAATCTGGGGTAGTTCTTTCCCAATGCCACCCTCTCCAGCCAGGCCAGTACAAACAGCTGACTTGCGGTATCTAAAACAGTCCTTTTGGCCTAGTAGTTAACCCATTCCAAAAGTTCCAGGGTTGTACTCAGTCCTGGTGACAGTTTCCAAGGTAAAAAAAAGGCTAGTTCCCCTCCCAAAAGCCAGGTTTAGTGCCCTCCTCTTCCCAATGTCTGAGGGGAAACATTTTTCTTGGGAGCCCCATAAAATAATACCTCCAAGGAGGAACATACCGGTCTGATCCTGAACCCAGCATTCATGATGGTGGTCTGGACTGGAGGCTCCACTTCATGAGATGACATCTTGATCAGGACCTCACATCCTCTGTCTCTGCTCCCACCGTCTGAGCATAGGGCTCACCTCCATTGAGTTCTTTGGTCACTGGGTCCACTGCATTATCTCACAGCTATCTCCTACTGTCCCTTGTATTATGGCTGGCCCCTGTACCATGGTCAGGGCACTGTGCCCCAGCTTGCCTTGCTTGGGCACACAATGAGGAATGTGGTCCCTCTTTAACTGATTTGCTGGGTCTCTGTTTGGCAGGATCTCAGGGATCATAAACTCCCCTGCCCTCTGGTCTGTGGCTAGCTCTCTGACATTTTTTATCAGCTGGAGCTCCTTTAATAGTTCACAGTCCATTTTCTCCTCCATGGGCTGGTGGGTATGCCTGCTCCCACCCAGACTCTCCCTTGCACCCACAATCTGACAGTCCTTTTCTTTTTGCCCCATGCTTTGTCCATAGCAATGGTGTCCCCACCACCTGGATAGGGCTGCGGGCCCTGGTCTACCATGGTCACAGGGCTGCTGGATCAGTCTGTCCCTTTAACTGTGGCTGGCTCCCTGACATTGGCTATCACCTGAAGCCCCTTCGATGGTTCACTGTCCATTCCCAGGGCATAGTCTATACTTGGTTCTTTCAAGAACCCAGGAGCATGGTTGCTCCCCTTCATGACTTCCTCTTGGCCTGACATAGTCCCATGGTTATTCTCTGTGTTCATCCCTGGATCCATGGCTAGTTCCTGGACTGTAGTTATCCACGGGAACCCCATGCTAGGCTCAGAATTAATCTCTGGTTCTTTCCAGAACCCTCCCAGGCCGTCCATCTGGCCTGCTTGTCCCATCTGAGACTCAGACTCAACCGCTTTTAAGATGTACCAATAATGTTTCGTACCATCCTCATCTATCCCAGTCATAGCAAAAATTAACTGGGCCTGGCCCATTTGTACATCCATACTGGTATAGTCCTGGTCAGAGTCCATAATATACTCTCCCTAGACCTCTTGACATGTTTTGGGGCCCTCTGAGAGCAAGTCCTCAGTGGTTACAAAGTCCATACAGTTCCCGTCTGACCCAGTCATATCACAACTTATCTAGGCTCCCTTGGTCTCTAAATAGTATAAGAAGATGGTGGCTCGGGTATATAATTGTAATATCTATATCTAAACAAGGGTGCTCTAAGTATAAGTGTATAACTCAATAATGTAAAGGGAAGACAATTAGATCCTCTTATAGGGCATACCTTCTATACCAATCTCCAAAGAGAATAATAAGATAAAACTTAACTTTTAGTAATATTGTTAAAACATATATCGACATATAATTGTTGTGATATCCAATCCAACTTTTAAATAGGGTCCAAAGGTTTCTTGGCAATAAGGTATAATAAAGTGCTTGTGCTTTAATATCAATACATAAAGTGCATAATAATTGTGTTGTTAATAAAGTGCTTGATCAGAAAATATATGTGAATGATAGTGATGTCACGAACATAAAATTTTCGGTTCGCGAACCGCGAACGCGATTTACTGCAAATGTTCACGAACCGGCGACTCTGGCGAACCGCCATAGACTTCAATGGGCAGGCGGATTTTAAAACCCACAGGGACTCTTTCTGGCCACAATAGTGATGGAAAAGTTATTTTAAGGGGACTGACACCTGGACTGTGGCATGCCGGAGGGGGATCCAAGTTAAAACTCCCACGGAAAATTACATAGTTGATGCAGAGTCTGGTTTTAATCCATAAATGGCATAAATTACCTAACATTCCTAAATTGTTTGGAATAACGTGCTTTAAAACATCAGGTATGATGTTGTATCGATCAGGTAGTGTAAGGGTTAGGCCCGCTTCACAGTGACAGACCAAACTCCCTGTTTAACGCACTGTAAACAACCGCAAACAGTCCATTTGCACAACTGCAAACTCCCCATTTGCACAGGGTTGGATACCAAGCTAGCCATGTCCCGTTCCTTGTCCTCACTGATGTCATTGAAGGTCTCTTTCTCCACCCAGCCACGTACAACACCAAGGGTCCCCGAAAGGTGACTACAAGCCTCCTGGTACACCTGCTGTGTTGGTCTTCCACCTCCTCAAAGCCACCTTCCTCCTCTGACTCCTCTTCTTCAGACTCCTCTCACTGCGTTGCCTCTCTCTGCATTATTATAAGGTGTGTTAAGTAGTACTACTCTTATCAGTTTAATACCTGTTACATCAGGGGGCGTGTATAAGGCCTGGATTTTTGGAACCGGGAGATGAAAAAAGATTCTTGCTTGGTCCTCCCACTTCAATTTTGGGGCACAGCGCGTGCAATCTAAGGTGCCACCAGATAGGAGTGGTGTGTGTGTAAGTACTACTCTTATCAGTTTAATACCTGTTACGTCACCTATCAGGGGGTGTGTATAAGGCCTGGATTTTTGGAACCGGGAGATGGAAAAAGATGCTTGGTTGGTCCTCCCACTTCAATTTTGGGGCACGGGGAGTGCAATCTAAGGTGCCACCAGATAGGAGTGGAGTGTTTGTAAGTACTACTCTTATTAGTTTAATACCTGTTACGTCACCTATCAGGGGGCGTGTATAAGGCCTGGATTTTTAGAACCGGGAGATGGAAAAAGATGCTTGGTTGGTCACATCACTTCAATTTTGGGGCACGGGGAGTGCAATCTAAGGTGCCACCAGATAGGAGTGGAGTGTTTGTAAGTACTACTCTTATTAGTTTAATACCTGTTACGTCACCTATCAGGGGGCGTGTATAAGGCCTGGATTTTTAGAACCGGGAGATGGAAAAAGATGCTTGGTTGGTCACATCACTTCAAATTTGGGGCACGGCGCGTGCAATCTAAGGTGCCACCAGATAAGAGTAGTACTTACAAACACGCCACTCCTATCAGCTTAATACCTGTTACGTCACTTATCAGGTGCGTGTATAAGGCCTGGATTTTTGGAACCGGGAGATGGAAAAATATACTTGGTTGGTCCTATCACTTCAATTTTGGGGCACGGCGCGTGCAATCTTAGGTGCCACCAGATAGGAGTGGCGTGTTTGTAAATGCTACTTTTATCAGTTTAATACCTGTTACGTCACCTATCAAGGGACGTGTATAAGGCCTGGATTTTTGGAACCGGGAGATGGAAAAAGATGCTGGGTCGGTCCTCCTACTGTTACAGGGCAGGGGGGCCAGAAGAAGGGCGACCCACCAATGCCCTATGAATGCAATCTATTTTAAAAGCTTCCTCTTCGAGGTTAGGCATGGGGGTTTTGCAGAGGTCAAATATATATATATATATATATATATATATATGAAGATCTGTTATCATTCATGGGAGGTTGCGGATACGATGGTTCTGCCTCCAGCAACGGTTTTCTAAGTCCTCTTGAGTTGTCTCTGCTCATCTCTTAAGGCATGCATCTCTTCCTCCAGTTGGGAATGTGCCTGTAACAGATTGTTTTATTTCCCTCCATTTCTGTTACTTTAGAGCAGGGGTCACCAAACTTGGTCCTGGAGGGCCGCACCAGGCCTGGATTTGTGGATATCCTTGCTGCAAACAGGTGAGAATCTTGTTTCTTCAGCCATCCTGATTGACTCACCTGTTTGCAGCAAGGATATCCACAAATCCAGGCCTGGGTCGGCCCTCCAGGACCAAGTTTGGTGACCCCTGCTTTAGAGCCTACTGCTTTGATTTTCCCTTTGAGATCCACTGCCACTTTCTGGACCTCCTCCTTAATCTCTGTTCTGAAGGAAGAAATCATGTCCTTCCGGTCCTGAATGTCTGCCTCATGTTGATTGTTAATCTACCAATGTCACCTAATGCATATATCCAACATATTCTTTGGAATAGATATTTGATTGTTACCCAGGTTTAAAAAGATTTTGTACATTTATCACAGATTTTATATTGTGATCTATCTGAATATAGAGATGGTGTCCATGAGTTTTGATGCATACAATTGCTTCTCAGTTTTACTATTTTTTTTTATAAAAGGTTCTACATAAAGGTGTATACTTGTCCATAAAATTGATAGTGAACCCAAAAATATTCATTATTCTACACATTGAAATAATGTCATTGCATAACAGTGCAGTAATAACAATAATGTCTGATAAAATGATCAAACAGGCCTTGCTTAGTCTCGTTCTATGATAAGACATCAGATATGAGAAGCCTCAAATCAAAATAACCCCAAGAGTAGACTAGATCACAACTGATCTTTAGTCACAGGTATAAACATGGACTTAGGAATGAAGGGGTGTGTGAAAGACATTCGTAAAATGTGGACAACTGAAGCCAATCTATAGGGAACTTTTATGGTGTAAACATAGCCCAGTTTGTCCTTAGATGGGTGTAATGTTAGAACCTGTATGGGAATCAAAAGCCAGCTACTTAACTTTACAAAAGTCATATTTGGTGATAAGTTAAATTTGAGGAGGCATATACGCAAATGCATTCTAGAAATCCAAGAGAGGAGTGGCAGAAGCAAATGTGCCAGAGTAAGAAACCCAGGAGACTAGCACTGCAGAAAAGGATGGAGAGTGAACTTGATGAAAAGGCCGAAGTAGAAGAATAATGTATTAATTCTATATTATTTTATACAAAAAAAAAAAAACTTTTCTCCTTGTAAATATGGTTTAGTTATGGTCTACTATCTGTTCATTTAAAACCCATCTTGTAAGAGTATTTTGATTTATAAACAATATAGGCTTTTAATTATATTGTATCTTTCTGTTTGATTATTCCCCTGGTTAAAAATAACATAGGGTTGCTACTGAATAGTTCTGTAAGAAACAAATGTGTCATTTCTACAAATACTACCAGTTTGAGCCAAACCCAAAATATTTTTTTAATTCATTGAACACCATAACCTGGGATTTTTAGGTAATCTAGATTCACACCTCATGCAGGCAAATATTCCATCATAAAAAATAAAATAAAAATGAACACCATCTGTTAGTGGAAACTATTAAAAACTCAAAATGCTCCAGGAAGGAATTGGTCATTGTTAGGGCATTTAAATTTTACAGTCAGAATTTTACCAAAAGGTAGAGCCTGTTTATCTCCATTACTGACCTGACCCTCCTCTCTTCAGAGCAATAGCTTTGTCCAGCCTTAAACCAGAATATCTTCAAAAGATTTAACCACGTGGCTTCAATGTCTTTCACCTTTGAACAGCAAATCCTTATATTCCTTCCCTCATTGGAATAGGTTTTAGATTCCCTATCCAAATTTTATTGCCTATGGTTCAATCTCAAGGAATAGCTGAATTTGAACAATGCAATTTTCAAATAAAAATGATATCCAAATCAAAGAGCCATCAGTCTTATCCGCTATATACTTGGGGAGAAAATTGGCACAACCTCAAAAGAAAGATTAACACATCTCACGAAAGCCAACTATAAAATCAAAACTTTGTCGAAGTCCTGTAAAGTAAGCGGAAAAAGGTTATCCCTTTTAACTAAAAATTAGACAGATTCCCAGCCAGTCAAAATTTTACATACAATCAATAGTGTACATTTTTTGAGTAATAGTTAAAATGAAAAAGAAGCAACTACTCTGAAGATTCATTTAGGATTGCATCCAAAAACAGTATACCAGTTATGCAAAAATAAGGATGTTGGAAATTATCCTGTTCACGCTATATTCCAAACCCTGTGAAAAATAATAAAAAACACACACATATTATATATATATATATATATATATATATATATATATATATATATATATATATATATATATACATACATACATACATACACACACACACACACACACACATACATATACACACACACACACACACTAAATGTAAATGTTTCAATTGCATGTAGGTTTTCTTAGTTAGCCCTTTTAGCAGGCGAACCTTACAACATACATTTATGCCAAAACGTTATACTCCAATTCATTTTCATTATAGTATTCTTCTGTTTTTTTCATAGTGCAGACAGATTACTTTAGCAGTCCACACCATGCAGCTTCTAGTACAGGTGCCAGTTAATTCAAATTCATTATCGTACAGACAAGTGTGAAATTTCAAACCTAGAAATTTTATTCAGGCTTTGGATACAGTCAATAACATCTTTTTAAATGCAATTATTGCCAATATTTACAGTACAAACAGAATATTATGAAACATGAAAGTTGCAAAAAAAAAAGTTCATGCATTGCAAAACCTGCACTACTGTAAAGGGACACTGAAGTCATAATTTTGCAATAATGCAACAACTTTCTCTTTCAGCACTCAACCCATCTTTGCAAATTGTTAATCCTGGTACAAACCACATTTTAAACAAAATCAGAACCTTATGACTAAATAATTAGGTTGTGTCAGGGCACTGCACCAGCTGAGTTATAAATCATTACCATCTCACCATTTGGTTGTAAAAACTCTTAACAAAAAAACAAAACAAAACAAAAAAAACCACACACAACCACACACCACCCCAGCTTTTATTCAGTTCAAATAGGTTTGTACGGTCTAAGAAAACCTAGTTTGACAATGGCTGCTGTTGCCTGTGATAGACAGACCTGCTAAGAAGAGTTAGGTTCCATCCGCCCAGCGCTGTAAAGCCACAAATGCCAGCAGGTTTTCAGAAAAATACATGCACATCTTAATAAAAAGCCATTTTAGCTTTAGAGAGAAGACTCTGGTTCGATCTCTTCAACTCATGCCTGAGCAAAAAGTCAGTAGTACAGCATGGTCCCTTCATCCTCTGTGCAATCATAGGTAACAAACGCTAAATTAACTCTGGACCCCCCCCCCCCCCCCCCCCCCCCCACACACACACACACACACACACTTTCTCCATGAACACTTCCTAGCATGCTGCCATCTTTCACATATATACCTGCAAGGAGAAAGTGTGAAGATATTTTGTACATTCAATGTAATATTCCAGACTATCAAAAAATGTATTAATAGCAATATTAGGAATAATAGAAAGATTATATCCAGCTACACCACCTTCTTATAATTCTTACTTTTTAGTGTAAAGCTCTATCTCTATGGTTGTGACCTTCAATTAGCCTAGGTATCCACAATGCAGTGTCCCAGGTCAAATATATGAAAGAAGAAAGTGAGGGGTTCCAGATCCTAACAAACTGCAAGAATTAAACTTGGCTAGAACTTTTATATACTTAAAAAAAAAAAAAAAAAAAAAAGTGCTTCTGCAGCAAAAATTGTCAGCCTGAACACTGCAATTTTATCATTTTCAGACCCATACAGAAGTTATGGAACATCTGTGTCTTTACATCTATGCAGGTAGTGTATTGAGCAGAATATTTTTTTTCTCTCCTCTTAGAGCACTGTTTGTCTTTAGAGTGTAATAAATGGTAGGTTTTGGCTAGGCTCAATCACCCACTTGGAATGACTAATTTTAAGTTATACAGAAGCCCATATAATTATATGCAAGTACTTCTAGGGTATATTTAAAAAAAAAAAAAAAAAAAAAAACACACACACACACACAACTCCCTCCCAGGCAATATACCATATTGTAACATTTATATATACACAGACATTTATTTATTATTCACAAACACAATTAACATGAAGCTTTAAATACAAGGCTTGCTTTCACACTGCTGTTAACCTCCCTCCCCTTATGATATTTTCCAAAGTAACACAGAATTTTAAAATAAAAAAAAAATAAACTCAAGAGGAGGCTTGCTGAGCAGAGGCTTTATCCATTAGACATCTTCAGTAGAAATCAAACCACATTCAAACTTTTTCTGTATATCCATTATGGCAAGTAGCTAAATGATTGTCTCCTGCATTTAAATATAAACAATTGCTGTAGAGTAACACTTAGAAAAACATAGCATGCTTTTACAACAAATTATTAAAAGTATATTCTGAAAATACGTGCATATAAATTTCCCTGTTCCTCTGCTATACTAAAATTCATATAAAAAAAAAAAATAATAATATATATCTAGAAAGTTTTAAACACATTATTTCTTTACAAAAAGGAGGGGGGGGGGGGAAATCACACACACACACACACACCAACTAAGTGAATTGGTGCAAATTAACACAACAGAATATACTGTGCTCTTGAAAGGTTGTGAAACTGATGGTAGAATAGAAGTGAGTAGTTCTAGAATATGGTGCAGCTATATCCATGCCCAGCAAAAGCACAGGTTTAAAAAACAAGCAACCCACAACAGTTTAGATTAAGTGTGTAAATTTAAGCTGAGCTATAAAACAAATGGATGAGGTGAAGTGTGCGTGGGCACAAGTGCTATGAAAATAGATTCTACAGAAGAATTAGGGATAACATGCTAATAAGTGTAATAAAGGTAACAGTCTATTATGGACTACACAGTATTTCTTGGCTGTATTTATAAAAACTAAGCCACCAATTTGTTTCCTACATTACAGTAACTTCGTTGTCTGCATAAGTAGTTTAAAAGGCTTTTTTCATTAAAACAGGCAAACGTATGTATATAAATTTCCTTAAGACAGTAAATTAAATCAGTAGATTTCCTGAAATAAAATTTCAGGAAATCTAATTAGTCGGTTTTTAGGAGGCAATAATTGAAGGACTGATCCCCTGATATTCTAAAAGAATACTGCATTAAGTGTGAGAATAAAACAGCAGCTTGAGTGTATGTGTGACAATTATAGAAGGACTCTAATAATTTATTTTCTTCATGAAAGAAGGAAGTTTAGTAGTGTGTAAAAAGATTAGCATTTTAAAGCCAAAACAAATTACTTTTATGTTTAAGATACTCCTAAAGCTGTGTAACAAGCAAACAAGGTTAAAAAAAAAAAAAAAAAATGGCCAGTTGTAGAGGAAATATTGTAAGGTCTTTTTTTCTGCTTTCAGTGATAAAAAAAAAAAAATATATATAAATATATATATATATATATATATATATAAAAAAAGTATTAGAGTCCCTCCATTATATAAAAAAAGTCTAAGAAGTTTGCTCTCTTGCGACTTTCAAATAGTTTTTTACCATACAGAAGTCAAAAGATCATAATATCAAAAACAGTACTAAATGATCCACTGGGTAACAGTAGGAATAATTCTGCTTATGGGAGATTACCTCTCAAAGTGGTAAGGTTAAGATATGGCTGACTGAAGTGTTATCTATTGTAGCTTTGGTCATTGGCACAAGTAAAATTAGGTCTACAGGGGGCATTTAAATACTATACGGCATGCTAACCCATTTTAAATTTTAGATGTATTCTGCAAATTGCAATTCCTTCCACGGTTTCCCAAACTGAAAAAAAAAAAAAAAAAAAAAAAAAGAACACACACATGCAAAATAGTCACCCTACAACAAATGAAACAGAACAGACATTGGGCTGCATCTACTCGTCGACATCTTCCAGTTATGAAAAGAAAATAGGTTGAGACAGACTTTGTAAACATAGCCCTTTATCATGCATTGCCTTCAGAGCCTGTCAACCATTATATTAACGCAACAGCATTTTATTCAGTTTTATGCCGATTTACAGAAACTTGGATTACCAAAAAAGAAAGAAAAAAAAAAACATAGTTTTCAATATGTTCAGTTTTGTTAGCATTAAGCTTTATCTGCTGGTGTCCTGATGTTGCTATGTAGAGTGAACAAGGAGATTGATTATCTGAAAAAAATAAATTTTTCATTCGTTGTTCATGACGGTATATAAAAATAGAATTGTAATTTTTAAAGCTCTGGTCTTACAGTCCCATCTCAAATGCATTTGTTCTCCCATTTTTTAGGTCTGCATCCAACAGTTCTTTGTTCTGATGATGATGATGATTGCACTGAAATTTGGCAGAGAGCTTTGGAAGTGTCAAAACGTAAATAGCTCATCTCCTTCTGTAGGAGTCAACTCCATTTTGTCCCAGTTTGCAGGGGAAAAGCATTCTTCAGTTTGAAGGTCATTTGAGGTCAGTCCAATGTCAAGGACCTGAGGGTTGGTTCTGGACTCTGCAAGTCTGTGGTGGACAAGAGACAAAAGTTTAGTTTTAAAGATGGTTTCTATGTGATGTTAAACACCTCCAGCGATCTCAAATGACAGCTCCTTCACAGCCATCTACGGACTAAAGACAGTCAGACCTTTTTATAGGTGTTAAAAATCTATAGATCCCGGTGATGTATTCTTTACGTAATTTAAGCAAACTATTTTTTATATATTTTTTTTATCTAGTATATTGAATTTTGCATAAAGGAATTCCACAAACTATTATGTTATGTTCTTGCCTGATAGCTGACAATGTTCATCACACACGCTTTTTAGTTTTAAGATTTGACGCATATAAAGTTTCATATATGCAAACATGACTTCTCTGAAGCGGTTCTATCTCTCTCATTTCAAGTTCTGTGAAGAGGCTTTATCATCATTTGATTGATGAAAAGTCTTTTTTGTACTTTTTAAAATGATTATGGCATGGATCAAATCTTTGTTCCCTAGATTACTTACTAAATACAATATGAACTACAGATGGCTTTGTCGGCATCCTAAGCCATTTATTTATGGGCCATTGTATAGTCATAAAATAGAAATCCATGTATACATTTAGTAATCAAAATCAATATTTGAATAAAGTGAACACTATTCAATGCAGTTTTTGAAACTAGCAGAGATGCTTGGATATCAATGGGATGGGACAGTCTTTGTCCAGGAGGTGGTCCTCATAGGAGTATATCTACAGTAAGGCAGATAGACTTTTATCAGGATAACCTCCCGGGCAGATCCTCTCCCACCTCCCAGGCACCTGATATGGGATGGACAGATGCAGCTCTGCTGAAGTCTGAAGCACAATGCTTGAAATGGAATACGGATTTTATTATTAAAAATGTTTCTTGATTAATTAACAAGGAATCCGTTAGGTGGTGATCTATTTCCATTACCTTGAAAAAGCTTCATCCAATCCATCGTCTAATTCCTTAAAAAAAAAAAAAAAAAAAATCTTTTAAATGGTCCCAAGACACAAATTAGATGCAAAATGTTGAAATCAAATTCTTGCTGATAAATACAGTTTGATTGTATAAATGCTTGACAACCTGTTTCCATAAACATCTGCAGTGCCAAATACAACTACATGTTTGCTTCATTCTTAAACTGAAAACAAAAAAAAAAAAAAAAAAAATGAAACTGCAAAGGACCAGCTTTCCTAACTTTAGTAGCCATGGTGCTTATAAAACTACTTCAATGCATTTAGAAAAAAACAAAACAAAAAAAAAAAAAAAAAAACAGTAAATCATATATTTACTAAAAAGTGGATTACACTGATCATAAGCATGTTAAAGTTGTGAAAAATGTACTGTATTCAGTTCATTTTATACCCCCCACCCAAATGAACAGACATACTCTGGGCCTCATTCAATTGCGATTTGGCCAATTGAATAGGGCTCTATATAATCACATATTTTTTACAGCAGTTTTGAGTTGGTGAACTTCTTTCCAAAAGCAAGGTCTTCACAAACTCAAAATTTCTGTAAAAAATGCTCTGTACTTTTATATAGAGCGCTATTCAATTGGCCATATCACAATTCAATGAGGCCCTCTGTTCGATGGTGCAAAAGCATTCAAAAAATATTCAATATCCCTTTAAAGGAATATGTATGCTTGTTTGCTATATTTTGCAAAAGCATTTTTTCATTTCTAACATCTCTATATTTACCTCTTGTATGAAGATCCTACTTCATAAATTCTAAGTTAGCATGCTACTACAAAATTGATAGTAAATCAAAAAGCTGTATTTTTGCAACCATCAAGACATAAGATAGTCTAAAAAAAAAAAAAAAAAAAAAAAAAAAAAAAAAACACATACCCATACTAGGTTGTTGTTTTCTGTGGTAGCATTTTGTGTAAACAGCTCTTCAAAATGATTGTCGCTGCCATTTAACATGTCAAATGCATTTGTGCCTTCTGCTAAATCCAGTAAGTTACCTGTAGCTACAGAAAAAGAAAAAAAAAAAAAATTAAAGTTAATGCAGTTTGCAAACTTTGCCTAAATTAAGAAGAATTTTCTGCAAATAATGTTAAAAAAAAAAACAGACAACTCACAATTCTGCATTATCAAGTTTTCACTTTCTGTACAGAGCTCTAAGCAGTTTGAAATTAGCAACAAAGGTTACATGGATCTAACATCAATCATCTGCCATGTTCTCCGTTAAAATAAGGCCAAAATGTAGTCTCTTAAAGTTGTGTAGTCTCTACCAAGGTGTAGCTCCAAAAAGAGGAAAGACCTGAGAAATTAAGTCTGATGTCATCTAAAAATAGTTTCCTTTGATACTTTAATGGACAATTTTGATCAGCTTTTGTGGTTTCTTGAATGGAGATAACGAAGGTCTTTGGTTTAAAGAGCTTCTTGACATCAAGAGTTTACATGGCAATAGTGAATGCATTATACATTGGTATTTGTGAAAATAAAGTTTTAAAGATAGTCTTATTTAGCAGATCATAAACATGTACTGGAGCCTGTCCACATAAAAAAAAAAAAAAAAGCCTGAAGGAGCAAATACATACAACCCAAAGACACTTGGGGCTCAGGCAGGAACTTATCAAAAAGCAAGAATATTTCTCAACTCGCCTCCTTTCAGGCTGGGGAGACTTGATGAACCTTCAGAGGGAGAGCTACTGGTACCATCTCCATCTGATCCAGATTTTTCTCTTTTATCTTTATCTGTTAGGGAAAAAAAAAAAGAAAAAAAAAACTTGCCAATGGAATTATGAAGAATTCCTCACATTCATTAATTCCTTAAAAAAAAAAAAAAAAAAAAAAAAAAAAAGAAACACAACAACCACACACCATCTAAATCACTCAGAAGGTACAATAACGTTTGTACTTACTATCTCGAGATACTTGCCAGAACTCAAATGCTACCTTGAAGGCCTGAGCCACGGTTAGTGTAACAGCCTGGGCCTAAGCAGATAGAATGGAAAAAAATATATATATATGAATTATAAATATATAAAAATACACACACACACACACACACACACACACACACACACACACACACACACGAGAGGGAAGGGGGAAAAAAAAAAAAAAAAACACACCACACACACACACCTCTATGGAAGGTCTAGCTGATGACTAAGTTTCAGACCAGTTAGGGCTATTAAAAAGGATAATGTTATTTAGGCATAACATATATATATATATATATATATATATATATATATATATATATATATATATATATATATATATATATATATATTTTTTTTTTTTTTTAGGTTAGAGTTTTTTCATAAGTATCAAATAATCACAACGGCATAGCATTTACTTCTGCTAGATGAAAACTATAAAAGTAACTTTATAAAAAGCGATTAAGGTCTTGCACCGGTATCAAACATAATTCATAGTCTACAATACATTAGCCACCTGGAATCTGTAATGCAAGCCACCCAATTCAATGCACCACTAGAGATACTCTAGTGTGAAATCTTAAATGTAATTCTGTGTAGTCAAAAATTCAGGTCACATCAGTTCTGCAGTTAAAAAAAAAAAAAAAGTTTGAGTGTGCAGAAAACTAACTATTATATGCAGCCTTTTGGAAAGCATTAACTCAGATTTTTTTTTTTTTTTAAATAAAGACGCTCAGGTATAATAAATCTCCATGTTTTAATATCTTTGTACAGCAAGCCTAAATATACATTAATATTAATTATGCACATTCTTCTATGAAAGCCAGCTTTAATCACTGAATTTAATATACAGAGAGGGATTAAAGTATGTCCCTTTTTCACATTTTGTAACTAGCTTTATGGAGCACAATTAAAATATTGTAAGATTAGATGTTTTACAATGTAAGAGTACCAAAATATTTGATAGCGTTCATAACAGGCATAAGGCTGCAGCAGGAACAGTATGCACATTACTTGGGTGAAAGGATCTTCAGAACAATAGATTAAAAAAAAAAAAAAAAAAGCTGTGTGCTTAAGCCCTATTCCATTGGCCAAAATGCAATTTAATAAGGCTGTATGTTCTTGTTTTTGCTCCTGGTGGCTGCGATACGGATCCTCTCCACCCTGCAAGTAACTTGTCCTGGAAGCTCATGTCTGCTAAATTAGGTGCAACATACTTGCAGAAGCCACTTTGCATGAGATGCCAATGTCAAAACTAATAACACACGTTTTTCTGACTTGACACCCCATTGCATTTCCCAAATTGCACCATGTTTGAGAGCAAAGCAAATCTCCCTAACAGTTGTAGCAGAACAACTACAAGTGACTGCGGCAAACCGGAGCCAAAAATTACAGCAAAGTTTTCCATGGGTTTTTGCAATGCCAAGATATTAGTTACTCAGTTACACCAAAACCATATTCTAATCAGACTTGGCAGATCACTTTCAAAACAGGGCAGTGCCAGAAAATAAAATATCTAAAAAAGGTAATATTACGAGTACTAAACACCACTAGCAAATAGTTTAGACCATTGAGGAGTGCTGGAGCAGCAGTTCATGAGAATGTATAGCGTATGTTCTCATGAACTATAAAAAAAATAAAATAAAAAAAACACACAAACAGGAAACCACGTGAGTAGAAAGTGAGAATATTTGTAATGTTGATCTTGGATCATAACACTGTACACTGCCAAAGAGTAACTGAGAATTTACTAGATTGGCAAGGTAAGAAACACATTATTGGTAAAGAGATCATACACCATGTTTTCAATGAAAAAGCATTTAACAGGCAGTTTAGTCCATGATATAGTTGATGAAAATGTGCAGTTTCTAGTTGATAATGATTGCATAGTTCTAGGACATAAACATTCACCTTTGTTTTCTTTTTTAGGAGCTATAAAATGTTAGATTTAAATTTTAAAATTTGAAGTTTAGTATAGGAGGTTAAGGCAGATCTGTTTCTCTCTGCCCTCCATCGTTTTTTTTTCAAGTGGTGGGAAGGATATGTTGCCTACAGTGGCCACTGCAGCGAAGTAACGCAGACGCATTTGAGGGGAAAAAAAAAAAAACCTCTACACAAATAAACTGTACAAATAATCTTCTATAAAAACAAAGGGACCCCCCTTTGAGCACTACAGTAACTGAGCATCTAATCCCCACTTGTTAATTTTTTTTGTTTAAAATGCTGGGCCTTTCTACACCTCTCTTCCTGGACATGATTCATGTTGTGCAAATGATATTGATAAAGTGTTCCTTTCAGGCAACCTAGGTTTTTTTTTTCTCCCTTCGCCCAGTGTGCATGTCTAACCAAGCCACACAATGACATTAGTGAAAACGTTATATGCAGGGATGTACATGAAGCTACACATACATAAAAAAAAAAAAAAAAAAAAAAAAAACCACACACACACCACAACACACAAGTTTTGAAGTTTTAATGTGGTCGTAAAACATTTTGAAATAAGTATTGACCAAGATGCTCAGGATCCTTTATCTAGCACAGACCAAACATGTATGCCCCAAAATAAACCACTGTACATTTACATTCTATAATTTGAGAATTTAGAAAAATCAGTAGCCAGGTTATGGACACTTCAAACCTTCTATGGACTAGCTTAGTCCACATTATTGGTAAAGATCTTTAAAAACCTACAATTACAAATACAGAAAGCAGTTAAAGTGGGCAAGATTTTGACCATGTGGAATTAATGGTCCAAACAAGCTTACTCACTAAAAATTGTATTAAGCCATGAGCTACCATACACAGATCTAGTTATCTCACTGCTGCAGCTGGCTCTGGATTGATTTCAGAGCAGAGAATCGGATTAGGTGTTCTACCTACAAGTGCCAAGAAGAAAAAGTATACAAATAATGTGTGAAAATTAAAAATAGAAAGTGTACAAAAGCAAATAAAGTGTGTATCTCTACTCAGACCTCATTAAAAATTCAGGATGTGACTCAATGAGTTTAGATACACAAGCTGAATTAAAAAGTTCAGTAAAGATATGCTGTAGGCATATTTCCATTTCAATTAAAATACCATGTCTTCTATGACTAGTCTTAAAACCAAAAAAAAAAATCCACATATTAAAAGGCATACCCCAATTTGCTGGATTAGGAGTATATCTGATAGGAGAAACAGTGTATGATAATCGGCATAAGCGTGAAATATATATATACACACTTGAATTTTCAACCGTCAGAAATTACAAGACATTTTTGCCAACTTAAATTCACCAAAATTCATAATTTTTTTTGGCCAAGCAGGAGCATGCAGTGGAGGTTGAAACCTCTGTATCAAAGTATGGTGTTCTTGACTGTGCTGCAAAGCAGCCTGGTATGTTGTCTGGAACCATCTTCTATGACGATACATAGCAAATTCTAAGAGTCTCTCTGCAGCACATTAACACTTTATTATCATCCCTTCAGTTTAGTTTGTCAGTTCCCTGCCTCTACTACTGCTGGTGTGTTTGTCCCTCGTTCCCATTGTGCTCCGATTCAGCTGTGAGCTCAGACTCCAAACAATGTGATTCAATTCTGCAGCAGTTACTTACTGTAGTCTCTCTGTACCTGGCTGCCTTTCCTGTGTGTACCTTTGTTATGTAATCTCCCTGTGGGTGTGCAAAGCTGGATTTCCAGTGCATCCAACTGAAATAGAGGCCCCTCAAGATTACAAGGACATCAATGTGCCCATGATATCCATATCAAGTGTTCTGAGGATAAATAGGTTATCAGAGACTTTAATAAGTAGTTACATGGTCTAAAAGCTGAAGCACCTCTGAATTTTAAAAGTGGCCCTTTATAGAAAAAAAAAAAAAAACCCAAGCAAAAAAATAGAAGTCGCCTATTTAGCACACTGCAGCAATGAGAAGTGGACAGCAGAGGACCTGCATGCTGCAGTTATAAAGAAGCTTTATGAACATGCCTCAGTGCTCATAGGTGCACTTCATTATTCTAGAGCAGAGTTTCAGATCCCGTCCTCAGGGCCCACCGACAGGCCAGGAGTTAAGGATATATCTAGTAAGACAGATGCTGCAAAACATGAATGAGCCACGGATTAATCCGCCAAATGGAAAGTCCTGGCATGCTATTAGGCCCTGAGGACTGGAATAGAGAAACACTACTCTTAAATTAAAAAAAAAAAAAAAAAAAAAATTCACGATATCCCAAACCTTTCCTTGTGGGCATCAGACATCTAAGCAACCTATATATTAAACCTCTTCATTGTAAGGAGAGGAGAAAAAAAAAAAAAAAAAGCTGTTACTAAAGCTGTGTAGTGTGAGATTTGATACATTTGTGCTTATTAACTCTGATTAGAAATTACAAACTTTTCCAAATTGGTGGTAATACACAGAATGGAATAGTTGAAGGGGGGGGGGGGGGGGGGGGGGAATCTTAATTTCATAAGTATTTAACTTTGCTGTTGCAGTCCCAAGTGCAAAGGAATGGTTACAAACACTGTCAGTCTTTGCAGCCAAAGGGATTCAAAAACGTGCAGATTTCCCTCAGGTATGAAACTTTTCAAACTGCAACAGACCATGATCCAACAGATTCCAGGAAGACTAAAACATTTTTTTTTTTTTTCCCCTCAAAAAGTTGGTAGAATAGAAAAAAAAAAAAAAATTAATGCTTGTTAGGCTTACAGTATAAGATTGTATAGAACTGAAAGAGGAAAACTGCCACGACATCATTTAAAAAAATGTTTCTCTAAAGCCAATGTGCTTCAAATAGACAGGATTTGAAATAATGGTTTACACTTTAACAAACAAACCTTTACACCCATCTTAAGTAGGCAAGTTGCAAAAGGAAGCCATTTCTCGGTCCCTCCTAAAACATGACTGTTTATGCCTCTGCTTTTATTTTCTATACAGCTGTAGGATTGCACAGTTTCTGTTATTAAAATATCCCTACTAAATTAACTTTATAACTGCTACATTGTATTAGTCAAGAATACATTTTTTTTCAGCACTGGTCAGCAATAATTACTTCAGAAGAGTTAGGTGAAGTGGCAAATTCACGACAGAAAAATGAATATTCTAGGCAGATTTTATATATAAAAGAAATACATTTTTTATATATACACAAACTTTGTTTGTAACAAGGCATGAAAGTTCATATGACATTGAGTATGCCAATTTCAGGAAATGAGATATTTATATATATATATATATATATATATATATATATATATATATATATATATATATATATATATATATATATATATATATATATATGAACTACAGTGGAACTGGTAAATTCATCATTAATCCGTTCCTGAGGGATGGACGGATTCTAATTCTATGAATGTAGGTTCCGGGGCTGGGATCGATTAACAAAAATGTAGCTAGAACTTTCCCTTACACACACACACACATCCCCCAACACACAAAATTCATTCTTTGTTAAACTGCTAATTTGGTGTTCAGATTTATTGTTAAATAATGTGAATAAAAGCATTTGAGAAGCCTTGTCAAAATTAAAATATTTACTGTAATCCCTGCTGGGAGGCAGATGATACAGCCACTAAAATACTGTAGAGCTTTTATGTTCTCACCATCACCACCTGCTAACTAGAAGCAGTTGCAAAAAAAAAAAAAAATTCAAATAAATAAATAGCCACTACTAACCATTTTCCGCTTTGTACAGAGAAACGCGTGGCATTCCAAGGTCTCATTCTGCTGGCTTTGAGCAATGTAGGCAAAAACCTTGTCGTGAAGCTTATCAGCTGTGCAATAGGATATCCTGCAGGGACAGAGGAGAGATTCAGACCAGAGACTAGATTGTGAGATGGAACTGGACAGTCAGTAAATGTACTGGTTAAAGGCATCAAAGTAAAAAATAATCCTGACTTCAATCCCATGTGGCACCAGGAAATATAAAGGGTTACTGCAGTCCTATTTTGTATGATTATATATATATATATATATATATATATATATATATATATATATATATATATATATATATATATATATATATATATATATATATATATAAAAATGTAATTATTATTTTTTTTATTACACATACATAGTGCCTTGCAAAATAACTCACCCCTTTTGGCATGTTTCATGTTTTGTTGCCTCACAACCTGGAATTAACATGGATTGTTTGAGGATTTGCATCATTTAATTTACAGATCATGCCCACAACTTTGAAGATGTTTTTCTTGTTATTTTGACCTATTTGTTTGCTTCACAATAATAAAAAAAAAAAAAAAAAAAAAAAAAAAAAAAAAGTCAATGTGCGTAAGTATTCACCCGCCTAAAGTCAATACTTTGTAGAGCCACCTTTTGCGGCAATCCCAGCTCCAAGTCGCTTTGGATAAGTCTCTATGAGCTTGCCACATCTTACCACTGGGATTTTTTGCCCATTCCTCCTTGCAAAACTGCCCCAGCTCCTTCAAGTTGGATGGTTTGCACTTGTGAACAGCAATATTTAAGTCTGACCACAGATTTTTTATTGGATTGAGGTCTGGGCTTTGACTAGGCCATGCCAACACATTTACATGTTTCCCCTTAAACCACTGAAGTGTTGCTTTAGCAGTGTGTTTGGGGTCATTGTCCTGCTGGAAGGTGAACCTCTGTCCTAGCCTCAAATCACGCACAGAGTGGTACAGGTTTTGCTCAAGAATATCCCTGTATTTAGCACCATCCATCTTTCCCTCAACTCTGGCCAGTTTCCCAGTCGACGGCTGCTGAAAAACATCTCCACAGCATGATGCTGCCACCACCATGTTTCACTGTGGGGATGGTGTTCTTTGGGCGATGTGATGTGTTGGGTTTGCGCTAGACATAACAAAAATAGGTAAAAAGTCAAGGGGGATGAATACTTTTGCAAAGCACAGTATTGCAGTCCAAGTTCAATGTTTTGTTAATCTGAATTTTATTTGATGATCAGAACACAATAGTCAAAGTTGAAGTGAAATGACAAAACAAAAAAAAACAAAAAAGTAAAATAAATTTATATATCAGAAAATTGGCATGTTTGTATGTATTCATAGTGAAAGAATGTCCACCTGTGTACAAGTATCACATGATCTGTCATCACACACACACACACACACTTTTGAAAGGCCCCAGAGGCTGCAACACCTACGCAAGAGGCACCACTAACAAAACACTGCCATGAAGACCAAGGTACTATCCAAACAAGTAAGGGACAATGTTTTTGAAAAGTACGAGTTGGGGATAGATAGAGATCATACATACAAAAAATAATAATCCAAATTTGTGATGATCCCCAGGAGCAGCAGCAAATCTGGGTTTGCGCCAGACATAGCGCTTTGATGGCCAAAAAGTTCATTTTTAGTCTCAGACCAGAGCACCTTCCTCCATACATTTTTTGGAGTCTCCCACATGCCTTTTCGCAAACTCAAAAACATGCCATTATGTTTTTTTTGCTAAAAGCAATTGCTTTCTTCTGGCCACTCTGCCATAAACAAAATTAAGTCAGAGAATGAACTAACCTTAATATGCTAGTTCTATGGACATGATTATCCACTCTGAGAGCAACCTCTTTTAGCTCACTTGTGTCCTTCACAGGGAGAAATATCCTGTAGTATATCAGTCTGGTCTCAGTCAAAAGAGTGACCCAGCCCCGAAATACCAGGCAATTCTACCCTGAACAGGAGAAAAAGCAAACCCCAGATGAGTTTCAGCCTAGTCAGTGAGGTGCAGCTGAAGGGGAGTTCACTCTGCCATAAAGCCCAACTGTATGGAGCATACGGCTTGTCGTCCTATGTACAGATACTCCAGTCTCTGCAGCTCCTCCAGGGTTACCTTACATCTCTGTGCTGCTTCTCTGATTAATGCCCTCCTTGCCCGGTCTGTGAGTATTGGTGGGCGGGCATCTCTTGGCAGGTTTCCTGTTGTGCCATGTGCTTTCCATTTGGCTATGATAGATTTGATGATGCTCCTGGGAATCAAAGATTGATATATTTTTTTTTTTTTTTTTTAGAACCTAACACTGACTTGTACTTCTCAACAACATTGTCCCTTACTTGTTTGGAGAGTTCCTTGGTCTTCATGGCAGTGTTTGGTTAGTGGTGTCTCTTGCTTGGGTGTTGCAGCCCCTGGGGCCTTTCACAAAAAGGTGTGTATATGTAATGACAGATCATGTGACACTTACATTGCACACATGTGGACATCATTTCACTTATTATCTGAAGGTAATTGGTTGCACCAGAGCTTTTTATGGGCTTTATAACAAAAAGGGGGTTAATACATACGCACAGTTTTATGTATATATTTTTCTCATTTCACCTTACCATCTTAGACTATTTTGTTAATCTGAATTGTATGTGATGGATCAGAACACAACATGGAACTTAAGGCTGGAATGTAACAAAAAAGTAAAAAAAAAAAAAAAAAGTCAAGATACTGTGATCCATACATACACTATGTTGCAATGTAATTTAACATTGTTTCTGCCGATCTAAACGGGTAGGAGTAAACATTCAGTGCATCTACCAAACTCTGCAACACTTGTCAGCCACTCTACTGGCTTCTCATAGGTTCATGATTTAACATTTTATTCTGGAGGCCAAAATTATAAAGCTCTTTGTCTGCTCTGATCTCAAAATACTCTCCCAACTGTACTCTGCTAATGACCTTCTATCCACCTCCAGGACTTTTCTTGTGCTGTCCCTATTCTCTGGAACTCCTTGCCTTATATCACTACTATCCTCCTGCCTCAAATCTGTCAAAACCACACTAAAACACTTCCATTTAAACAATCATAGCACCTTCAGCCTTAATATGCATCCATCACCTCTGTACCTCACCTTTACCCTTTTTTAAAGCACTGACCAGATTGAATTAAAACTTGCTGTTTTTAAAGGAAAGCACTGTGTGTTTGATTGTAAGCTCAGACACAGGGTCCTCCATTATTTTGAATGTGTGAGAGGTTTTAAATTTGTACTTAACTCCTGCGCAGAGCTACAGAAAATGTTGGTGCCTTACAAAAATTATTATTCCTATAAAGTCAGTGCTATCATTAGTAGTACTAAAAGTAAACAAATTGCACATAAAAAAAAAAAAGTGAAATAGTTAAAGGGTGTGAAGTGTAGCTGTTCAAAAAAAGCAACATAGAAAGTTATGGAACCACAGTGGTCCTTAATGACAAGCTCGAAGTGTATCCAATACACAGGGCAGGGCTTAAATTAAACATTGAGGAATAATTTTAAAAAAAGTCTACCATTCCCCAACAAGAACACATTGTAGAAAGAGAAGAGTGAGACTTTCTAGTCTTCAAACTATGGTTTCCTTAAGAGACCATGTTAACTCCATTAAAACATGCAGTATAAAAAGCAGGTGGCGACTAGAAGACCAGAATACATGACTACCTGCTTCTAATGTGTTTCGGATAATAGTTTTCAATTTGGTACTTCCACCTGGGTAGGTCCACTCCAGCTGCAATACCTCATTCAGGGGATGAAAAGATCCAGAGTATTTGAATAGTATTTTTAATAAGGCCGGATGAGAAATGTTTATTAAAAACAAACAATTATGGTTCCTTTAAAAAATTAGAAGACCAAAAAAAAAATAAAAAAAAAAGTAATCTTTTAAATCTTCCACTGGCCACAATAAAACAAGCTATACCTCACTGTGCTAGTCTATGTGGGGAAGAGACTGGTGAGATCATTAGACCTTTCGGACAACTATCCCTTACACAGGCTAAGAAGCAGACAGACAAGCTCTAGAATAACTTCTTCTATAAGACCTGCCAACCTATTATATCTGAACACTTAAGAGATCTTCCCAATGGAGGAAAAAAAATAAAAAAATAAACACAGGTAAAAATCACAAGTGAATTTTTACTTTCCACTTTGTGATCAGGACAAGGGAGGAAACCAGATACATTTAAAGATGTTGTGGAAATAGACGAATTTCCCTTTTAAATATTGATTTAAAAAAAAAGGTTATTGTTTGCCTAGTTAATTGTACAGAATAGGTTGGTGAACACAAAAGACAACCTGAATATCCGCAGCAGCCATAAAATACTGAGGAAACAACGGGATGCATTTGATGATGATTATGATATGTGAACCGCATACTTTAAACAATGTTGTAATGTAACCAACAACATTGTCAATGCACAGTTTTGAGGAAATGTCATCTTAAAAATGAGAATTGCATATTAAGACCATTTGAAATGTTATCCTTGTATTGCAGGATATTAGTGTAGCATTTTTTGTGTTAAAGTTTTTTTTTTCCACATTTTGTTGAATTATGCACAAAGTCAAGTAAGATGGATGTTGAGGAAAAAAAAAAAAAATACGGAAACAATGGATGCTATAAATATATTTAACTCACCTGTATATTGAAACATTTTCAATCAACTGATTATTGCCACTGTCATACAGAATTATTCCTCTGGGGGACACTTTAAGAATAACTTTTTGCAGTTTCTTACCGCTTGCTTTGGCCTGTTAAAAAAAAGTGTAAACTAGATGTAAAAACTACATTACACTGTTCAAAGAACGAAAAAAACAAAAAACATTTATTGGTACTTTTTGAAGTCAATATGCAATCAGAACGCATCACCCAGGGTTTTTGATAGTATGATATTATAAAAAAGCAGCAAATAGTTTGGATGAAGACAACCTGGTTTGGTGCGGCAACACAGCAAAAGGACTACATAATCACTCAACATGTGAAGCTAGTCTTTCTATAATCCTTATTTGCTAGCTAAAATTTGATCTTCAATAAAATAATAAAGATACAAAGAATTTAGATTCAACTGCGTTTTCCAAGACACTGTTCTTTATGTAAAAACCACCACGAAGAATTTAAACAACTATTCTAAAGAGACAGCAATCTCATATTCAGTTATGATATAGATTCTGTAATTTAGACTTGTAAACAGCAGCACAGTCCTCATGTTCATAGACTTCAAAATGAAGTTTGAAATCTGTGCTACTACAAAATGGAAATAGATATAGGAATAATAGGAATTAAAGCTTTGATTAACTGGTATGAAAAGTATTCTTGGCATATTTGTGGGGAATCTGAAAGTGATCAATCTGTTAATAGTTTGGGTATACCAAGTACGGTTTCTTCATTTATAAAATGGAACAGCATACAGGGAAAAAAAAGATTAAATAAATGAAAGCACCTTTTTCCACATGTATGTTCACACTGATCTATGTGGACTTTTGAAGTCCTTTAACAACTAATCGCTGCTAGTACACCAGAAAATTTGCAGCCAGTTAGGACTGGTCAAGTTTGTTATGGCAACAAAATACAGATCAATGGCCAAAATAAAATGTGCAGAGGAGCAAGTGACAGATTATTAAAACAGCAACTAAGATGGAAGAGAATGTAATTTGAACATGAAGGCAGGTACATAACTATATAATGTTTGGAGCAGTATCAAAAACAAATTAAATACACTTTCTTGCACCCACACACACACAGAAATGTTAGTACAATTTAACAGGCATTCTAAAGTATTGCCAGTTTGCCTTTCCTACAGAGCTTAAATTCGTGGTGGGCAACTGTCCTATGAGGGCCACCAACAGTCCAGGATGTCCACATCTGTCAGACCATGCAAGATACAGCATTGCATTAACTGTGACAGTCACTTGTGCTTTAGCAAAGAGATCTGGAAATCCTGGACCGAATTGCCCACTAGTGCACTGAACCATAGATCATAGTTTGAAGTCACCTACCGTTGCAACAATTCGCTTTACTGCAGCAGCAGATAACTCTTCTCCTTTTGGCTGCTCCACTAAGGTCATGCCCAAATATTTAAGATGAAAGAGCATTCCTTCTAAAATAGTTTCCCTGGTATCAGTCCAGTTTTCTGGCAATTCTGAAAACAAAACAAAAATAGTTTTAGCCCGATAATTAGTTACCAGGAAGAAAACCAAACCTCAAAATACACACTGAAGTCTTTGTAGTCTCAAAATAACATTAGCATTATATTTAAAGATCAATGCATAACAGGTTGGGCATTGTTCAGTTTATAAGTTAAAGTTTCCCCCCCTAACAAACGTACAATATTATTAGCCATTAAAACATAATTTTATAAGAATATACATACAAATATGATACAAGTGAGAACCAACCATAGGCAGAGATGGACAACCATCTAACTTAGGAGTCTGAAACATTACTAGCAGCCTGGAAGGAGCATCATTGTGAATGCACACACCACAGAATGTTAAAAAAAAAAAAAAAAAAAATTATATATATATATATATATATATATATATATATATATATATATATATATATATATATATTTTTTTTTTGTGAACTTATTAAACCATCAGATGGGGGGGGGGGGGAGAAGAATTACAAATGTAAAAGCCAATATTTAACAGCTCAGGGGGACAGCCAGGGAGCCTGTGAATGAGGTCAGGTTGCATGTTAATAAAAAAAACAAAAAAAAAAAACAAAAAAAAAAAAAAAAAAAAACACACAAAGCCACTGGTGAGGAAAAATGGCGGACGAAACACTTTCCAAAAAATTATCCTTTAAGCACGCAAGACTTAACCAACGGCACCTATCTCGAGGCATGCAGAAATTTTCACAGGGACAGAGCAGAAAGACAAAGAGGAGGGAGTGGGGAGATTGGAGAGGCGCTCATCGCGAGCACCTGAACCTAAGAGGGGCGAGAGCCGTGCATTGTGTAGCAGACAGCATTGGCAGCCTTCAAATTTTATTGGTCATTTTTTTGACAGGCAAGTCGCTAGCGCAAATATAGATTCAAGGCAGCACAGTAAATGATGGGGAACACAATGGGTGACATGAGGATTAAAGGCACAACACTTTATTTCACGTTTATGTCAAGTCCTACATGCTTGAACGAGTTACAGTCTTGGAGATTAAATAATCTTGTGGGACTTTGGACGGGAATTAAAACTTGGAAGTATTGTGGCGATATGCCAGCTTGAAAATGTTGCGCCTTTAATCCTCATGGCACCCATTGTGTTCCCCATGATTTACAGTGCTGTCTTGACTTTATATTTGCATTTACAGTGCTCTGCGTTTGTGGGCTTGGAGATCATTCAAGCCCATAGCACTGTATGTATGTATGTATGTATGTATGTATGTATGTATGTATGTATAGAAGCTACACAAGACTGAAAAACACATTTAGTCATCCCCTCCTGTACACTATGTTCTGGTATCACATATTAGAACATGTACAATAATACCAATGCTCTGACATCTATTGCTCCTACACCAGGACTATTTAAGTGGCCAAGGGAAACCATGTAACCTTCTGTCCCTCTGAAGCTTAGGATCCAGGTTATGGATGCTAGATAGAAATATGATGTATTAATAAATATATAAAGTTAGGTGCCAGCAGTGATATTTAGGACCCATGGCTCCCGGATAGGTCAAGCCCTGGTTTAATGCATTAGTTTAAGTGCATATATAAACAAACTCATTTTTCCCTTGTGTAATCTTTTAATCACTTCAGGGACCCATAATGTGATCCTGAAATGTCACAATTGCAAAAAATTCCATTAAACTTCAATTGTCACCCCAACAGAAAGGGGATTCCCAATAAAAATAAAAAAAAGAAGCATCACAAAGCTGGGTTGTATTCCCCTTCCAGATGGAGGAAAGTTCCACTGCCGCAGTGAACCTGGCATGTTTGACCACATGCAGTTTGCCATGGTTGATAGTGCTAACATAGCCTAGTTGGAACTATGGAATTCCCAGTGGTAACATATGCATTTGAGAGCTGGGCCATAAAGACAGAGCACTGTAGCACTGACACCTTTCATTTGTCAATGACAAACAACTTCAGGGCCTTTGGCCTGCAAGAAGATTAAAACAATAGATACACTACAGGAAATCAAGCCAAACTGTTCAAATGAACATTTTAGCATGGGGTTAGAGCTCAAATATTTCAGCCATATCATGAAAAGACATGATCTTTTTTGGGTCCCTTTATAGGCTACAGCATGAAAAAGCTTTCTGGGTACTGGACATGAATGTTTTACACGTTTAAGGATTGGTGTTCTGCAAAACAGAATGTTAAAAAAATAAAAATAAAATAGTAACCATTTTTTGTGAATTATTCAACCATCAGATGCTACAAGAAAAGGACAATTGCAAAATGTTAAAGATCTATGAATCGACATAAAAAATAAAAAAAATAGATTATATCTATCCAGCAGTGGCTTTTAAGCAGTCTGCAAAACTGCCCAAATACTTTGCACAACAATTTAGGAAAGGGAGGCAGACTATTGAATTCCTGGCAACTTAGGTTATGTTTTCATAGCTCAAAGGATTCACCATAACTTTAAACCGAGATTTTACTTAATAATAAAAAAAAAAAAAAAAAAGTAGTTCTGTAGTCATAGCTAGTTACTTCATGGTGGTCTGCACAGCCCTAGTTTCTTTCTAACAGTTACTTTTATTTCAATCCCTTTAAAATTACTCCCCAGGAGAAAACACAAAGAGCAATAATTCAACAAAGGATTAAATCCAACCACAAAGCCCTTGCTTTTAATCTTGTGAAAGGAGTTTTAGAGTTTATAAATAGTAACATGTACATTAGTAATTTCAAGCCATCTATAGTTAGCTGAAGAGGATTTTAGAATGCTTGCAGCATCTTTAGATGTTGCACTCAAACACTAAAAAGTGTCTTATTGCTTTTGTGGAGGTTATATAAAAACTAATGTGCATACATTGGATAAACATTCATGTTGTAGGATTGGTTTTTAAAACCAAATATATCATGTCTAAATAAAAGTGGATAGGTACAAAAGAAAAAACAGTGTCCTAAAGCCCTTGCTACACAAACAGTTTGAATAAAATAGTGAGACCCACCCATGTTCTGGAACAGCTACAAAACGGTTTCCTGGTTTACTCTCTTCAATGTGAAGGTCAAACATGTCCATGTTTTTGATTATCATGATCAATAATAAATGCCTCTGCAGGACCCTGGCAAGACCCATGGTGGAAGTTGTGTTTACATTATTCACTGCAACAATAACCCTCCAGAAATGTAAAACGTTGGCTTCTGGGCCAGTGAGGGAATGAGCGTGGTCCATTTCAGTCTTATCCAATTCTCATTACAATGACTATGTTACTTTATTCCGTGCCCCTCTTTCCACTGATAGCAAACACACACACACTAATGATTCAGCTCTGAGGAAGTGATGCAACAACCACATAATGGATTCCTATATCCATAAACAAGAGAGTTTTACTGCTATATACTGCCGACTCCCAATGGTCCCACCCACCTGCCATGTTAAACATATCTATATGCAGACATTTCATTACCTCGAATAGAAGTCTGGCCGTCTTCTTGAAGCTGACAGTCTAAGGAATTAGTCAACTCATGACCTATATAAAATCAGACATTCCAGTGGTTTTAAAGAAGAGAATGACACAAGTCATGAGAAACTGCAAGGATGGCAGGGGGAGGAAGAAACACTAAGCTTTCTATTTTCCCCCTACTATAGAAGTCATACAAATACACGCTACTCAGGCCTTCGACCTTGCTAATGCAGCAGTTGCAAAGTAGTATGCAACGCTGGACCATATGTGTGCATTTTCATGTACAGTACATCACAGGTGACAATGCAGACATATAATATAAACATCACAGCATAACTTACTTTAGTGGTATACACTAATAGAAATATATCTATAAAAGATAAAAAAAAAAAAAACTATGTAATTGAATCTGGTGCAAAAAAAAAAAAGCCAAACTAGTTGTTACCAAATACCAAACCTTGTTTATGTACTTGCCTTCTTACCACACTAACTGGATGAGAGGCTTGCAAAATCTTGTTGCTTAGCCGTTCAGTAGTGTCAGACTCTGTGACCCTATGGACCAGAGCATGCCAGGTACACCTATCAGTCACAGCCCATCTGAACACAATCAAGTTTATAGCTTCAGTGACTTCATCTTTCCATCTGTTGTCCTTCTTGTGCCTCCAATTTTTCCCCAACATCAGATTTTTCTCTAGGGAATCCTGCCTTCTCATGATAGGACCAAAATATTTGAGCTTCTACCTCATGATCATACATTTCAGTGAACAGTTTGTCTTGATTTGCTCGATATTCTTGCAGTCCAAGGGACACAAAGCAGTTTTCTCAAACACCACAATTCAAAGGCATCAATTCTACGGCGCCCTTTATGGTCTAAATCTCACATCTGTGTTACTACTGGGAATACCATAGTTCCAACTACGCAGAACTTTTGTTGTTAGGGTAATATCTTTTTACTAGCTTGTCCAAGCTCACCATAGCTTTCCTCAATAGAAGCAAACATCTTTTAATTTCATGGCTACAGTTACCGACTGAAGAGATATTGGATCCCAGGAGGAGAAAAAAAAAAAAAAAAAAAAAAAAAAAAAAAAAAAAAAAAAAAAAAAAAAAGGTCACTGCCTCCACTTCTTCCCCATCTTGGAAGATCAGGATTACCTTTTTGTCTGCAGCCTGGACACATGCATGGTCCAGACAAGAAAACACCTGACATGCCAAGCTGTGTCTCTTCGAGTTAGTGTGGTAAGAAGGAAGGTACAGGAGATAAGTTATAAATAACTCAAGCTTTGCTGCGGAGTCTTCAAACTGGAAAATAAAATACCAGGGGTAGGGATAGTCTATTAAGTTTTTTGTAACAAATCAGTAGGATGGCCATGGCAACAAACAGCTTGGCAGTTCACCCAGGATTCAATTACTTTGAAAACTTCAATTTCTCATTTTTTACAAGCAGTTTAGCTTAAATTTCCTGAAGTTCCCCTAGTACAGGGACTTTTTACATTCACATTTCATATACAGAAATTATTCAGAGGCCTCTTGGTCTGGTGTTGTAAATTCTCCCGTTATTTCCAAAAGGATTTGATACATAGAACAAGTCACTCAAGAAGATAAGACATTGCCAGGGCACAAGCTGATGAACGAAAGGTCTGTTTGTATGAGGGAATTGCAGAGGAACCAAAAAAAAAAAAAAAACACATACACACACACACACACACACACACACAGGATTACAGTTATAACATTGTTCTAATTAACTTTGTATACAGTTAGCAACTAAACGAATATTTAATTGCATTTAATGAATGACATCAAGTTAGGGGGAGAAAAAAGAAAAATTCACAAGGGTTTTTTTTTTTTTTTATATAAAATTCAAAGCTCAAACCCAACAACAGTTACCAATATATGGATAGCAGGCTTCTTTAGTCATGGACAAGTCAAGTCATGAATCCATCAATTCTCAAAAGCACAGACATATTTGTGTTAGCAATTAAAAACACCAATAGGCAGGCCGCCAACACAGACTCAAAGCAACCTAAAATTATATTTTAACGTTTTGTCAGTTTCAAAGTCCAGGTGTACTGCCAGAGGCCAGGTCAGTGGCTGAGGTCAACGTGTTGCTGCATCAGCTACCTCCTTACCTTAAACTGCAAAATGTTAAGGCTTTACTAAACGATCACAGCTAACTAATCCTGCTGTAGCAGCAATAACAGTAGAAAGAAAAAAAAAAAAAAAAAGACCAGTAATAAAAATGAAGCCTACACATTCTAATATCACAAAAGAATAAGGCTGTAATGGTTGATCCAGCCCTATACAACCAACCATACTAAAGAACATGCAACTACATCACTAGATCAATTACAAATACTGGACATCCTCACACAGTTAAGAACTTGTCATGTGGGGGATTCATGCAATAGCTACTTAAAAACACTCACAAGTCTGCCATAGCTACAAGTCAGCTATGTGAGAGATCCTCCAAGAGCCATGTAACTTAAATATATTCTTTTAGATGGAACCTGGGTACATAATATTACATTTATTTATTGGACAGCCGGAGGGGATTGGCCTTTACAAGATCTCTGTTTAAGCACGTCAGTGACTCAGTCAGGTAAACTAGAACAAAAATCATAACTCCAGTCCTCAAGGCAAAACTATCCTGATGACTAAAGAAATATATATATTAAAGGCAGATGACTAAGACAATATGTATTGGCAGTAGGGTTTGTAAGAACGGGAGTCTAATTAAAAACAAACACACCTCTTCTTTGAATAGGGCTTGATGACAGTTCTGTGCCATTGGCAAGAACAAAAAAATAAGTATCACGCCTCCAATGTATATAAACTATACACAGCACCATGCTGTATTCCTGCACTGGTTCATACATTTGCAGGCGGTACAGAAGGGAATATTGTACAAAGGAACACATCACATCTATTCTTGGAACCAAACATATGCATTCCTGGGATTCCTAGCATTACAGATGGGGGAGAGCCCACCCTCAGTAATATGGAAGTTTATCAAGAGGCTTCATTTATGAAAACAGAAACATCTGTCCTGATTTAACACTGGTGTACCAATACACGACAGCTTCCACCTAACATTTAGGTGACAAAAGAACAAGAATGCAGTGTCATATACACACACACACCTCTTGATAAACTAATACATGACGAGGGGCAGATATCAGACTGTACAGTGACTAGAGAGCAGACTAGACCAGTGTGTGCTGCATGTCAGATAAGCAGTTATCCACAGTGACTAAATACAAATAATAGTAAGTTACTGCCACTAAGAGTGAGAAGACAGAACAAGTCACTGCCATACAAGCAGGATCATGTACACCATATTGACTTCCATGCCCCTGATAAGGCACATGGAGATAAACAGATCTACTTTTTTTGCAAAAACAATTTAAAACAAGGCTAATGCCTTTAAGACCATAGCCATGAACTCTATTGGCAGGACTATTGCATTTTCTAATGACAAAACTAAACTACTATAAAACATTGCTCACCAGATTACAGAATAAAATAAAAAAAAACACACCGAACAGCATGTTTGTAGTTATGGACACAATACGGGTATACAGAATAGGTCATGTGCACATTTCCACTACAAGCCATGAGCTTTTTGTTCTGTAACTGGCGTCCTCTGAGAGGACAAAAATCACTGTGGTATTGGTAGGTTACTCACAACTACATTACTCTAATAATCTCTACAAAACACCTCTAGTGCATCCATGGCTTACTTTCCTCTCATGAAAAAGTGCACACATAATCCCTATAATTACAGCAGGTTTAAAAAAAAAAAAAAAAAAAAAAAAAAAAAAAGAGAAACCAAGAGACATTAATATGTTAATAGACTATAGAATTTGGTACAGCTACTTATGCAACTCCATTTATGTTACTGTCCTTATATCTGCTCTATTGGTCCAGGTTGTGGAATGTATATTCATGTTATTATTCCCCAAAGTGCTGGTCTCAGTATACCAAATACTTCATAACATTGCAAATAGATTGTAAGACACAGTAATTTTGTTCATAGCAAGGAGGTCTTTGAATGAAATCTCAAACCATGCAACAAATACAATGATCTCCTCTCCATCTTTTAAAGGCAGAATAATTCAGATAGGCTCAGTTTATAGAGTAATTAGAGCTTGATAAATACCAAGAGCCAGGGCTCATACGGCTTGTTCCTATTATACATAGGTTTCTACAACTAACCCATTGCCTGGCTCCTAACTAACCTGACTGGCTCCAAACTGACACCATTAAGTATAGCAATGCAGCAACAGAACACTTTATACAATGGTTATATATTTGCGTATAAAAAAGTATTTAAGATGTATTTGCCTTTGTGGGCACATTTGCATGTGCCTGCCCAGAATGCAGTGTAATAACTGTATTTCTCAGGATTCTGGGCATGAAACAAGTTTAAACTTGTTTTAGACATTCATAAGCATAGGGGGAGAGAAAAAAAACAAACACACACATATATATATATATATATATATATATATATATATATATATATATATATATACACACACCTTTAACACTTAATATGTTTACAAGTGCATCTGAAACTTGACAGGCATCCAGACATTTTCTAGGAGCCAGGTTATGAGTTAAACACACACACCTTTTATGAACAACAACAAAAAAAAAGGTAGGAGCCAGCTGCAGCAGTTTGAGCCATGGCTCCCCGGATCTGCTAAACTAGATCTTATTCATCTAGTTAATCATTTTAGATAGTACTTAAAAAAAAAATATATATATATATATATATATATATATATATATGACAGTGATAAGTGTGACATAAGGCTTCTTGTCAGATATTGGGGTCATCTAATGACACTGCTGGTGCTCCTGATACTGGGGGTCTCACATGTCACATCAGGGTCTGGGGTAACTGCCACTTTAATAATAACCCTCTAGATACACCTGATGTGCAGAGAGGAGACTCGGGGACATGTGCCCGGCCCAGTATTGGGTCACTATCCCCCTACACATAAGCCATTACCACCCCCATGCCCCGCTGCACACTTACTCTTGTGCTTGCCTCCACCCCAGGTCTGCTTGGCAATGCTGGGGCTCCTGATGATCGCCCTCCCCGCTGACTTCAGAGCGTCCATTCTCGCTCCTCCAGATAACAACTTTACTGACCCCCACAAACTTTCTTCTTCTTCTTCTTCTCTCCGCCCCTCCCTGGTACAGCAGGCGATGACTGATCACGTTAGTGGGAGGCGGTGATATTTATGTAAATTAGGTCATCTGCTCCCTTCCCGGACACACCTCCCGCACTCACGGCGCCCGCACAACTTTATTAAAGGGACAGCGCGCTGGGTGCGAGGCCACTGACAGCCCACGTGACCCAGACACAGGAGCAGCGGGTTACACTGCATAGGGAAGTGATGGAAAGAGAGACATATAGGGGTGAGAAGAGTAATAACTGTCATATTCAGTGGGTAACTAAATGGAGTAACAATAGAAGCCCGGGCACATATAAACATGTTATGTTGATATTTCAATTAATAATATAAACATATAAATATCTTTATATCAATAAATATATAGATATATATACTGTGTACTTTTTGATATCAGCAGCGCGCAGCCAATGAAATACGGCACGTGAGCTGGCTTGGGGGGTATATAAGGTGACACGAGGGCATTCTGCCAACATATCAACCATTGTTGTCATGGGTTAACCGTGATTTATCTGACTTTGAAACGGGTATTGTCATTAGTTTTCGGGCCATGGCTGGCTGTATTTCTGACAGCGCAGTTTACGAACTGTTCATGTGCTGCTGTGGTTAAAGTGTACCGTGACTGGACAAATGGCTTAATTGTGAATAAACGGCAAGGAAACTACATGCCATTGATGTCAGAGGTGAACATCAGGTGTGAATGTTTGTGAGGGCCAACTGACATGCTACAGTTGAGCAACTCACCATCCAAACGAACCCGGGGGCTGCCAGAAGTGTGTCTAAAATGACAGTACAACAAAGCAAATAGCTGATCATTGCATACTGATTAGGGTTCACTGTAAGAAACGGCTTCAATTTGCACAACAGTACCAAAAAAAACTCTTTTGATTGGCACAGGGTTGCCTTCTCTAATGAGTCATGTTTCTGCTCCATCGACTGAACGGACATTAGTGTGTCAGATGCGAAACCTCCGAGAAAAAACACTCTGCAACCATTGTTGGAAGAATACAAGCTGGTGGTGGCAGCGTTATGGTCTGGGGAAAGTTTTCTTTGCATTGTGTGGGTTCACTTATATCTCTGGAAGACACTCTCAACCGATTGGGTTATCTATCCATCCTTACAGATCAAGTATATCCATACATGTTCACTGTCTTCCCTAGAGCGGATGGGATCTTTGAGCAGGACAATGCAACATGTCATATGGCCAGAATTGCCTGGGAGTGGTTGGAGGAGCACAACAATGACTTCCAAGTATTTCCCTGGCATCCAAATTCCCTGGACTTGAACCCCATCGGGCACATGTGGGACCACCTTGATCGCCATGTTTGCCGTATGGATCCCCCACCCTGCACTCTTAAGCAGCTGCCAGATGCACTTGCCAAGCTTCCACTATCTTATTTACACACTACTAGCTGCTGTCTGTGCTGCACACAGCAGGAAATTTGGATATTAGCTGATGGTCATAGTAATGTGACTTGACCATGTGTGTGTGTGTTAAAGATTTGACCTGTGTTTGTGCATGGGGCTTTAAAGGTATAAAAACCACACCTATCACTTAGAACCCTCTATGCCTTCCCATTCTTCATACTCCAACCTTTACATAATTATCCATCATATACAGGTGCCCCTCCAATCACGCCCCCGTGATCTCGTCATTTTCCACAATCCCCAAATAAAATTCATCACCACCTCATAATGTTTTTGTACCTGTAGCCCAGCACACACACAGTCTGAGGAAGGACAAGATCCATTCCTCGGAGTGTTCTTAAGTCAGATCCCTGATGATGAATAATAATAATACCCCTGTACTGTAATAATAAGTTACATAAACTATTGTTTCTTTTAAATAAAACAAACGCAACATAAAATAAAACTCATACAAAAAGCCGTCGGATCCTGTTCTTAAGTAGGGGTTATTTGTAAGTCAGGTGATTAGTAACCTGGGGAGACAGTCTATACAGCGCCTTGCAAAAGTATTCACCCCCTTGACTTTTTACCTATTTTGTTACATTACAGCCTTAAGTTCAATGTTTTGTTAATCTGAATTTTATGTGATGGATCAGAACACAATAGTCTAAGTTGGTGAAGTGAAATGAGAAAAATATATACATAAAACTATTTTTTAGAAATAGAAAACAGAAAATTGGCATGTGCGTATGTATTTACCCCCTTTGTTATGAAGCCCATAAAAAGCTCTGGTGCAACCAATTACCTTCAGAAGTCACATAAATAGTGAAATGATGTCCACCTGTGTGCAATCTAAGTGTCACATGATCTGTCATTACATATACACACTTTTTTTTTTAAGGACCCTAGAGGCTGCAACACCTAAGCAAGAGGCACCACTAACCAAACACTGCCATGAAGACCAAGGAACTCTCCAAACAAGTAAGGGACAATGTTGTTGAGAAGTACAAGTCAAGGTTAGGTTATAAAAAATATCGGGGGCCCCTGATGAGTGAGAGACTGATGGAGCCTCACAAAACGCACGTCGGGAGATTGTTACATCATCAGTAAGCGCAATCACAGTGCAGACCACGCCAACATAGCGTGGAGCATGATAGATATAGCTCTATAGCTCCAGGACCACTACTAACTTAAAAGAAAGATAGGAAGCCAATTCTTTCACCACAAATTTACAATATAGTAACAACAGAGTAATATACAAGAATAAGAAAATAGAAAAGCAAGAAAAAGAAAAAAGGAGTAAAAGCATAATTAAAGCAAAAAACTGAAGAAAAAGAAGGACACATCCTCCTTTAAAAAAATTAATAGACAGAAGCATTAATGAAACATACAGTTTAAGATACAGCATAAAATCAGGAGTGTATACATTTAAAAAAAATAACACAGCATTAGCACTATAAATGAATAAGGTAAAGTAGTGACTGTGACAAACTAACAGTCATGAGGTAAAAGGTTAATTCAACAATATAAGAATAAATTAGCACTAAGTCACAATAGCACAAGCACTTTAAGATAACAGTTTTGAATAGCACAAGTTGAATTAAAATGCACTTTAAGTAATAGAATCATGAATTAACATAAATAAACAGGGTAAAAGATTAACACAAAAGAAACATAAAGGCACCTAAAGCATATACTCAAGTGAAGTGCTGTATGAATAAACAAAACTATAAACAGATAAAAGGATTATAAAATCGTATCTTAATTTTATGTAAAAATCTTAATCCAGGGTACCTGATAAGGATTTGATCAAGGAAAAATAACCAGAAATACACAAACACAGTTGAAATGAAAAACAAAATCTTTTATTGACTTGAGCATAATAAAGTACTGTATATATACTCGAGTATAAGCCGACCTGAGTATAAGCCGAGGCACCTATTTTACCACAAAATACTGGGTAAAATGAGTGACTCGAGTATAAGCTGAGGGTGGGAAATGGGCTGCCCCCTGTGTCCCTTTTGTGCCTTCTGTGTCCCCCTCTCTCTCCTGTGTCTCTTCCCCCTCTCCCTTCCCTGTGTCTCTTCCCCCCCTCCCTTCCCTGTGTCTCTTCCCCCTCCTCATTCTCAACCTCCCTCCTCAACCCCACTCCTCATCCTCAACCTCCCTCCTCATCATCCCTCCTCATCCTCAACCTCCCTCCTCAACACCCTCATCCTCAACCCCCCATCCTCATCCTCAACCCCCCCTCCTCAACCTCAACCCCCCTCCTCATCCGCAACCCCATCCTCAACCTCCCTCCTCATCCTCAACCCCCTCCTCAACCTCCCTCCTCAACCTCAAACCCCCCCATCCTCAACCCCCCGTCCTCAACCACCTCCTCAACCTCCCTCCTCAACCTCAACCCCCTCCTCAACCTCCCTCCTCATCCTCAACCTCCCTCCTCATCCTCAACCCCCTCCTCAACCCCCCATCCTCAACCTCCATCCTCATCCTCAACCCCCTCCTCATCCTCAACCCCCTCCTCAACCTCCCTCCTCAACCTCAACCCCCCCATCCTCAACCTCCCTTCTCAACCTCAACCCCCCCATCCTCAACCCCAGCCTCATCTTTAACCCCCCATCCTCAACCTCCTTCCTCAACCCCCCTCCTCATCTTCAACCTCCCTCCTCATCCTCAGTCCCCCTCCTCATCCTCAGCCTCCCTCCTCAGGCCCCCTCCTCATCCTCAGGCCCTTCCTCAGCCTCAGCCCCCTCCTCATCCTCAGGCCCTTCCTCATCCTCAGCCCCCCTCCTCATCCTCGACCCCCTCCTCAACCTCCCTCCTCAACCTCAACCCCCCCATCTTCAACCTCCCTCTTCAACCTCAACCCCCCCATCCTCAACCCCCTCCTCAGCTTCAATCCCCCATCCTCATCCTCCCTCCTCATCCTCCCTCCTCATCCTCAACCTCCCTCCTCATCCCCCCTCCTCACCTCCTCCTCAGACCCCCTCCTCGTCCTCAGGCCCCCTCCTCATCCTCAGGCCCTTCCTCATCCTCCCTCCTCAACCTCCACCCCCCATTCTCAACCTCCCTCCTCAACCACAACCCCCCCATCCTAAACCCCCTCCTCAACCTCAACCCCCTATCCTCAACACCCTCCTAAACCTCCCTCCTCATACTCAACCCCCCTCATTCTAACCCCCCTCCTCATTCTAAACCCCCCTCATACTACCCCTTTAAATACCCCCCCCCCCCCCCCTCACTTACCTGCTCCGGCCTCCGCTCCTTCCGGGTCTTGATGTGTCGAGCATGTGACGTCACATGCGCGCCACTTTATTAGCATATACCGTCTGCCGGCACCCGGTATATGCTAATGCCGTGACGTCACATGCTCGACACATCAAGACCCGGAAGGAGCGGAGGCCGGAGCAGGTAAGTGAGGGGAGGGGGTTAGAATGAAGGTGGGGGGGTTGAGGATGAGGATGGGGAGGTGGGTGGGTAAGAGACACAGTGGGTTTAGAGAAACACTCGGGGGGTAGAGAGTCACAGGGGGGTAGAGAGACACAAGGGGGGGTTAGAGAGGGGAATTTTTTAATCGTTGCATTTTTAACAATATTTTAAATGTACAAATAAAAATGTAATTTTTTAAAATTAGTATGTGGCAATAATAATTAAAATAAAGGCTGCATGAAAGGTGTTTCTGTACAACCTTGGTTGGTTGTTCAAGGATTCCTAAATAGGATCCATTGGACAATATTTTGGTACGCATCTAAGTAATAACACCTAGGCCTAAAAAACAAACTAAGATCATTTTTTGAGCATTATAACCAATGGATACATTGACAGAGAGGTGCAGGGGAGGAGGGGTGATGAATAAGGTGAATGAGTTTGGCAAAGGCATTCATGATTGATTGAAGCATAGATGGTTGATGAGAAGTGCAGTGAGGAGCGAGTGACAGTAGTCAAGTCGAGGCAAGATGAGAGAGTTTATTCAAAATGTTGTAGTGTGTTTTGTAAGAAACCGGTGAGTTCTGGAGGTGTTCTTTAAATGAAAGCTGCATGATTTAGCAAGAGACTGAATGTGTGGTTTCAAGTAATGTGCAGATTCCAGTATTATTCCTAGGCAGAAGGCCAACGTTCTGGGAGTGATGACTGAGTTGTCAGCAGTAAGGGAAATGTTGGGTGTGGAGGGTTGGCAGAAGGAGGGAACAATTGGAACTCTGTATTTGAGATGTTGAGCTTTAAGTAGCATGAGGAAACTCAGGAAGAAATTTCAAGTAGGAAGAATGTGACATGAGCTAGTAGAGAAGGTGATACACCTGGTTAGGAGAGGTAAGTTTGGCATTTGAGTACAAGTGATAATGAAACCCAGATGAGTTTATGAGGTTGGCAAAGGAGAATATGTAACTAGAAAATAGCAAGGGAACTGGGATTGTGCTTTGTGGTACCCCAACAGTCAAACCAGTAGACAGGAAGAAATGCAAGAGAGAGAAATGCTGAAGGTGAAGTTGGAGAGGTAGGATATGAAAGAGTGCCATGTTACAGATACGAAAGGACTGGAGATTTTTAAAGAGGAGGGGACAATCAATGGTACTGAAAACAGCAGACAAGTCAAGAAGAATTAGAGTACTAGCCTTTGGAATATGTTGTTTGGTACTTTGGCAAGAGCTTTGTGGATTTTTGAGCATGGAAGCAAGATTGCAGAGGATCAAATAAAGATTTGCAAGTGAGGTAATTAGTTAAAAGGCCACTTAATTACACTGAGGTAAATGGCCCTTTAAGCAATTGTAGATGGGCATTCAAGATGTTTAGAGGCTAGAGGAATACAAAGGTAGGGCAGCAGTTGGAGTGAGAGTAGATGTCAAGTGTCTTTAGAATGGGTGTACTTTTTGCATGTTCAACAACAAAAAATATTCTGCTCCTCCCCCAACGGGAGCCTGGTATTTTATTTAGCACCAGAGCCCTCCATTCACTAGCTCCATCATTGATTGAGGATTTTCACCTGATAACCCCAGTCTTATAGTATCACCCTGAGACTGGCAAGAATACAAGTCATTTCTTGCCAGCCTTTTCCAGTGAGTATAGTACAGGTTTCAGTACTGTCACTCACGTCTGTGGAAGTATAGAGGTGTTTCCATTTAAGACAGACTTTTCAAAACGATGACATCACCACTCACAGCAGCCTGATCTGTGTCATCATACTCTAACATCTGCTAACACAAACTCAATAGCTACTCATTGGTTATAATTCAAAAATACCCCATTGAAAAAAAAGCTTTCCTTTTATATTCGTTCCTGATCGAAAAAAATGTATGCAACAAAAATTTAGGATATGCACATTGAAGGATCTTCCATCTTCTTGAGGTAATATTTTACTTTCATATCAGTTATAATTTTAGTATTATTAATGAATTTTAAAGATTTTTACATAAAATATTTTTTAATCTTTTAAATAATTGAATATGAATTTTTATTAATGCCTAATAAAAACATCTGTCTGCAAACAAACTAGGAAAGGTCCCTCTATATTCTCCCACAGAGCTGACCAGGGGAGCTTACACCATTAGAAACAAATGCTGTCTTTCTCTATCAAAAAATTATCCAGAGAACATGGATAGTTGAAAGGAGACACGTTTCTATAACTAACAAGGAATTAAAATAATGCATAAAAATGTTGATGAGATAATATGTTAATAGAAATTGTTTATTCTCTTCTCACATTTTAATACACTTTACACTCTGATAAACCATACACTTACAACTAAACAACGGGAAGATGAGATGAAAACATTTTTCAAAGTATGACTTTTTCTTGTAAAGCTAGAGGCAAAATGTTGTCATTGTGGATCCTTTTGAGGAAATTACTAAGACATTTCCCAAGACTCCATAGATTGCTGGATAGTTAGTTCCTCAATTGCGGCAGTTAAAATCATGTTGAAAATGTCTTGCACTAGATTTGTTTTTCTCACTTTTATTTTTGTAACACTTTTTTACACATCTTTTTTATATTAATAAGAGGTAAAAATTATTTGGCAAAATAAAGGTTTTACACAAAGTGTCCACTGACCCAATACCCCCTCCCCCCCCCCCCCCCCCAAAAAAAAAAAAAAAATATATATATATATATATATATGAGTTTAAAACAAAAAGAGATGGCTGTAATTATTTGCAAGACAGACTTTGAAAATAAATACATTTACTATGAAAGTGAATCTTCCTATAACAGTCAAACAAATAGAAAAAAAAACAAGTATTTCACTTTTAGGCGTAGTAGCGTATGTATCTATCAATACCAAATCATATAATGTAGAAGGATTATTCACATATGTAAATAAACAATAAGACATTTGTAATTGGTGTTTTATAATTTTTCATAACCATCAGTTATAAAATAAAAAAATTATTGAAAGAAAAGAAAAACGTATTTTTAAAACATATTAAACATAGATCTACATACAAAATGTACATCTGGTAATGAACAAATCAAGTTTTAATTTATCTTTCTGTGCAATTTCACCAAATTATATCAGAGTTTAATGCATTTAATGAATGGAGGGTAAAACAAACAATTATGTATGACTGTAGCTTTAGTAGATTTGCAAACAGGGTCAGACCATTCTCCATGAATAATACACATTGAGGAAATACATTTCTAAAAATCCACATGGAGATTATCATAATGGGCAGACAAGACTCCATAGATTGCAATGTGGCCAATTGAATAGGGCTCTAAATAAGCACATAGCATATTTTTTTAAAGAAGTTTTTAGTTAGTAAACATCTATCCAAAAGCAAGGTCTTTACTAACTAAAAACTTCTGTAAAAAAAAAATGCTCTGTGCTTTTATAGAGCCCTATTCAATTGGCCAAATCACATTTGAATGAGGCCCTATGTATTGTAGCACAAGCCCAAGAAAAGGAAGAGCAAAGATATAACCTCATACAATTATATGTCAAACATATAACATAAAGTGATTAAGATTAAAAATCAAAGACAATCCAAATAAATGTTAATCAATAGAAATTAGTTATATTCAAGAACAAACTGAACTGGCTCTACAAAGAGTGACTTATAAATCACTATATCAATTACAAAACAAACATTTATAAGGGAGATAGGGTTGAATGATTGTCAATACGTTTCAAATACGTCAGGGGCATGGGCGTAGGAGCTTAAAAAATCTGGGGGGGATAACTACATACAATAGTGGCGCACTATTCAATATAAACACAATGGCCCCTATTCAATTGTTTCATTGATTTCCTCTGTGAATCCATTTGATCCTATTGTAAGTTGTATTTTATTCTGGAAGCTCTTTTGCATCCAAAGTCCTCTCTCAGGTGACAAATCACTAGCATGAAAACAAGTAATGGCTGAAGTAAAGCATAATGCATTATTATTCAGGCAGTCCTGTATTTAAAATATACTATTTTAAAGAATTAGACTTGCACGTAGGTAAATAAAAGGTTTTTAGAATGTAACAAATATAAAACAAATATATAAAATACTGGACACTAGTTTAAAATATTTATCTGTCCATATTGTTGGTATTTTTCTCCTGGATTTAACTGGGCTTATAGTTGCTCTTTCTCTTTTTTAGTTTGTAAAAATATTAAATACAACATCTAATTTATTACTTTTTATATGCAATTATACTGTAGTAGAAGCTAGCATTTTGGTTCCACAGTGAGTTTCCATCTGTACAGTTGGAATGAGGCAGTTACAGTTACCAGTACTTCATTATGGTTAACTGAAAGCTAATTAGTTTATAAAGACCTAAGCCCCTAATCAATTGCAAGCCGCAGATTACGTTATACCCACCGTATGTCTGCGGGTATTTGCTACAATTACAGAGTGATTCAATTGAACAAGCCCTCAAGTTACCGGCCGAAAGACAAAATTGTAAACTATGTGGTATTTCAGAGCGTGATCATGATCAATTAAGCAAGGCCATAACTCTAACTGTTGTGCAATTGATTCTAATGTCTTTCATCGCTTTCCCCGTCTTTAAAAGTGCAGTATTGACCATTTATTTGGCATTTACATTGCAAGATCAGGTGTTTAACCCCTTTGCGAGTCCTGTCTTGTACCTGTAGGTTTTTTTTTCTACATTTGCCGTTTATGGGTGAGAAAACATTTGCAGGTTTGAGGAATTGTAGCGATTTACGATTTTAGCATTTGTAACTTTTGCGGGCTTGGAAGATCAAAGGTTTAGATGGGCTCTAAGTTATGATTTTGACAACCGCAGGGATTTTCAGCCTGTAACCCGTAGATAGTTTGCGTCTCGCTAAAAGACGCCAATTAAATTGCAAATTAGTTTACAGGCTCCATTACGGGCTCCAGTAACTTACAATTGCTCAATTAAATAGTGTAAAATGTTTTTTAATATCAAAGGAATGGTACTTATCCATCACCAATGGAACATCTGAGGCAATACAGATTCTCCATTAATTCTAATTGTATCAGTCACAGTCTAGTATGGATGAATGCTTAACAGCTATCCTGAAGATTTTGAGAGACCTCCCTGCAGAGTAACTCAGCTTGATGAAAAATAACTTTGAGGAGTGGGCAAAGACGATACAAAACAGAAATAAATATATGGTAATTTTGGATTATTTTAATACATGCATAAGACTTTGGTGTCAGAGATTGTTGATATGTTCCAGCAGTTTTTTTTTTTTTTAAATAATTAATATTTTATTTAGGACAAGTCATTTTTATATAACAATTTAGCATAGCATAGAAAAGTCTCTCATACAGCAATAAAACATAAGCAGAAAAAAGAGTGAAGAACAGATCAAAAATACACAAAAGTCTAGACATCCTGTCCTCCGTAACCTGCTATGCAAACATGGTCTAGCGAATATCCAAAATTTTCAGCAAAATGGTATAAATAGAGCATATAAGGATAAACATGAACTATAGGCTCCTAGTGCCCCAACCATATTGATATGGACCATCTATTATCCGAATTCCATACGACTTTCTATTCCATGATGAAAAAGGACGTCCTATCTTTTTTTTATTTTCTTTTACATTCTGAAGTATGCTTACTTACATCCATTTTACAAGAATATCTATCCAACATTAAGCTTCCTCCGCTAATGCTTACTTGTGTTAACATATATAGAATATTCAGTACCTGTGAGCTCCCTCATCATCACTCCAAAAGCTTCCATCCAGATGTGAAACACCCGTCCTCTCCAGCCGCCACCATCCACCGACTTCCCGAATTGACCCATCCTATCCCAACCTAGATCTGTATACTATATTTGGACATCAACCAGGGAGACCACGTGCTAGTAAACTGAGGCATTGTGTTCTGTAGTGAGTTGGCTATTCTCTCATTTATCATTATATAATTTATTTTTGTTATAATTTCTTTAATTGATAGTGTGGAAGTTTTCCAGTTTTTGGCTATGCAATTTTTAGTGGCCAAGGTCCAGAATTGCCAAAGTTCATTCTGCTCTCTAGATAGATCGTTATTTTTCAATCCTAGCAGGCATGTTTCAATTTCGGGTCTCATGTTACTTTTTGTGATTTGTGTAAACAAGTCAGAAAGTTCTCCCCATAGCTTTTGTGTTATGGGGCATGTCCACCAGATATGTAAAAAATTCCCTTCTGTTTTGCATCCCCTAAAACATTCTCAATTTACGTTTTTGTCAAATTTTGCCATCCGTTGGGGAGTGTAATAGGTTCTGTGTAGTACCTTAATAGAGGTCTCAAGTAAACTGTATGTATATGAGCCTCTTGTCAGATTAGTACAGATTCTTTTCCAGGTTATGGGATCTAATTCCCTTCCTAGGTCCTGCTCCCACTTTACCATAAATTTAGTTTTTTGTGTATTCTGAAACTCCATCAAGTAAGAGTATATGTAACCTAAAGTGCCTTTCATTGAGGGAATCTTTGCGCATATAGATGACCAACTTGTATGTTTAGGGTTCCCATACCTATGGGTTAACGAAGAGATCCAATGTCTAAACTTCCGGTAGTTCCACAATTCCCTCTCCGGAATTTGAAATCTGGATATGATAGAGGTGTGCGTTAACAGGGCCTCCGTGGAAAACCATTCTCCTATTCTCATTAAAGGGCTGGTCTGCCACCATATTCTAGAATTTGAGCTAAGAGTGGCCCCAAACTCAGGGAAGGATGTTAAGGACATCAGTGGCGATAGGGGTGAAACCAAGTTGCTCGAGTTTTTAAGCCTATCCCAGGTCTTAAGGATCGTATATATTATTGGGTTAGTATGTTTGTATCTCGTATCTATTTTTGCTATCTCCCAGATCACCGTATCCCATGAATGGGGTTTCATCTGCCAATTTTCAATAAAGGTCCATAGTGGTTGCAGTTTACTAGAATGAGTTATAGGAATGCACGCCAGTCGTGCTGCTTGTAAATAAAGCCTCAGGTTGGGACAAGAAAGACCCCCTTTTTGCCTACTCCTGAACATTGTTTTCCTCGCGATACGTGGTGGTTTATTACGCCAGATAAATCTAAGTATTGTATTCTGGAATTGATCTATTTCCCTCATACATAAATTGATTGGTAAAGTTCGAAAAAGATATAGAATTTTTGGGAGCACTGTCATTTTTACTGATGTTATACGACCCGTCCATGAGATTTGATATTTAGACCAGGTCCTCAAGTCTTCCGTCAGCTGTCTAATTAATGGTGGGAAGTTAGCTTTATATAAACCCGCTAAATTTTTGGTAAGATTGATTCCAAGGTACTTGATTGAATTTTTAGGCCATTGAAAATTGTATGCCGCCTTCAATGTTTCTATTATAGGCCCTGGAACCCCTACCCCCAAGGCCTCAGTTTTTTCTTCGTTAATTTGTAGCCCTGACATGGCCCCGAATTCCCTTATCGTAGACAACAATTTAGGTATAGAGTTTACAGGTTCCGTCAAAGTGCATAAAAGATCATCTGCAAATAATGAGCATTTCAGGTGGTGGTGACCTATCTGCAGACCCCCGATCTCCCCCTCGCTTCTTATTTTTTGGGCCAGAGGCTCAATAGCTAATGCAAATAGTAGTGGGGACAAGGGGCACCCTTGCCTGGTACCCCTTTGGATGTCTACCATTGCCTCTCCTGACCCAGGTAATCTGAAATGAGCTGTAGGATTTTTATATAGTGTTCTAATAAGATGTATAAAATGTCCTTTAATACCGAATTTAGCTAGTACCGCATATAAATAAGGCCACTCTACTGTGTCAAATGCCTTCTCCATATCCAACGCCAATACACAGAGAGGCGTCTTATTTTGGGAGGCTAAGTGTATTACATTCATGGTCCTACGAATATTATCCACCGTTTGTCTATGTTGTATGAACCCAGTCTGATCTTTATGAATTAGGGTCGGGAGAAACTTTGCCATCCTATTTGCTATAATTTTAGTTAATAATTTAATGTCCCCATTCATAAGGGATATGGGTCGGTAATTTTTCGGCTCCAGGGGATCCCTCCCCTCCTTAGGGAAAACTACCAAGTTCGCTTTATTGAGTTCCGGGGGCATAGATCCCCCATTTAGTATTGCGTTAAATAGACAACTAAGATAAGGGGCTAAGACGTTCCCAAATATCTTGTAATAAGAGTTGGTGAAGCCATCTGGCCCTGGGGCCTTCCCTGATTTCAGGCTTTTAATGGTTTCTAATATCTCATCTACACCTACTTCCGCATTGAGATCCTCTAGGTCTTGCTCAGAGGCTTTAGGGAGATCGCAGGAATCAAGGTAAGATCTGAGAGCTTCCGGGCTCGGGTTTATCTTTGTCGAGTAAATTGAGTTATAAAACTCCCTAAATGTGTGTTTAATTTCTCTTTGACTCACTGTTATCCTCCCAGTCTTAGTTTTAACCCTCAGAATTCGAGAAAATGCTGTTTTAGTCCGAAGCTTCCGTGCCAGAAATGAGTCTGGTTTATTAGCTTTAGAGTAAAACAGCTGACTCGTCCGTCTCAGGGCGCTCTCTGTCCTGTGCGAAAGCAAGGCATCTAGTTCTAGTCTAGCATCATCTATACTGTTGCGAAGTCTTATGGTGGGGTGTGTTTGATTTTGTAACTCTAAATCTCTTAATTTAGTATTAATTTCCTGTTCCTGACGCATACTGTTTTTTTTTTACAACTGATGCCATCTTGATACATGACCCCCTAATATAGGCCTTGTGGGCCATCCACACCCATCCTATATTTGATCCCGGGGTATTATTTAGTTCAAAATATTGTTGTATCTCTTTCCTTATCTGTGTCATTAGCGCCGGATCCGCCAGCATACGTTCATTTATTTTCCAGGAATATGGAGTCTTAGCGTCACCACCAAGGTCCACATCCAAGGAAACTGCCGAGTGGTCCGACCACGGGCATACCAAAATTTCCGATCCCCTGGTCTGGTCAAAAAACTTTGAGGTCACTAAGATCGTGTCTATCCTTGAGTAGGTCCCGTGCGTATGAGAATAGTAAGTATATTCGCGTCTATTGGGATGGTGTCCCCTCCAGGCATCTACTAGGCCCAATCTGTCTAATACCTTTTTAATCTGTTTTAGTTTCTGCGAGTATCTATTAGAGACCTGGGAGCTCGAGCGATCTAGCCCTTGCTCTAGAACAAGATTGAAGTCCCCCCCTATCACCACCAGACCTTCTGAATAAGATTCTACCTTTCTCAGCATATGTAGTAGGCTTTTATGGGGTGCCACCGTATCCGCATAAAAGGATACCAGCGTTAGTTTGATCTCTTGTATTGTTCCCTGCAAGATGACATAATGCCCATCTTTATCTATCGTTTTGGCGTCTATCTGAAAGAGGAAGTTGCGGTGAATGAGTATGGTGGCTCCTGCTTTTTTGGTCCGTTGGGTAGAGGAGTGGTATATGGGATAATCCTTGTTTAAATACGAAGGAATGTGATTTTTTGCAAAATGCGTTTCCTGCATAAATATTACGGACGGTTTCTTTGTCTGGTAGTACAGGAAGGCTTTCCTTCTTTTAAATTGGGAATTAAAGCCCTTAACATTATGTGTTAAAAAACTATACTTATCCTTAATAACCTTAGTCATTTCTGTCTTGTATCCTAAGATAGTCTGGTCTAATCTGCTTACCTTGTTTTGGTTGCAGCCGGGATGGATGGGGCGACCGAAGAGGTGTTTGAGCCATGACAAAAGGCTCCTTGAAGCCATTGTAGTGATGACAGTCGAGCATATACTTCTGGAGGAGAAAAACATAATAAGGAGTCAGGTTAACATTAGAGGAGTTCACAAGGAGATCATTATCTTTGCAATCATCAAGAAATACTATTATAAACATTGCTTTTAATACACATAGCTTCCTACGCCAGTCGTCTAACCTGGCTTCTAGGGGAGAGAGTAATGGACCTGCCATCCTCTAGTACCGCCCCGTTAGGAAGGGGTAAGAGGTTTCTTTGGGGTAAAGAAACTCCAACTAAGAAGAGGGGGAATTCCCTCAACACATCAAATTATTCGGCTAATATTATAACTAGCAACATATTAACTAGATTCAAAAAATCACAACTGTAAATAACAACATTTTTTTTTTTTTTAAAGATTGAAAAAAAAATTCTCTGGGCACAAGAGTTCTGAGTTATAAGTCCCATGACTCAACCAGGACGTTTCCGGTATCTCTTTAACTTGAGGTTCAGACAATTTCTCTTCTCTTTTTTTTTTTGTTTTCCTATAGTTTTGAATTATAAATTATCCAAGTCCTTCCATTTCTGGACAAATCCTCAGTTCCTCCCCCCGAGTCTTGGTGAGTTTCTCTGGGGGTTTTGTCGTGGCATCTAATGTATTTGTCTCCTTAGTTCTGTTTCTGTTCTTTTGAGAAACTGTGTTCCACTGTCTCTTAGGAAGAGGATTCCAAGCTGCACCCTGGCTTTTAGGCTCTCTATCTCCGCCATCGGGAGTAATATGTAGCATTTGTAAGAGAGTTTGACAATCCTCCAAATTGTGGGTCGTGTGAGTTTTTCCCTTATACTGAAAAATCAGGGCAAAAGGGAAGCCCCATCGGTATTGGATTCCGTGTTGAATGAGTATTCCCAAAACCGGTTTCATTTCTCTTCTCTTGGCCAGTGTGACCGGAGAGAGGTCTGCAAAGACCATAAGCTGAGCATCATCTGGTCCTCTAAGATCCGAGATTTTTCTGGTTGCGTCTAGAATTGAATCCCTTGACTGTTGTCGGGAAAGTCGAACGATTACATCTTTGGGGGTATCCACATTTCTAGTAGCTCCTAGCGCCCTGTGCGCTCTTTCTATATCAACATCTGCTATTGCCCCTTCAGGTAAGATCACAGCAAGCAAGTCCATAATATATCTTTTCAGATTAATTACCGCTCTTGGTATACCCCTCACTCTTATGTTATGTCGTCTCGAGCGATTCTCTAGATCCTCATATTTGTCCTCTAGAGCCGCAATACGAGACGTGTTGTGATGTACCTCCCTCCTATCTTTTTCGTGAGCTTCCACTAATTGATCTACTGTTTCTTCAAGTTGATGGGTTCTTTGACCTAGATCTTGAATGTCTTTCCTGATTGCGTCCACCGTTTTAGTCGTGTAAGCTTGGAACAGTCTTTCAATTTGTGCTATTGCACTTTTGGAGAGTTTTATATCCATCTGGGATGCATTTTGGATATCCTCCCCCTCCGATTCATCTGATAGGTCAGATCTCCCTTCTCTAGGAGTTTCAGGAGGCTTGCAGTAATCTGTAATTCTCTTGAGTGGGAGGGATTTTTTACTTTTTCCCATATTGAACTCCAGTGCACTTTTCACAATATAAGGTGTGCTATAGTTCCTGCCCAGAAGCAGATCCAATCCAGAAATGTGCTCCTGTTAGGTTAGGATTCCAGTTTGTTGTTTTACAAGTTGTGGCGTAATATGTTGCTAAGCCATGATCTGTCAAGGTTTCCCCCTGCGGACCATACTAGGCTTGCATTTCACTCTTTACACATACCAGCAATATCCAATAGGTAGTTAGAGTAGTTAGATTGTTCATAGATAGTAAAGGTCTTGTCCAATTTTAATCAGAGTCTTAAACAGCCGTGATCCAGAGTAGTAGTGCTAAACTGCTTTGCCAGTCGCCACATTCGTCTGTGCAGCTGTGTTTGCTTCCTGGGTGTTGTGTATCTGATGCTGTTTGTAGGCCTTGTATAAGCTGTAGTACTAAGAGTATCTCTTGTAATGGAGATGTGGCATATATAGAAGCCTAGGCTCCTGTAGTATAGCAGGGTACTCACTGTTCAGGTCCAGGCAATTAATCCTTGTCCTTAGAGACCCAGGAGTTGTGGGAGTAGAGAGGCTGTGACTTCTTTACTAGGCCTGATATTTAAAATGGCCGCCACCCGTTTTCGCGGGCTTTTCCCGCGACCTGTTGTACCTTGGGCTGCAGCTCTAGTTGGTTTCAGGCCCCTGACACCCCTCCGGCCGGAACCAGCCGCCACCGGACGTCTCTGGGGAGCCTTTAGAACTCCTTTGGGGTACCCCCTTCACCTGGGCCTGGTCCGGAGCTCCCTCCTCGGGAGTAGCTAAGATGGCCGCCGCCTGTTCTCCCCAGGCCCCTGCTGAGTCTCCTAGAGACTGGGTACTCTCTCCTGGCCTCTCCGCTCAGCTCAATCGGGACCCCCAAGCGTCAGATCGCTAAGGCTCTCTCCAGCCTTCTCCTTCCTGCAGCTCCCAGCAGGGATGCGAGTGAGAGTGCTGTCTGCGCCCGTCTCCCTCCGTCTTTGCCTGTGGGCCTCTGTGCCTCCGATATTAACCCCCCGGAGTGCCATGGGGCTTAAGCTTCGACCTCTCCTGCTCCCCCAACCTCTTTTGAGGTGAGTTTTATGTATTTAGGGCAATTAATAAGCCCAGATGGGTGCTTTAAGGCAGTTCCAGCAGTTTTTATGTTTTGTAAGTACAATCTTTCATGTGTGTATTAAAATACCCTAATCTTACTGTGTCTCACCCTCTGACTGTTGACGTACCCCGAGGTTCAGTCCTAGGCCCCCTCCTCTTATCATAATGCAGTCTTTCTCCTATCACATTATCACATCACTGTAAATCAAGGCTCCCCCTCCTACCATATCACTGTGTAACACAGTTATCATATAACTGTATCAGTGGCGGAGCTAGTACATGGGGGGCCCCGGTGCAAAAAGAAAAGCTACTATACGACTATATAACACAGGCTTCATGATACTTTACAAGGGGTAACTAGTGTGTGTGAGGGTAGGTGGGAGATAGTGATGATGAGGGAAAAGAAGGGGAAGGGAACAGGAATTGGCAAAGAGCAAGAAGCAGAAGGCTGAGAGGGGAGGTAAAAAGTGAAGAGAAGTGAAGGCTGGTAAAAATTAATTTCAATATTGTGTGCAAATACTTTTCATGCTGCTCTTGGCAGGTAGCTATTGACGGCCTATTGCATTCTCCCAGGGTTGTTAAAAAAGATGTGAGTCAAAAGCTTTCCTGGGTCAAAGCTTTCCTGGGAGGCACATACTGCTCCAAAGTACTGGTGCTTAGTGGCAAACTCTGATAATGCATGATTAAGTTTAATTTCAGCTCTCCATTCATATAAATTTGGTGGGGGATTTGTTCCCCCCATCCCATCCAGTTCCTACTCCACTGATCAGGGGTGTGTTTCCCTCTAAGCCCACGAGGCCCAGGTCAAGGGCAACAAATAGTTTAGGGGGCGGCAGGCTGCCCGAAGATGCAGTGCAGTACATTACAATATGTTTTCATATGCACAGAAATGTCTATATGTAGTGATATATCTGTCTGTAAGTGTACACTATCTGACATACCATGTATATTATAAATTTATATTTCAAATTATGATTTGAGATATAGAAAGGGGAAACAAGGAGCTTCAAATGGGGTGTGGGTGGGGGGCACAAATCTGCTTTGCCTAGGGCAGTATAAAACCTAAACACACCCATGAAATACTTGCTCTCAGATTCTAAATGTGTTTCATGCCAAGTGATTCTTGAGGAACAGTTTGTGACCACAAAATTATAGAATACATATTTGCTACCCATTATACCTCTACATTATGTAATCTAAATGATATTCAGAATGTAATTACACTATGTAACTAAGAGATTAAAATTGTTTTTCTGTTCTAAAGAAAAATTAACTTTTTGTAGATAAAGAAGTCAATCTAGCTATACAAAATCTAAAAGACAATAAATCATCTGTACCCATTGGATTGACCAATTACTACTATAAAATCTTTGCAACATTATTAATTCTGAATCTTACTTTAAGACTCAATAATAGATAATGGATTTTCTGGTGACATATTAGAAACAAGGATCACAACAAGCCTTAAAAAGTTAAAGATCCAATGGACTCATCCAGTTACTGACCAATTTTTTACCCAATAGAAAGTATAAACTATATGCTAAATATTATGATCAGTTTTGCCCTGTTCTTACCAATCGACTTCCCTGTCATGATCAGTCTATCGTTCCACCACTAATCAAACACTGCCATGACGACCAAGGAAGTTTCCAAACAAGTAAGTGACAATGTTGTTGAGAAGTACAAGTCAGGGTTAGGTTATAAAAAAATATCCAAATCTTTGATGATCCCCAGGAGCACCATCAAATGTATCATAACCAAATGGAAAGAACATGGCACAACAGCAAACCTGCCAAGAGACGGCCACCCACCAAAACTAACAGACCGTGCAAGGAGGGCATTAATCAGAGAGGCAGCACAAAGACCTAAGGTAATCCTGTAGGAGCTGCAGAGTTCCACAGCAGAGACTGGAGTATCTGTACATAGGACGACAATAAGCTGTATGCTCCATAGAGTTGGGCTTTATGGCAGAGTGGCCAGAAGAAAGTCATTAATTTCGTTAAAAAAAAAGATGGCATGTTTTGAGTTTGCAAAAAGGCATGTGGGAGACTCCCAACATGTATGGAGGAAGGTGTTCTGGTCTGATGAGACTAAAATTGAACTTTTCGGCCATCAAAGAAAATTATTTGTCTGGCATAAACCCAACAAATCACATCACCCAAAAGAACACCATCAGCTGGGAATGGGAAACTGGTCAGAGTTGAGGGAAAGATGGATGGTGCTAAATACAGGGATATTCTTGAGCAAAACCTGTACCAAAACCTTGTTTAAGGGGAAACATGTAAATGTGTTGGAATGGCCTAGTCAAAGCCCAGACCTCAATCCAATAGAAAATCTGTGGTCAGACTTAAAGATTGCTGTTCACAAGCGCAAACCATCCAACTTGAAGGAGCTGGAGCAGTTTTGCAAGGAGGAGTGGGCAAAAATCCCAGTGGTAAGATGTGGCAAGCTCATAGTGACTTATCCAAAGGTGGCTCTACAAAGTATTGACTTTAGGGGGGTGAATAGTTATGCACATTGACTTTTTCTGTTATTTTGCCCTATTTGTTGTTTGCTTCATAATAAAACAATAAAAAACATCTTCAAAGTTGTGGGCATGTTCTGTAAATTAAATTATGCAAATACTCAAACAGTTCATGTTAATACCATGTTGTGAGGCAACAAAACATGAAAAATACTTTTGCAAGGCACTGTATGTTTCAGAATCACTTTTAAATATTCACTCATTGAGCCTGTTATACTCTAGACTTGATAGAGTGAGGGTCGCAAATATCACTGTCTCTGACAAGATGAATATTTTATGAATTTCAACAGCATGTTTTTTAAATACTGATTTTAGAGACATCTGCTGCCTTGGTGAAGTGATCAAAAGAACCTGGTGGATCTGCTCGGCAAGTTTGGCCATAACAGCCTTATCAGGCCAGACTGAAGAAAACAGATCTACACAAACAATTTGTCATTAGTTTTGATAATATGCAAAACCAGAATTCTTACTGTATACTAATAAAGATTGATGTACAATACTCTACTGTGTCTGTGTAATTTTTAACCTCTAGGACACGCATAGCATCTGGCATTAATCCATTAATAGGTGGGTCCCTATGAACTCACATGGTGATCTAATCAATAACTAAGGGGGACCCCATGGAATTCTATGCTATTACCATGGACCCAATGGTACCTAAAATTAACCCCTATACCATTGGGGCCCCTAACTTTAACACCTATACCATGCGGTTTCCTATGGACCCCCATGGTATACTATAATATGGACTCCCATAGCACCCTAACTACTACCATAGTGGTCCTTATACTAAAACTTTCAAAATCGTCAAAACTAATTCTCTTACAAAAAATAAAAAAAGTCTTCCATCATCATTAAAAAATGTGTCCAGTTCTTGCTTGATGGAAGCCCTTGGTCCTCATACAAACAATTAACTTTATTAACGGAGCTCCACCTCTAAGCAACTCCCCAACTCCCCTTACAACAGTCCATGGAGACATCTCTCACAAAAGTTACTAATGACTTGCTTACCGCCAAGTCAAAGAGTCATTTCTCTATTCTAATTATCCTGGATCTCTCTGCTGCCTTGGACACATTTGATCACTATCTTCTTATCCAAACTCTCATCTCTCTTGACATCCTTGACACTGCTCTATCTAGGTTCACATCTAAACTTGATGCCTCTTCTTCACTCAGCCCTCTAACTTTCGGCATACCTCAAGGTTCAGTTCTTTTCTCCATCTATACATCCTCCCTTGGTGCCCTAATAAAATATTTTGGATGTCAGTATCATCTATATGCAAACGACACTCAAATCTACCTCTCTGCACCTGATCTATCCCCCTATCTTCTAGCTTAAGTTGCCAACTGCCTCTCTAGCATATCCTCCTGGGTCCGCCTGTCTACTCAAACTCAACATGTCTAAGGCAGAGCTCCTTATCTTTCCACCCTCTTCCTCATCTTCCACTCCTCACATATCTCTCACTGTTGACAATGCCATCATCACTCCCACCGCCCAGGCTCACTGTCTTGGGGGTCTACTGGATCTTGTCCAGTTTTTGTCCAGATCTTGTTTCATTCATCATATACAATCAATCATAAAATCTCCAAAACATGTCACACAACTAAAATTCTAATTCACTGTCTCATTATATCTCACCTAAACTACTGCAACTATCTCCTAGCTGGCCTCCTTATCACCCAGCTGTATCCACTCAAATCCATATTGAACGCATCCACTACACTCAACTACCACACTCAATGCTTAGTGTCTGCAGCACCTCTCTGTCAGTTACTCCACTGGCTTCCCATAGCCTCCAGAATAAAATTTAATCATGACCCTAACATATAAAGCCCTCAACAATAATGCACCATCCTATATCTCTGCTCTCATCTCAAAATACTCCCCTACCCGCCCTATTTGCTCTGCTAATGACATTCTTCTCTTCTCCTCTCTTATCACCTGCTCTCACTCCTGCCTTCAGGACTTTTCTCTTGCTGCCCATAATCTTTGGAACTCCTTGCCTCGCTACACTAGACTCAAATCCTTAAAAACCTCATAAAAAATGCATCCCTTTAAAGAAGTTAATCATAATTTGCCTTAATATGTACACTGCATCTATCCCTCAATCTGAGCAATCTGATTGGTCTAAATTATTAAAAATTGATATTGAGCAGGATGACAACCCGAAAAAAAATATGTCTGAAATATGATTGACATCTATTTTAGCCAATCAGAACGCTCAAAACTCCGATTTAAGCTGCAGCAAGAATGGCAACAGCCATTTGCTCCTAGGAGGTGTGGCATGTTTTTTTTTTACAAAGGGTTCTTTCCTGGCCCAAAAGATGAGGACCATGGGCTTTAAACAAGGGTGACGAGGACTAGAACCTCTTCAATCAAGTCAGATAGCCCTCCTAAGTCCAGGTCAGAAGATTGAGGACCATGGCGTTGATGATCATCACTGAATGATCATGAGGCCAAGGCAAGTACTATTGATTAATTTTATTTTACAGGTTTACTGCTTTGGACAATAAAGGAGGTAAGGAGGGGTACAGCAGTGACGGTCAATAAGGTAAACTGTGTTTTTAAACACTAATTTCTGGCTAAAGAATTAATTTGCTGGCGCTTGCCCATGTAACTTTAATACTAATTAATGGTGAACTAAAAACAGGTTTTACACGAACATTATTTACACTGACCCTTTCATGTGATTTTTCTAACTTTTTGTAACATTTAAAACACCACTATTTAAATGCATACTAGACAATTTTGGCTACAGTGGATCCTTTAATAGATGTGTATCTCTAATTCAAAGGTATAATATGCTTTTAAATTGTAATCTTTTTTTATAAAAAAAAATCTGTTTATTACGGCTACTGCTACTGTTCTCGTATCCCATGATTTAAGATGGCATTAGGTGGAAACATAATAAAAACAGTAATTAAAAGAGTGGTCATTTTTTGCATGCAGTAGACATTCTGAGCCCAGATTCTTGTTAAGTAATTTATCACATTACACTTTGTACAAAACCACAAAACCAATTTGTGTTGTGCCTATAAATAACATGTAATGCTTTGATTTGCATTTTGATGTGTTACTTTACAAGTGTTCTGTAATAAAACAAGTCGCTGTTTTTAGTACACTTTGGTCCTAGTGGCAACTAACTCCTTCACATATCAATGTTATTAGTACACTCTGATCCCAAGAGAGTCCTTATAAATGGAAAGCTCCACCAAAATACAAGTTGCTCTTATATGAAAGAGTACACTTATGGAACTTCAAAATAAACATGTAAATATTTTAGCACTTGCCTTTCATTGCTACAAAAACGCTTTATAATTTAGTTGATGTGAGCTGCTGGAGAGCACAGAAAAATAATGGAACTATCACAGCATCCCCTTCTGGATCGCTACCTTGTCATGGTGAAGGAGCTTGTGTACTTCAATGAAGCTGTGGGCTATACCATACTTACCTTACAAAGCCCTCAACAACAGCGCACCCCTGTACATCTCTGCTCTCATCTCCAAATACTCCCCCACACGCCTTCTTCATTCTGCTAACGACCTGCCTCCAGGGCTCCTTGCCTTGCTCCACCAGACTATCCTCCTGACTCAAATCCTTCAAAACCTCACTAAAAACACATCTCTTTAAAGAAGCCTATAACCTTCCATCCTAACATGCACAACACTACTCTCTCCCTACTGTACCACACATGAACATTAACCTTTAGATTGTAAGTCTGCGAGTTTCAATCCTGCAAGGTGTTTTGGGGAAAACGCTATGGACACCGGATTCCAAGCTCAAAGACAGGGCTGTCGATTCATCGCAATGTGTGAATCTTGATTTTGTCTTTGCTTGGAACTTAACTTATGTATAGTGCTACAGAATATGCTGGCGCACTACAAATAGACAATAATAATAATAATAATAATACCATGTAGTGGGCACCCCGACCCCACCACGCTCACCAACAGCGCGCCGAGAACTACGCCGCAGAAAAGAGCGCGCCCAACAACTGGGCGCATCCCAGCATCCCATCACCCCCATCACTCTTACTGAGTAAGAGCCAGCAATGTTCCATTTTACCTGCCTCCCCTCATAGTCCCCTCATAGTCAGGCGCCTCATAGTCAGCCAAGGCGCTGTCTCCCCACTGTCTCCCATCTCCAAGTGCATCCTGAGCCCAGTGTGAAGGCAGAGCTGTCATGTGAGGGAAGCTAGGATGCAGGGTGGTGTCCTAGGGTCAGGGTGCCGTCGGTCCACGCATCCATCGGCGCACTGAGTACGCTGTTGGTGAGTGCGCCATGGTTGTGCTACCCCATGTAGGGTTACCCAAGATGGACAGGTCATAGCAGAGAGATCAGACAAATCAGTGTACACTGACAAAGGAACTGGCAAACCAATCCAGTATATTTGCCTAGAAAACCACATGCACCACCAGTAATAGATAGATGTGCCTGCTTCCATGTGGTCACCAATAGTCAGATACGACTGAAGGACTGAGCAACAACAACATCTCATCTGCAATTGTATTGACTATTGAGCTGTCTCAGCTTTCCTGGCGTCAGTGACAAAACTGAAACTTAAAATGGCAGCTTCTACTGTCCTCAGACTTGGAGGAATAATTAGACACATGTCCTATCTTCTTACACAGATAGTTAATCTTCTCTAAACTTTAAACATAAATGATCACTTTAGTGGTCTTATAAAATGGGTCTCTAAAGAATATTTAGATAAGACTTGATAAGAAAAAGTAAACTTTCTTAAAATGTTTTTACTATGCATATAAAAATGACTTACTCTAAACACACTGAATGAAGTAGACACCTTTTGTTTTTATTAACTTTGTAAACTGTATCTCTTATAAATGCTTTATTTCAAGACTGATTCTAGTGATTATTAATCGGTCACTTGGCTTCAGATGACATCATGCTAGAATTTATGGTAAAACACAATCTATCATGGATTATTTATGATGATATATTACATATTTATATATAAATACATACTTTGAGTGTGTAAATAATTTAGACTTATGTACTTATATCCAAGATGCCACCCCCCTCCCCCTAAATTAAATCTTAGTGTCAGACTCTTATAACACACCGAATACATTCTATCATACCCTTCTCAAGTCTCAGGGATCTTCTTTCTAGACACCCACAAGATCTCTACAACTACTATTCTAGTATTTCTCTCACCCAAAACTATAGTTTCTGATTCATAAGTGCAAAAAGGAGTCTAACTTTTTAAAATTAGCATCATATCTACCAATTGCTGGTTGGTTTCACATTAGTTTTCTGAATCTTCAAAACTATGAATATGTTTTCCTAAAGGACAAAGCCTTATTTACAGAGGCATAATCTGGAGCTGTCTGGCACCTTATCTGTACATTTTCTCCAGTCAGCAATATATTTGTTATGACTCTTTTTGTAATTACTGCTAAATATAATAAAACAAGGCAAAAGGTAGATTCAAATCACAGATAAATTATTTCAACATTAGCTGTCAAGGAAGGAAATTCATTTTCACATGATATCAGAGGAAGGAAGGGTGGCTAGCTATGAAAACACAAACACAGGTTCTCATAAATACAGTTTATTTTGAGTAGTAGACATTCAAAACTACAGACGTTCAAACACACCATTGTAATTTATTATAGAACAAAATAGAAAACCATACGGCCACAGCCCAATGTAAAAAACAAGTTAAAAGATATATGATTTAAGGGTTACTGTTACATTATTCTGACGCAGATTTATTTTTTTGTATCTTTTAGACTGCCTCTAATATGCCTAAATTACTTAGGAACTTAAGTTTTGTGTTTATACTTCATCATTTCTATTCACCCACCCATTGTGGAAGGTTTTGCTACAGTATTGACCACAAATTCCATGTGGGAACACCATATGAGGTAGTGTTAAAATGTGTAAGAACACGTGTAGATTCCTGTTATATAGCCAGGTAATGGAATACTGGAGCCTTGGCCTAATGAGCATAGGCAGGTAAATATAGTAAAATGCTATATCGATTAGGAGTGAAGGTCTCTCCAATAAGATTAAATGCTCAAGTTATAGGGCAGGAGATCCATTGGATCTGTTTTTATAACTTCCATGAGAAATATTGGACGTCTCTGTTAGTTCTAAAACAAGTTACACTGGTATTCTTCAAAGTAACCATGTGCCTGTTCACATATATGAATTATACCTGAACACTTTGCATGAAAAAGAAAATATGTCGCACTTGGCCAAAAGCCCCTCAGCATTCCTCATGCACTCTTAAGCCATCTGGGTATTTGGAACTATTCTTTCCACACACCAGGGTTGGAACAGTTGCCCACTGAGTCTCTTGGCTCATTATGGCTCACGATGCTTAGCTTTAACAACACTGATTTCTATGAAGGACTGTTGCTACCTCCTCAGCTCTTGCTTTGGAGAAGGGTTGTCAGATTAAATTGACAATTAAAATACCAAGAAAATTAACATCCAATTTGGAGATGGAATAATAAAGTTCCTCATTGTATTATATTTTATATATGTTTCTTTAACAGTAGAGTTATTTTGGAAGGCAAACAGCTTGGGCTGTTAATTTCCCTTGTCGTTCACCAGAGACTTTACAGCATCGAGATAAATAAGCCATAAAAATATTGCATCAACTAATGGAGCAAAAGTAAAAAGATTGTAACTCCTGGATCATGGATTTATGAGTGGATGAATAATATTGGCTGCTGGATTTGTATACATGTTTATGGCTTTGCATAGATAAAAAATGTAGACAGCAATGATGCAGCCATTGTCAGTTGTTTGTAAGAAGATCACTTCAACCAGCTTTAGTGCTGGACAGAATCCAGAGACCCGCCAAGGCCTTTTGTCTAGATATGAAACGAGTACATCAAGATTTGCTACTTAATAATCTCTATTAGAGACAATAGATTAGGTATATTATCCAATTAACAATATAAATTGCAATAGTGAATTATTATTATGCATCAATACTCAATATGAGTAAACTAGTAAATTGCCCGTCAAACAAGATGGTATGATTTTTATTTTTTCTCTCCCTCCCTCTTTCCCCCCTCCCCTGTGTCTCTTTCTTCCTCTCCCCTGTTTCTCCCCCCTCCCCTGTGTCTCCACCTTCCCTCCCCTGTGTCTCTTCCCTCCTCACCTGTGTCTCTTCTCCCCTTTCCTTTCCCCGGTGTCTCTACCCCCTCTCCTGTGTCTCTTCCCCCCTCTCCCCTCCCCTGTGTCTCTTCCCCCTGTGTCTTCCTCCCCCTTTCCCCTCACCTGCATCTTCCTCCCCCTCCCCTGTGTCTCTTCCCCCTCCTCTGTGTCTCTTCCTCCACCTCTGTGTCTCTTACCCTCTCTCCCCTGTGTCTCCCACCCCCACCTCCCTCTTCCCCTGTATCTTCCTCCCCCTCTTCCCTTCCCCTGTGTCTCTTCCCCCTTTCCCTTCCCCTGTGTCTCTTCCCCCTCCTCTGTGTCTCTTCCTCCACCTCTGTGTCTCTTACCCTCTCTCCCCTGTGTCTCCCACCCCCACCTCCCTCTTCCCCTGTATCTTCCTCCCCCTCTTCCCTTCCCCTGTGTCTTCCTCCCCCTCTTCCCTTCCCCTGTATCTTCTACCCCCCATCTCATTTTCATTCAAGCTAATTAAAACACAATTATTCAAATAGCAAACTGACAGATAGTCTACCCAAATGCATATTGCTAAAAAAACTAAGGACATTTCTTGTTGTTGTTTAGTCGTTCAGTCGTGTTCCGACTCTCTGTAACCAATATGGATCCCAGCACACCAGGCTCATTTGTCAGCCACTGCCAGTCACAGATCATTGCTTCAATCTTTGCCAGCATCTTTGGAGTCTTCTCTGAGGAATCCTGTCTTCTCGTGATATGGCCAAAATATTTTCAGCCTCACGATTATACCTTTGTGTGAACAGTTTTCCTTGATTTCCTGTAGTAATGATTTATTAGATCTTCTTGCAGTCCAAGGCAGTTTTCTCAACACCACAGTTAAAAGGCGCCTTCTTCTTGCGCCTTTAATCTTTCAAAGCATTAGAGTCTTCTCTAGGGTATACTGTTTTCTCCTGATATGGCCGTAATATTTGAGCTTCAGCCTCATGATCATACCTTCTAGCGAACAGTTTGTCTTGATTTCCTGAAGTTCTGATCAATTGGATCTTCTTGCAGTCCATGGGACTCTAAGTAGTTTTTGCCAACACCACAATTCAAAGGCGTCAATTATATGGCGCTCAGACTTCTTTATGGTCCAGCTCTCACATCCGTATGTTACTACTGGAAACACCATAGTTCTAACTATGCAGACCTTTGTTGATAGTGTAATATCTTTACTTTTTAATAGCTTGTCCAAACTTTCCATAGCTTTCCTCCCCAAACGCAAATGTCTTTAAATTTCATGGTGGCAGCCACAATGTGAAGAGATCTTGGATCCCAGGAATATAACATCTGTCACTGCCTAGACTTCTTTGCCATTTATTTGCCAGGAACTGAGATTGCTGTTTGCCACAATCTTTCTCTTTTTAACGTATAGCAGAAGGCCAGCTTTTGCACTCTCTTCTTTGACCCTCATCAATAAGTCTTTTAGTTCCTCCTCACTTTCAGCCATCAGAGTAGTATCATTGGCGTATCTGAGGTTGTTGATATTCCTTCCAGCAATATTGATTCTGGCTTTGGATTCATCCAGTCCAGCCTTACGCATGATGTACTCTGCATATACGTTGAATAAATAAGGTGACAACATACAACCATGTCACATTCCTTTACCGATCTTAAAACATTCTGTTGTTCTATGTTCAGTTCTGACTGTGGCTTCTTGGTCCATATACAGTGCCTTGCAAAACTATTCACCCCCCCCCCCCCCTTGGCATTTTTCATGATTTATTGCCTCACAACCTGTAGTTAACATGGATTGTTTGAGAATTTGCATAATTTAATTTACAGAACATGCCCACAACTTTGAAGATGTTTTTTTTATTGAAGCAAACAACAAATAGGACAAAATAACAGAAAAAATAAATGTGCATAACTGTTCACCCCCCTAAAGTCAATACTTTGTAGAGCCACCTTTTGCGGAAATCACAGCTCCAAGTCGCTTTGGATAAGTCTCTATGAGCTTGCCACATCTTACCACTGGGATTTTTTGCCCATTCCTCCTTGCAAAACTGCTCCAGCTCCTTCAAGTTGGATGGTTTGAGCTTGTGAACAGCAATCTTTAAGTCTGACCACAGATTTTCTATTGGATTGAAGCCTGGGCTTTGACTAGGCCATTCCAACACATTTACATGTTTCCCCTTAAACCACTCAAGTGTTGCTTTAGCAGTGTGTTTGGGGTCATTGTCCTGCTGGAAGGTGAACCCCCGTCCTAGCCTCAAATCACGCACAGAGTGGTACAGGTTTTGCTCAAGAATATCCCTGTATTTAGCACCATCCATCTTTCCCTCAACTCTGATCAGTTTCCCAGTCCCGGCTGCTGAAAAACACAGCATGATGCTGCCACCACCATGTTTCACTGTGGGGATGGTGTTCTTTGGGTGATGTAATGTGTTGGGTTTTTAGTCTCTTCAGACCAGAGCACCTTCCTCCATACATTTTTTGCTGAAAGTAATGGCTTTCTTCTGGCCACTCAGCCATAAAGCCCAACTCTATGGAGCGTACGGCTTATTGTCGTCCTATGTACAGATACTCCAGTCTCTGCTGTGGAACTCTGCAGCTCCTCCAGGGTTACCTTAGGTCTCTGTGCTGCCTCTCTGATTAATGCCCTCTTTGCCCGGTCTGTGAGTTTTGGTGGGCCGCCGTCTCTTGGCAGGTTTACTGTTGTGCCATGTTCTTTCCATTTGGCTATAATAGATTTGATGGTGCTCCTGGGAATCATATATATTTTTTTTATAACCTAACACTGACTTGTACTTCTCAACAACATTGTCCCTTACTTGTTTGGAGAGTTCCTTGGTCTTCATGGCAGTGTTTGGTGAGTGGTGCCTCTTGCTTAAGTGTTGCAGCCTCTGAGGCCTTTCAAAAAGGGTATGTATATGTAATGACATATCATGTGACACTTAGATTGCACACATGTGGACATCATTTCACTAATTATCTGACTTCAGAAGGTAATTGGTTGCACCAGAGCTTTTTATGGGCTTTATAACAAAAAGGGTGAATACATACACACATGCCAATATTCTGTTTTCTATTTCTAAAACATAGTTTTATGTATATATTTTTCTCATTTCACTTCACCAACTTAGACTAGTGTGTTCTGATCCAACACATTAAAATTCAGATTAACAAAGCATTTAAGGCTGTAATGTAACAAAATAGGTAAAAAGTCAAGGGGGGCGAATACTTTTGCAAGGCACTGTACACATTCCTTACCACATTTTGTTGCCAATGCTTTCTCTATTATCCAGTGGACTTTGGCATTTTCATCTCTTGTGCAAGCTGGTTTCCACAGAGGAAGAGGCACATATGGTAGTTCCCGGTCCATATATTGGTGGAGTCGAGCTTGTAGATTCTTAAGCATTACCTTGCTGGCATGTGGAATGAGTGTGTACCACCTGTAATTGTACTCAAGAATGATTCACCAACATATTTCCTGTGTTTTTTGCTTGTTGATTCTTAGTACATTTTGTATGTTGTACCTTGTACCTTTTCTTGTAATAAGAATTTAGGAAAAGAGTATTTTCAAATATAGCTAGCTTGGTAACGCTGAGCTAGGTAGACGTGAGGTGCATGCAAGTTAAATGCAATCCCGTAGTATTCAAAATGTTGAATCATTTATTAAAATGTGCCGTTGTTAATCATATTATATTAAAAAACAATATTTTGTGTAAAGTAAAATTAAAAAGATATGAAAGATTTCTGGATTATACTACGTATGTAATATACCTATGTAATTATTTACTTTTATGTACTTTGTTTTATTAAGAAGCAACTCAAAGCTCTGCTTTTACTGTCTAAGTCATGCAAATAGTCCCTACATGGGTCTTCCCACTGTAGAGTATGCAGACAAGGATTCTGTAGTGCTGGATATGCACTGTAGTGTCTTAGCTTATCAGGGACAATGTCTCAGAAAACATGCTGCACAACTCATTGGCCAGTTTAAATACTAAAGTTTGCTTTTCTGGGTGGAATGAAATGGGTCATTGGTAGTGACTCTGTGCATGGCAGCAAATAGGTGTTCAAGTTCATGGACAAATGTGGTCATGGATTGTCCTTATTCAGTAAAGATTGGAGGAGTGCAGGTGAACGGGTTCATGGAAACTTAGATGTAGTGCAGATTTTTCACCAGATGCAATGCTACTGTCCTTGACAAAAGATTTGTCCCCACCAATTTATAACATTGCACAAACATGGAGGAATTCAAAGTTAAGGTAGAATCAGGAACATTTTTGAAAAAAAGGTGTAGCAATAAGACTGATTGACTATACAATTGGGCAATAGAGTGGACTGCCTGAAGAGACTGTCAGCTTTGGCATTCTTGGAGACTAGTCAAAATGAAATGAAGTTAAACTAAGACAAGAATATGGCCCATCTGACAGCATATCTTTGCAAATATTCTAAGCATTTAAGATTAATGAGCAAAGTAGCGAGGTGGCTTAATTATCAGGAGCTCCCTGTGCTCAATGTAAAATATAGTTTCTACTAGAATTATATTCTTAGAGAAAAATTCAAATGGGTGCAGTTTATCACAAAACAGTAACAACTGGAAGGTACATCTGCAGCCCCAGACATCATCTTTCAGGGTGGTGCCCCAATTGTAGAAAACGCACTGGTAGTGAGTAAAACACCCTCAGCACAGGGCCAGTTGTCAGATTTAATGCATCTCGTTTCTGACTCACGTTTCTTGAGTCTTTGCCTGCTGCCTTTGTGAATCTGTTGAATTAGATAAGAATAATTTCCAGGCAAAGGAAATGAAAGATCTCATTAACCAAATTCCAAAGTCTGGCAAATAACCAGGTATTCATAATGAATACTGTGAATAGTAAAATGGTCTTCCACTAGTTTCCCTCACTATTACAGAAAAAAATCATATGCCCTTTTGATATTCGATTACATATAAACCCTTTCCACTTTCTATTGGTCAAAAAGTTCTGTGATTGGTGGAAGAGGGTACAATTTTTTTTATAGTGAAAGAGTAAAAAGAGTAATACCCTACTCTTTTAGCCAAAAGTCATCAATGGAAGCTCGTTTAAAGGTTTACTCTGAGATACTACTTCATGACACATTTGTGAAGTCCTAAAAGGTGGTATGTTTTTCTCTCTAGTAGTAGTAGTTTTAGAGGGCAGACCAACAGAGTTGTAGGACACTACAAGTTGTAGGACACTAAGGGGGGCTAGAACTTTAGATGCACTTTGCTCAAGATTTATTTTTTAAATGTATTTGAGGTAGGAATTGATACAGCACAAGGCAATTTCACTGCATAATCACTAATGCAGTTTCTAAAGATTGTGTAACGCTCCAGTGGGAGCTCATGCTCACTTTAGAAACTATTTGTACGGATTCTGTACATGCATAGAATGTGCACAGCACGGCGCCAGTGGTGCATGCTCACATTGTGGCGCATGGGGCACATGCGGAAAGGCACAGCACCAGACACTCATGCGCGGCAGCGCAGCGCCAGAGTGGGGGGAGAGATACAGGGGAGGGAGGAGGTGGGACAGAGACACAGGGGGAGAGAGACACAGGGGAAAAGGGGGAAAGAGAAACAGGGGAGGAAGGCGGTTGAAACGATATACAGGGGAGGGAGGAGGGGGGAAGAGACACAGGGGAGGGACGAGGGGGAAGAGACAGAGGGGGAAAGGGGGAAAGAGACACAGGGGAGGGAGGAGGGGGGAAAGAGACAGAGGGGGAAGGGGGAAAGAGACAGAGGGGAGGGAAAGGGGGGACAGAGACACAGGTGAGGGGGAAGAGACACAGGGGAGAAAGATGAGGGCAAGAGACAAAGGGGAGGGGGGGCAGAGAAACATGTAGTATTATACTATCATTTATGACAGGTAAACGACTAGTTGAAAATTAAAGGTAACAAATTAGCGGCTGTATTATTATTTTACTATGTAAAATAAAGTTTGTATTTGCAAGAATATGTTTTAAATATAATACTATAGTGATCCTCTAATGAAATATGTATTAGTTTAGTTCAATCAAATTTTCAGTGCTTTGACATGGACTTAAAATTAGTTTTTATTGTCTGGAATTGGGATGGCCTATAATTTCACAAATCATAATGAGAATGAGCAAAATCACATGGTGTGAGATTATTATATGTTATATGAATGAATAAACAAAGTATCCATAAACCTATTTAGTGCATGCACACCTTTTTCAACAGTTGTCAATAGGACTTCCTTATGGGGTCACTTTACTGTTCATATAAAAAGCTCTCTAAAGAATATTTAAGTAGGGCTTGACAAGAAAAAAAATGTTTTATTAATCTTTTATTGTGAGTTGAAACAATGAAAGGTGTTTGATTTCATCCATCCCCCTGGATGCTCCCACTGCAAAGACAATAGATCATTCAGAGGGTGGAGAGATCAGAAGCTTAAACAGCCTAGGGTATGATTTAAAAAGTAATTAATTGTTTAAATGTACAAAATGTATATACATATATTTTTTTTAGTAAGTATTATTTAGCTAACTAGCGACTTGCCCGTCAAAAAATGACGGCAATGTTATTGTAAGTGAGCTAATGTTGTTTTGTGTGTAATAGTAAACATGTAATCAATTAATAAATGAATATACTTTACCTATTTTGAAGCATTGTGTTGAAGAGCTGTGAACCTTGTTTGATGTTGGTGCAGCATTAGTGTTGTGGAGCTGCTCTATAAGCGTGGTGAATGTGTGCAGTGTAATACTGTGCGTGCGCAAGGCTAAACCGTTAGCGTAGTGGTGTACTTCCGCATTGGAGTAAAATGGCGGTTTCTATATGTTGTCCGTCTTAGCGGATTTTCCGTTGGTGCCTCGTAGTGGTTTTCGATTTCCGTGTGGTGTTTTGCGAGTGTGTTGTGGTGTTTTACGTGTGGAGAGTGCTGTAGCCTCGTTTTCGTTTTGTCCGTCGGCCATTTTTTCTCTCGCTTAGCGATTTTCTTTGTGTGTAAAGTGTTTTATTTGTATTTAAATGAAGGTGTAACTTGTTTTTTGGAGGTCCTGGATGGTTCCTCTTGCTGTAGGTAAGCTTTTTATGTGTGTGTTGTGTGTATTTATTGTGTTGTAAATGTTTGTATGTCGGCGTGTTGCGTCCTATGTTTGCGAGGTCGTAATGTGTCGTAACGTGTCTCGTATGGTGTTTGCGTGTGTAGCCTCGTTTTCGTTTTGTTCGGCGGCCATTGTTTCTCTCGCTTAGCAAATATTTTCATGTGTAAACTCTTTTATTTTGAGTGAAATGAAGGTGTAAGTTGCATTTTTGAGGTCCTGGATGCTACCTCTTGCTGTAGGTAAGTTTTGTATGTATGTGGTGTGTGTATGTATTGTGTTTTTAATTTTGTAATGTTCGCGAGTAGCGTCCGAGTGTTGAGAGGCCGTAATGTGTGTGAACGTGTGTCGTATGTTGTTTGCGAGTGTCGTAATGTGTGTGTCGTGCTCTTTGGGTTGCGACTTGAACTTTGCGAGGGTCGCAGTTGCTGGCATGGAGCGCCTAAGGCGCTCCATGCCAGCAACTGAGACCCTCGCCCAGTGCCCTCGCTACGCGAGGGCCGCGACTCGCATAGCGAGCCCGCAGCGTTAGCAACAACTCGTACGCTCACAACTATATATGTGATCTTTAGTGGTCCTTTAAACTGCTTAAAAGCTATTTGACACATATGTAAAATAATGGCTTTGATACGTTTTTCTGGGCCTAGATGAGTAGTCACATGCATAAATTCACGATTTAAAAATGTATTTAATTAGCCCTTGTCCATCCCACAGCAAATGCAAACATCACTGGATTTGCCAAAATAAATCTAGACATGTTAATAAGCCGCCATTCTTAAAAATACAGGAATGTTCATCTGCAAACACAGCACATGTAATCCTAATGTAAATTCCATACAACTATTGGGCCAATTGCTAAACCTCCAACTACCAATCATGGTCTTGCAATAATACTGTGAAAGATACCACTTAATATATTTATTTTGTGGGTTTGCAGTACAGTTTTGAACCATCAACTTTGTAATTTGTGAATGAGAAAGAAATATATATTTGAAAACTTTTGTCGGACAAAGTATAATTAGGCAGAGAAAAGTCAAAGAGTTTGTTTTTAATTGGAAAAAATATGTTTTGATGCCTATAGTTACCCTTAGATTATACAGTAACAACTTGTCTGGGCACTGAGGAATTAGTTTATTATTGTACTGTGTACAGTCAGGTCCATAAATATTGGGACATCGACATAATTCTAATCTTTTTGGCTCTATACACCACCACAATGGATTTGAAATGAAATGAACAACATGTGCTTTAACTGCAGACTTTCAGCTTTAATTTGAGGGTATTTACATCCAAATCAGGTGAACGGTGTAGGAATTACAACAGTTTGTATATGTGCCTCCCACTTTTTAAGGGACCAAAAGTAATGGGACAGATTAACAGTCATAAAACAAACTTTCACTTTTTAATACTTGGTTGCAAATCCTTTGCAGTCAATTACAGCCTGAAGTCTGGAACGCATAGACATCACCAGACGCTGGGTTTCATCCCTGGTGATGCTCTGCCAGACCTCTATTGCAACTGTCTTCAGTTCCTGCTTGTTCGTGGGGCATTTTCCCTTACGTTTTGTCTTCAGCAAGTGAAATGCATGCTCAATCGGATTCAGATCAGGTGATTGACTTGGCCATTGCATAACATTCCACTTCTTTCCCTTAAAAAACTCTTTGGTTGCTTTTGCAGTATGCTTCGGGTCATTGTCCATCTGCACTGTGAAGCGCCGTCCAATGAGTTCTGAAGCATTTGGCTGAATATGAGCAGATAATATTGCCCGAAACACTTCAGAAATCATCCTGCTGCTTTTGTCAGCAGTCACATCATCAATAAATACAAGAGAACCAGTTCCATTGGCAGCCACACATGCCCACGCCATGACACTACCACCACCATGCTTCACTGATGAGGTGGTATGCTTTGGATCATGAGCAGTTCCTTTCCATCTCCATACTCTTCTCTTCCCATCACTCTGGAACAAGTTGATCTTAGTCTCATCTGTCCATAGGATGTTGTTCCAGAACTGTGAAGGCTTTTTTAGCTGTTGTTTGGCAAACTCTAATCTGGCCTTCCTGTTTTTGAGGCTCACCAATTTTGGTGAAGTCTTCTCTTGATTGTTGACTTTGACACACATACACCTACTGCCTGGAGAGTGTTCTTGATCTGGCCAACTGTTGTGAAGGGTGTTTTCTTCACCAGGGAAATAATTCTTCGGTCATCCACCACAGTTGTTTTCCGTGGTCTTCCGGGTCTTTTGGTGTTGCTGAGCTCACTGGTGCGTTCTTTCTTTTTAAGTTTGTTCCAAACAGTTGATTTGGCCACATCTAATGTTTTTGCTATCTCTCTGATGGGTTTGTTTTGTTTTTTCAGCCTAATGATGGCTTGCTTCACTGATAGTGACAGCTCTTTGGATCTCATATTGAGAGTTAACAGCAACAAATGCAAATAGCACACTTGAAATGAACACTGGACCTTTTATCTGCTCTTTGTAAATGGGATAATGAGGGAATAACACACACCTGGACATGGAACAGCTGAGCAGCCAATTGTCCCATTACTTTTGGTCCCATAAAAAGTGGGAGGCACATATACAAACTGTTGTAATTCCTACACCGTTCACCTGATTTGGATGTAAATACCCTCAAATTAAAGCTGTAAGTCTGCAGTTAAAGCACATCTTGTTAGTTTCATTTGAAATCCATTCCATAGTGGTGTATAGAGCTAAAAAGATTAGAATTGTGTCGATGTCCCAATATTTATGGACCTGACTGTATGTATCATGATTTGCAAATGTAAGGCACACGCACTAATTAGAGCAGGATCATTGCTCTGTTGTGCAGTACTTTTACTCTTAAAGAATTTGGCATTCTCATTCTATATCTAATTGTTTAGTTCTTAAAAATGACAGGTATTCTGCACTTTCTATGAAACACAGATTACAGTGTTGAGATTTCACAATATTTTATATACACAAAAAAAGTATTGTGCGCCCTCTTGTGGAATTAAATCAAATAATGTATTAAACATCTTTTAAAAATATTATTTTTTTCTCTATTTTTTAAAGATGTCTAATTATCCCTTTTCACAAAACAGTTTCTCAACTTGATTTAATTTGATCATCTCTCAGGGAATAAAGGTACTTCTCTAACAGGTTGTGATGATCTGCCAATAAACTAGCAGTGATGGTGTACTGAGAAATCATGTAAGAATTATTTTTCCATTTAGTATTGACCATGTGGTTCATGTTCACCAAGGACTCTAGGTCTCAGAATACCATTGCATACCTCCCAAAATGTCAAACTACCAAAGAGGGTTGCTTATACATTTGAACAAATATGCATTATTGTGTAGTGTTGCACTACGTTTTAGCAATATGCACACTAAATGTACACACATGTGCCATATAAAGCCATTCTGTAAATCGGACACCGCAGGCTTTTATCTCTCTCCTGGACTTTAAAAGAGAATTAACAAGAGCAAATGGGAAAACATGGAACATGTTAAGAGCTGGAAACAGGGGTTTACATTTAAATGTGCGACTTTCCTGCAAAAGAGTATTTCAGCATTTTGTAAATTATATATGCTGTGAAATGCTTAATAAGGGAGTAATTGCATATCTGCATGGCGCCACACCAACACTGAATGTATAAAGTTCTGCAATATGTCAGAGGAACTTTCATTTCTGTCTTGAGGGTTCAGCATCATCATCATCTCAATAAAACTCTCATATCAGATCCAGCCCTGCTTTATTTGGATACTTGTAACTTGGCCATCATAAATGACTATCATATGGTCAATTGTCTGTTCTGCTTCTCTCTGTGAGCTCTCACCCTCCCTCACTTTCCCCCTTCCTCTCTATCGATCCCCCTCCTCCTCTCTCTCTCCCCTTCTCTTTCCTACCCTCCTCTCACTGGTCCCCCTCTCTATCACTCTCCCCTCCCTCTTTCTCTCTTCCCCTCCCTGCCTTTTTTCTCTCCCACACTTTTTCTTCCCTCCCTGCCTCCTCTTTCTCTCTCCTTCCCTCCTCTCTCTTTCCCTCCCTCTCTGCCGGCCCTGCTCACTTACTCTATTTTCCCCAAATTTGCAGTTAGCAGTTGTAACTGCTGCACAGAACGCATCTTGCAGGCATTACTCGCAACTGCTAACTATTACAGGTGATCACCTTTTTAGAAGTGTATACTTCAGGCATGGTGGGAGGGTTTGTGTGGAGTTTCATGGTCTCTTGGCACCCTCTTTCCTATTGCTCTTGAAAATGTAATCCGTTGTGGCACAGAAACAACTGTAAAGGGGCATGAGTTACTGGCTCGCGTGACAAAATTAGGACTACTTGTGGATGCTCGATCAACATGATATCGCTCTACCTCAATTGCAAAATTTGATTGATTCATATTATGATCCTCTACTGTTCTTAGCTCAAGTCAAGTCCTTTTTTTTGGATTTGTCTCCCTATATCTTGATTCTGAGACCTGCCACCTTTGTACCAGAATGAGAGATTATTCTGCTACCGTATCTGGGCCCAAGTGGGAGGCAAAATCACAGAGGCGCCCAGACACAGGGGGAGAGATAGTGCTCAGACACGTACGCACAGATGAGACAGGAGAGATACCATAATTTATGACAGGCAAGTTACTTGTAGTTTAATAGTATACAAAATGTGTATGGGCTTGCCTAACTGGATATTAACTGAACTATACAGATAAATATTCAACTGAGATTTGGATTGAACTAACCGGATATAGGCTAGACACATATAGAAACCAACTAGGTTGCGGTCATCGAGTGATTCTACCAAATCCTGACAAGGGGGCAATGGATCTGTAATTGTAAGCTCACCTTACCAGCTCTTGTACCCTAAGGTGTCCCCCCCCCAAAGAACTGGGAGTAGATTTTGTCCCACCTCTTATTCATTTATAGTTTAATCCATAGTTTTCTGCCTATTTATTATATGCTCATGAGTATAGATTATACTATACAAGGCATGTTTTTTTATGATTTTAATTTCTAAGATGCAAAACAGTGGTGGGCAAAAGCCACATTCATTCTGGTTTATCCACTTTGACCCAGTTGAAAGTCCAAGCGCCAAAACATTTAGTGCCATCTCTACAAAAAATAAAATAAAAAATGAAACGTAGCTTGAAAATACCCTTGAATATCTCCTATGTGACTGTCCTCAATCCAGTCCACAGAATTCAAAGATCATACCACGTTAATATACTGAAGGATTATTATTATAGTACAAGCCTAGAAAAACTCATCACCTAGAAAAACAGGATGAGAAAATTATTGCATAGGAACCCCCTCCCCAGACAGAAATGAAGATTAGTCCAGAGGTATACCTAAAAAAAAAAAAAAAAACTACAGAAAAATCATATGCTATGGAAAATGCATAAAAAAAATTCCTGCAGAATTCTGCACGTGCCTATCCTTCTATAGCAAGTCCTATGAGGATTTTAAATAAAATGCAGGTCTAATGCACTTTGAAGACATGGATCTAAACCATCCACGCTAGTCTTGCTCTGTTATTCTCCAGACTAAAATACCCTAGCTTTTTCTGGGGACCATTGGATACTATCTGTGCCCTAGTCTATTCCCCTTTAACAAGGTTCCACCTCCTCTAGTTTTTGAGCAATTGAAGCGGGTCCTCAACAGTGTATAGGCTATGCATCACATATTTTCTTGAAGACGAGCACATTAGAAGGCTATTTGAGGAAAATCAGAATCCCAATAATCCCAGCCATCCACTTTTACCAGCCAGATGCAGTCAAGACTTGGCTGAAACCGTAACACTTCTCTTTCCTGCATACATCATATATTTATGAATCATATAGTTAAATGTGTGGTGCATTATACTAAGGGGGCCTTTATTACTTTGGGAGGGTGATAAATGGTCTATATTTTCCAAAAGTCAACTACAAGTTAATGGGACATTCAACTGAAAATTTGGTAGAGTAGTTCAATTGACTAGTAATACTAAACTTTTGGGCAATATACCATTCAAATCGCAACTGCACTAGCTACATAGTTCTATTCTCTAGCCTGGACAGCACAAAAAACATGATTGTAAATAGGCGATTTATTTGAATAAAAAACCTTGTCAAACTTTCTTAAAAACACCCTCTTGATTTTGTTTAACCCAATCTTAGTTGAAGCATTGATCTAAAACCAGAAAGATCTAGTATTCTCGCCGTTGCAAATAAACCAGGATTGAAGGTCCAGTCTACACACTTGTTAAACTTATTTTATAGATTTAACATGTAAATCATTTGCACAAACGTTTTAATGACTTCACAAATTCTGCTTATTTTGCTCAAACAATTCCTATGGAAATGCTGGGAGCTGGGATTGGTAGACCCCAGTATGCAGCCTAGAGCTCCAGTTGGACCACCTTCCTTGCCTGATGTACGACTTTGTGTACACTTATGTGTTCAGATAAGATATTAAGTGATATTTGCTGCTCTGCTTAATCAACATTGTTCACTTAATTGTCGAAGGTATAAAACAAGGAAAAAAAGGGAGAGCTCACCAACACCTAGAGCAGATAATTCACTGGGTTGTATATAGAAATTAAAATATTACACATTATTATCCTCAACCCGCTATGAGGTGTTTCAACACACTGATACTATCCCAGGTAGGTGTCCATGAGTTCGAGGTCCAGTTTTATCTCCAATGAGGATTAGACTATGTGCTACCGATACTCTCTTATCTACAGGAATGAGATGCTGACAAAGCTGCTAGAGGGGGCAAAAAATGTCCAATATATATTTTTACTGGATTGTCTATATATATTCTTTAGTCACCATATTATTTTCAACCACTACGATTTAACCTTTTGTGCTTATCTCTCTTTATCTTAGGGATAATAAAGCTTTTTGGGGCTCCAACATAGTCTATGTTGCTCCTTATTTATTTTATTTAATCCTTCCCATACTACTTTTTTCTCTAGACTATAACTACTCTACCATTTTGACTACATAGACCCAATCTGGCTTTTTGTTTCCAACGGCTACTTTACACAGACCTATTCCACTATTACTACATTTTGTCCTCATTGAAGATAATACTGGACCTCTAGAACTCACGTATACCTACCTGGGATAGTACCAGTGCACTGAAATACCTCATAGTGGATTGAGGTCACACCAGGTGAGAGTCGAGGATATTAATGTTAAGATTTTGATTCTATATTTAACTCTGTGAATGATCTGCAGTGTGTTTGTGCACTGTCCTACCACTCCTTTTTTTCTCGTTTCTTATTTTGCTCAACCATTGACAAACTGATTAACTTGTGTTTGCACAGAGATCCTAAAACCCTGAAAGGTTTGTGGCTCATAGGAACTGAAAATAAGCCAGTGCCAGAAATACTCTTATAATCAGGTCAACATGTTGCCAAGTCTGTGTTCTCTGTATCACTATTACAATGTTTACCACTCTTGAAAATAATTGTAATCGTGCTAAAGTTTCAGAGTGAGACAAAATTGTTCTCCAGAATTGGGATGTGTTGCCACAGAATCTCTAGACCCATACTGGGGCTACAGAAGATTGCAGAAAGAGGAGTTCTAAGAGGAGGAAGTGTACCGGAGGAAATGGTGTGTGGCAATAGAGAAAACTTGAAGACTTAGGCATTACGTGTATAAAGACAAGTAACTTTAAGAAATTATAGTACAGTAACAGAACTCAGAATGGCATTTAAAGTTACACTTTAGACAGTATAAATGATAGCACCTTAACGTAATTCTATTCACTCTAAAAGTATACTACTTCAAGGTTAAAAACCAACAGACACATTTATCTGCAAGAAAATGTTTATTCATTGTAAACCCCACAGAAAAATAAATGAATTGCAGCCAAGACTGAGTAGTTAACAAAAAGTGCCTTTAAGGCAGCAAAATGGAGAGGAACCTTTAACACAAAGTCAGTGATCGTTCTGCACAAAGCTGAAAAAAAAACAAAAAAAAAAACTGAGACATATTTGAGTAACACTTTCATGGTGACAGCTACACAAGATGACTTAAAAATGAATAAATGACCTCAACATACACATCTTGCTAAAACTAGAAGTTTCATCCAAAAGAATATCAAAATATATAAAAAAGGGATTCTTAATACTTTTAGTGATTTGCTTCTTCTGCTTAATTTTGAAATGAGGCCTCCATGTCAATTTTGAACAAAAATAATCAGAAGAACAGTGTCCTTCAAATTCTAACTGAGAGATGCATTATGCTAAATTTGAAATTATTACAATATTTTCTGTTCTCAGAAATGCATTAAACACTTAAGTATGTTCCGGTGCAAACACTTTCTAATGTAAAACATACATTTTTCTTAACTTTTTCTTCTTGGCACAATTGTCAATTCACGTTCCAATTATTGTCTACAGCAATACAATTTTGGATGTACCAGTTCAAAAAAATCTCCACAGACTTGAGTTTGTGCAGATTCAGATCTCCAGCTTTTTGTATACTCTGTATTATGCAGATGTATATTCAAAGCATATTACAGAATACAAAAAAAAATAATTTGCAAAGTCTGCATCCACTCTGAGGTCAAAAACTAAACTTTTTTATTAATACATGGATGTATTAAAGAAATTAAAAGATATCCAAGTTGTGGATCTGTGTGAGGTCTAACATAAGCTGGAGATAAATATTCCCATTCTGTACTTAAATGAAACCAATGATTACAGGATAAAGAAAGGACGACACAAGAAACAGGAGATTGGTATACACTAATACCATGTTGATATCAACCAAAGCCACCAAACTTTCCACCCAGCAACTACAAAATAAGACTGCTGGATATTGTATTTTTTGGCTTGGGAACAAAGAAAATGAACCTAGAGAGTCCTGCTGAAAGAAGGGGTGGAAATCTCAGACATTTATCAACTCTTGCTCAGTCTAACAGTCTATTCCCAAGGCACTGAACAAGACTCAATCCACTATAAACACCAATGGGAATACATTTCTACCAACAACCAAAACATAACCATTTAAACTTTTCTCTTACAGTAGAATATGTTGAGATGGGTTTTGTTTTTTTGGTCCTCCAAAATATGTTTATTTGCCATCATACCTGAACCCCTCCATTATTCCCCACAACCACAATTTGACAGATTTATCTTTACCTCCATATTTCAAAACAGGACACAGTACTATAATTTGGCATGATTGTGTGTAAGGATGCTGAATCAAGCAAAGCCCTGTTTTTTGCTTTCAAGAGGAAACATGCAAAAAAGTACCATGAATGCAAAATCGGTTACTTGAACCATTATATTTTGAGCATCTGTTATTACAGTTTTCTCCTTTGATCGTAGATGTGGTACTGGCATTTGATTATCCACTAGGCAAAAAAAATAAAAAATAGCAACCCAACTCCAGAAGGAAATTTATTGCAAAGCCTCTGAAGTACTCTTATTCATAAACTAAAAGAGGTAAGAAATGTGGCAATATCTCAGGATTTAGATACTGATGCAGTTTACCAAAAAGAAAAAGCAGATTAACTTAACCTAAAATTTAGAAAGTTGTTATATAAACTAGAACAAACTATTTGTAAAATAGACAAAACCACATCATAGGACACATAAAAGATAAAAAAGTCCTTTTGAAAGGTTCAGCCTGGTCTTCCCTTTTACAACATATTTTGGATATTTTCCAACTCAAAAGTTACCATTAAGAAAGGCATTGACATGAGACAAGTTTCTCTAAGGTTTAATCTGGTGCAATATAGGGTGGTATTTGTAATTTTATCTCAGGGTCTTCATAGTAATTTAAGGAGAGGGTGCTTTAAATAAAAAAATTAAAAAAACTGGTATGAAGAACATGGATAGTTCATTTAGATTTTTTCTTTTTTTTTAAGCATTTAAAAGCCAGCTTTCAGACATGATTTTCAAACATCTACTTTATTAACAGCACAAAAGCCTCTATATTGTCTGATAAGGACCATTTCTGAATTCCTTCAGGCTGTAATTACAGATGCGCTGTAACATAGTGAATTTTTTTAACCAAAGTACACTGCTTTCATGTTTTGGTCAAGAAAAATGAATTGCAAAATTCTGTGAGGTTTTCAAAAATGTTTTAAAAAACAAAAACAGAAAAAAAACACTGAGCTCATCCTATCACATCTAGGTGGTATCATCTTTGTTTTCCTGGTATAAAGTTACAACAAATATAGTTCTCATACAATACAATTTCATCTAACTGCAAGAGATGCTTTCTTGTATTGACCCGAGACAGACAAAATTGTATGGGTGCTGATGGCAGTTGGTGTTCATTTCTTGAGTGGCTGGTAAACTGATGCATTGGGGTCCAGCCCAGAAGAGCTAGTTTCCACAAATTTGGAAGAGTAGTGTGGGGAGACAGGACTCAGGGTACTTGTCCCTGCAGAGTACGCAATACTTGGCATTACAGCCATTACTTCTGCAATTTTCTGTTTGAGGTCTTTGATTTCTTGATCTTTCTGTAGAATTTGCCCTGCAGAAAAAGCAATGTGACTTATAAGTATGATTTGGTAAAAAGATTGTATTTAAAAAAATAAATTAAAATAAATAAGCTGCCTCAGTTACCATAGGAACATCTGCAACTAAAGAACAAATTGATAAGACTAGTAAAAACAATGTAAAAACATGGAAACATTAGACTACTACAGTCATTGGTTATATATTAAACAGTCCCTTTAAGACACAGAGCTTTGCAAAACCACAGCAAAGTGTTTTTTCATGTTAAATGTATCTTAGATCACCATTAATTAACATTAAAGTGCACAGGCAAAAAGCACCAAAGCATAATTTTAACAATAAAACATAATTTAAAAACAAAGTTTGCCTCATTAATGGCTGCTGTTGTACCCTTCCCCACCCTCACATTGTCCTAAACACTACTGTAAAGAAAAACAATATTTTCAATAAAAATATTAGGTAAGGTGGGTAACTGGAGTACATGCACTTTGGAGAAGAGGGGTTATGGAATTGTAACTATAGCCACTTTATCCTACAAAGCATGCTTCCTGTTACCTACTTGCCTAAATGTTGTCATTTGAAACATTTATTTTTAGCATTGCACAGGGCAATGAGGTAGGGAGGAGTTTAAGAAGCAGTTAAATAAAAAAAATAAAAAAATTCCTATTATATTTTCTGGCTAAAGCTTTGCGGTCGTTTGAATTCACACTCTCTTACTCTGTTTTCTGATCCTCGCCACTCCTATTTAGCATGACATTTTGAATTTAGCCAATCGTATTCCTGCAACTTAAACTAGCCAATTAATGTGTTGTCAATATTTCTGATAGGCCATTGGAATTGTTATCATTTTAGTAGCTAATCACGAGTTATTTAAACCCATAGTCTAATGCCACCAGCTTCTATTAGACTACTTGCCTTTGAGAAAATGGCATCTGAGCGACAAAACGACCAGTTAGGCTTCTAGTAGGGACTTTAAACTACTGCCTATTGTACAGATAAGTGTGATGGACTGTGAGGTCCCTTGAGGGCAATTCTATATTTTAGGCTGTTCATAGAAAGATTAAGGGTTTGGAGTATTTAACACAGGACAGGCTTTTGTTGTAGCTACAGGGTGTTTAGCAAGATCTGGGGCATCAACATAGGTTTGTCCCTCAATGAGGAGGATACACTGGGATGCTCTGGTTCCTTTCTCTGCCCTTATTAGAGGTATGATAATATTGGTTACATGATCAGTTCCCTTATTGACTGTTGTATGTTGCTACATAAAATCCTAGCCGTACATTCCGCAACCTGTGGGGAATGGTTCTGGTCTCCAGAAACCCTTCTTCCTTTGAACAATTTAGAAAATACACCGCTCCCATCTTTGGTCTGGTATCATTAATATGTTGCAGCGTACTTACAAATTAGGGTGAGAACATTGCAGCAAGACAGTTAGGAAAATATCTGACCAACTATTCCTATTGTCTCCATTAAAATTCTCTTTTAAAGAAATGGAAATGTTATATTTTTATAGGAATTCAAAATGAGAATAATCAGTTAGGCTGATTAATACAACATAGAAATTATTTTTTTATTAGGCAATTATTATTCACGGCACATTCTTACAATGCAAAGTGCATGGTATTAAAGGGACAGTTAAATCAGCACAACTTTGTGCATATCTATGTAACACTCAAAAACATATCGAAATACTTTATAGATTTTTGAAATAGGTGCATTTTTCCCAAAAAAAATAAAAAATCCTAAACGTTTAAGTGTACATAAGCAATGGCAAGTCCCACAGGCAGAGCATGTGCTCCGTGCACAGAGTAGAAACAGAGAGTGATTTAACACTCACTAAATACATCTGTGCAGAGAAATGACTGCTTCAAACTGCTAAATTTTTGACTTGGGAGTTAACCAGTAGCTGAATGCATTCCTGAACCCAAAAAAAAGCTATAAATCTATGTGCGCAGCATTTTCTACTGCTCGCTATCGGCAGATGTTGTTTGTAAACAGACCAAAGACCTTACATTTTCAGACTATTAGTGTAATAAAAAAAAAAAACAAGCAATGGATGATTTTAACAAATAATTTTGTGCTCTCACACCAGGAAGAGCACTTATGGTGAGGTAACTATCCCTTTAAGTATAAGAAACCTTTTCTAACATACGTGCATGTGTGGATGAGAAATTTTCTGAAAGTCTGTTCTTAAAAAGGCAGTTACCTTGGGCAATCTCCAGCTGTCTCTTTGCATCTCCTAGTGCTGAAAACAAATCCAATTTTATTCTGGTTTCTGCGCTGAGACTGTTTTCTAAGTGCTGTGTTTTATCCTGCATGGCTGAAAGCGCTGACATTAACACCTCTGTATCTTTTTCATTTTCTTTGTACTTTCGCAGCTCCTGAAAAAGAAAAGCAAGCAATGGATGTTAGAGCATTAGCAAATCAATGACAGTTAAATAAAAATATATATACACACACACACACACCATATTTATCGGCATATAACACGCACCTAATTTTTAAGAAGGGAATTTCAGAGGAAAAAAAAAATTCAAATAAAGAACTTTGAAGCAAAATCCTCAACTCCCTCCTCTATCCCCCCCCCTCCTCCGCATTCTAAACCCCCCTCCCCTCTCCTCCGCATTCTAAACCCCCCTCCCCTCTCCTCCGCATTCTAAACCCCCCTCCCCTCCCCTCCGCATTCTAAACCCCCCTCCCCTCCCCTCCGCATTCTAAACCCCCCTCCCCTCTCCTCCGCATTCTAAACCCCCCTCCCCTCTCCTCCGCATTCTAAACCCCCCTCCCCTCTCCTCCGCATTCTAAACCCCCCTCCCCTCTCCTCCGCATTCTAAACCCACCTCCCCTCTCCTCCGCATTCTAAACCCACCTCCCCTCTCCTCCGCATTCTAAACCCACCTCCCCTCTCCTCCGCATTCTAAACCCACCTCCCCTCTCCTCCGCATTCTAAACCCACCTCCCCTCTCCTCCGCATTCTAAACCCACCTCCCCTCTCCTCCGCATTCTAAACCCCCCCCTCTCCTCCGCATTCTAAACCCCCCCCTCTCCTCCGCATTCTAAACCCCCCCCCCTCTCCTCCGCATTCTAAACCCCCCCTATATACCCAGTATATGCTAATGACGTGGCGCGCTGGCGCACATGTGACGTCACCGGGTCAAGGAGCGGAGCGGAGACCGGAGCAGAAGCAGGTAAGTGAGGGGGGTGTATTTAGGGGGGGGGTTTAGGTTGAGGAGGAGGGGGTTAGAATGCGGAGGGGGTTTAGAGTGAGGTTGAGGAGGGGGGGAGGGAATATCGGGTATAACACGCACCTATGATTTGCCCCCTATTTTCAGGGAGAAAAAGTGCGTGTTATATGCAGATAAATAGTGTGTGTGTGGTGTGTGTGTGTGGTGTGTGTGTGTGGTGTGTGTGTGTGGTGTGTGTGTGTGGTGTGTGTGTGTGGTGTGTGTGTGTGGTGTGTGTGTGTGGTGTGTGTGTGTGGTGTGTGTGTGTGGTGTGTGGTGTGTGTGTGTGTGGTGTGTGGTGTGTGGTGTGTGTGTGTGGTGTGTGGTGTGTGTGGTGTGTGTGTGTGGTGTGTGGTGTGTGTGTGTGGTGTGTGTGGTGTGTGTGTGTGGTGTGTGGTTGGTGTGTGTGTGTGGTTGGTGTGTGTGTGTGGTTGGTGTGTGTGTGTGGTTGGTGTGTGTGTGTGGTTGGTGTGTGTGTGTGGTTGGTGTGTGTGTGTGTGTGTGGTGTGTGTGGTGTGTGTGTTTATTTTATTATTATTGCTAGGGCATTACAGTGTTCCTTTAATCATACCAAGTGTACATTACCTGAACTTTTATCTCTAATTCCCTTATCTGTTCTTCTTTAAGCTTCATATCAATTGATAACTTTTTACATTCACCCTCCAGGTCTCGAATTCGATTCCTTAATGTTTCTGTACATTCACCTCTGTTAAAGAAAAAAAAATACAAGTTTCATTTTTTTTTTTAAAGAAAATACAAAACAAAACACTATTTCAATCAATGTTAGTTTAGTTGCATAGAAGAGAGGGTGGTGGCTATAACAGGAATACTTATCAGAATGACCCATATTCACTTCCAACTCAACACAGGGATTTAGGAAAAAGAGATATTTTGTGAACATGACCGTGAAAGGGGACTTCCCGCCAATATTACCAAAATGTATTCCTAATTTTTGTGTGTTCTAGCAGATAAAATCACCAGTTTAGTTACCAGTGGCATGAGAGTGTAAAGCAGATATTCTGGTTATTAAAACATTACTTTCGTGTCAAACACTCATGCAGATTAAGTAAAAAACAGCAGAAAGAAACGTTAGATGAGAAAAAAAATACCAAGTTCTTTTTCTCCATATTTGTTTATCAGTCAAATTGTCAGTTCCTATTACTTTGCACCTTCTAACGGAGGAAAGGCCATAGAATCAAGCATCCCAAAAGGAAAAAAAAAAAACTGGTGGCTGGTCCTGGAAACATTAAACCTCAGAGGATAAAAAAGTCAGATATTAGATGATTTAATCTGTTCTACCTATTGGCTGCAGCAAATGCAACAGCCCGTGCTGCAGTGGCTTCTTCTAACTTCTTCCGTTTCTTTTCCTCCATCAGCTGCTTTTCTACAAATGCTCGAGCTTCCTGCTCTGCTTTCAGCTTCTTCTCCAGCTGGCTAATTGTTTGCTTGTCTTTCTGTTTCATCTGGACTGCATTATGTAATCTAAAAAGGAGATATATACCAAGTACATTTTTGTGAGAGAGCTAGTTATGAATAAATCTTTTTATTTATCATGAAATATGTAGATTTTTATTTTTAAAAGCAGACACAAGAGCGCTTAAAAGGATTACTAAAGTGGTCATAGATTATGGTTTCATTCACTTAATGGTTAAGCAATATAATTTATATAAAAAAATAGAAATAAAAAACTTGCAACTTTTAAAGCTTTCATGTGAAGTAAAAGATTAAATGACTTACAGGGAGTGTCATTTTAAAGCATGTAAAACGTTGCTACTCACTTGTTTTGTAGCAGCTCATTTTCTTGTCTGAGCTGCCCAATTTCACTCCGAATCCCCCGCTCTGTGCTGGTTAGTACACCAATCTGACTTCGTAGATCCTGTTCAACCTGCCTACTTCCCTGCAGATCTGCTTTTAATTTCTTAACATCTTGTTCCAATCTGAGGGGGGGAAAAAGAAAAAAAATATATATATTCATTTATATTTTATTTTTTATTTGTTTAACACAATTAATGAAAGTCTGCTCCTCAAGTGGTTAACAACCTAAGGGCCATTATTCTAGGGCTGACACACTGTTAACATTTGTAAAGTAATGGTTCATGACCAAGATAACCAAACTAAACAAGGAAATATGTATTGTTACCGGTGTCCCGGTTTTGTCATAAGTTTTTCAATCTCTTCCACTTTATCAAGAACATAGTAAAGGAATCTTTTTTCTTTACAATGTGCATGAAATAATTTGCGTTATGGATACACAGATGATATTTATATCCACACACCAAGAAAACTTGATTTGTGGATAGGACTACCTCACTGTGTCGCTAGTATTTAATAAATGTTCTAGTGACTTTGGATATATTTACACAATGTTACATTGATTTGAAAAATTTAGAGAAAGTGCTGAATTTGATAATTAGAATTCCAAATTACATTTCAATATTGAAAAAATAAGACTGTATATAAAGTCTATCCTGCCTATTGACTGTTTCATGACTAAACTCGACTAAAGTTGAGCCACGCGTGACACGGATGGCAGTTTCTCCCTGCACTCAGGAATGCACTGAAAAGTCAACCTATAACTGACCTGTTTAGGTGATTCCAGGATCCCATGCTCTGCACAGAGAGGAGGTGAGGGTTAACCTCTTTTCTGCTTACTACAAGGAGCTAAGTGTCTGGCTGGGGGTAGTCTGACTTATGTAAACACAGAGTTAATGGAGTTGATTTCGCAAATATCAGAAATTCAATAAGTATTTCAACATTCTTTTACTGTGATGTGCTCCAAATTTAACACACTTAAAGGGCAACTTAATTCTGTATAAGACTTCATAAATGACAAGTGAAACTGACTGATGCAAAGACAGTCCCTTTGTGCGCTGGCTATTATGGACAGTTTGGAACAGCAATGAGGTTCCCTAATGGGCAGCACAACCGCAAGCATTCTTTTTTACATTTAGGCTGATGTTACCTTTTGCTATGTTTTCAAATACCATTGAGCTAATTATTCACAGGGGATTTAATCTATGCATGTTTGTTATTAGTGATATTATATTTTAACTATGAGCAATATATAAAACTAGTAATCCTAGGATTAGCTTTTTTTTTAGCAAATGAGGATTACTTTAATTAAATTACCTCTACGTGTAAGTGAGGTTTAATTCTAATATCCACTATTGGATACAATACTGCCGAGATAATTGTAGTTATTGTTGTGGTATCAAGCACAGATTTTATGCAACACTTTGCAGCGTAGTTTCCTTTTTATATTTCAATTTAATAAAATTATAAAATTAATAAGGGGAGTAAAGCACCAGATTATATTTTATAGGTCATTTTTTTAAATTTGTATTCATCTATTTGTTTAATCCAAATATGTCGACAATAGTTGCTGGCAATCTATAGTGGTTTAAAAAAGTTCTCAATTAAAACACTGATAAATGGGATGTATCTAAATTGGTAAAGGAAGCAGAAGCTACTTTTTCTGGGTCAGATAACTTTGCTTCAAAGACCCCTCCCAATAATAATAATGTAACATTGGCATCAAAATAAATGTATAAGTCGCTCAGAAAACAAATAAAGGACGATTTGGGAAGTTTCAAGTTTACAAAACTATATAAAAAATAGGAGGATCCCAAGACAACTTAGAATACAACTAACTTGCTGGATGAACAAAAAAAAAACAATGCCAGCAGAGTGACAGAAATCCCATAATAGTTGTCAAACTACAAATAGTCGTCATGCTTTGCAAGCTTGTGAAGAGAGGAGCCGCATTTGTGGAAGGTGGAGGCTCCAACGTCAGCTGCAATGAGCCAAAGACCCTCGCATTTGTGGAGGCTCCCCCATCGGCTGCAATGAGCACAAAGCGAGGGGCTGCATTTGCAGAGGTGGAGGCTCTATGGCGCCTCACACGCATTTACAAACACCCACACAAGCGGCCCTTTTCACAAAATAGATCTTATCAGTAAATACGGACTTACACATAAAAACACGAACCGTGGGACTTAGAAAAAAAAACATTACGACCTTGCAAAAATACGACCTTAACTGTCGAACCGCGCGCACATGAACATTAAAAACACAAAAAACAAACAAACAACAAAAAAAAAAAAAAACGTGGCTACAGGACTCTAAAGACGCAAAGCCCCACCAAGCACATATGACTTTTTTAAAAACGTATGAGGTACAAGATACACTTTTAGCAAGGATGCTAAATCATCCACAGCCGCGTATAACATACACATTTGCCGCCATTTTACAACACTAACTTACACAATGCGGAAGTACACCGCTACACTAACGGCTTCCCCTCGTGCACGCAGCCTATTTACACTACACACATTGCTGACACTTACACCTCAGCTCCACAACAGTGCAAACCGACATTGTATGCTGCAGGAACATCAAAACAGATTGTCAGCTCTTCAGCACGATGCTTCCTGCATATATTACTTACAAATAGGTAAAGTATATTAATGTATTAATTATTTAATTACCATACAAAAATACATAAAAAACAAACAAAAAAACTTGCAATAAACACAAAAGCCATTCACTGCGCACCTGACAACGAGCCCCAATGCTGCTCACAGAACACAAAGCTTTGCAATAAGCAAAAAAAAGCAGATATACAACCACCAACAGCCCTGTGGCAAACAGCATTACCTGCCTTACAATTTTATTGCCCAGTCATTTTTGACGGGCAAGTCGCTAGTATTTAATAAATGTTCTAGTGACTTTGGATATATTTAAACAATGTTACATTGATTTGAAAAATTTAGAGAAAGTGTTGAATTTGATAATTAGAATTCCAAATTACATTTCAATATTGAAAAAATTCAAAGAATTCAAAGATAAAATAAATTTACTACGGATAGCATGGATTATAAAAACTAAAGGGTATACAAATTTGATAAAATAACCGATATTCAGAATGGAACAGATCTAGACCAATCGGATAAGGAGGAAAACACTCAGGATACATCTGTACACAATTTAAATGATGCTTTTTTGAGGTATACATCCATGGGATCAATAACAAGGTCAAGTTATAATCAAAACGCCATGGAACAGCATCCTTTAGGGAAGGGGCATGCCCCAAAACCCAGAAACCATTTCAGATCCAGAAGGAACTACTTTTAGAAACATAGCCTCCCCCTAGAAATTTGATTAAAAACGTTAATGGGAGAAAACAAACAAATAATTGTCACAAGCATGATACATTACTGCTTAAAGTTTCAGAATCTACTCCAGTAAAATCAATTACTATTCTGTCAAAAAATGTAATTGAATCTGGAGATAAGTATATATGAAGAGACCTCCATTATTAAATGTATCCAAGTTTAAACTGGAACACTCTCATAAATCATTTCTACTAATAGACCTTGCATATGTTCCTACAACCTATTTAAATCTTTTTACTAATAATCAAGAACATTAACCTGTTTGCTCGTAAACTTTCTTTAAAAAAAAAAATACTTTTTGGAGAAAGAAAAAAAGGATGTTAAATAATCTGGTACTTGAAAAAACAAGAGACTCAGGGACATTAAAGGACTTGATGGATCTTTTGAATGTAATGAAATAAATACCCATATTGGACCTACAACTATGGGAAGAAAATGTCAAATTAAATTCATCCCTGAATTCAGGAACTAAAATACTATTAAAGTGTTTCTTGATTTGGTAGAGCAGGATCTAAAAAAAAAAAGTTATCTGAGTTGGCACTCACTAGTCATCATGGTAAAAAATATAACTTGGACGAAGAAAGCAAAGCCTTAAAAGATCTTTGACAAAGTGATAGTGGTAAAATCCGCTTATAAAGGCTGAAATAAATCGTCCTCATGGATGAAAAGACCTATTTGAAAATGTGCCAAAAGTTACTCAGATAAAGTAACATATACCGTTTTAAAGAATACTCTAAATGAATTCAGTAACGAATTGAAAGCAATTTTATGCAATGCCAGAGACAATTTAGTCAATCAAAATACTCTTAATTTTCTTTTGCCGAGGCATCCAACCATAGCAACATTTTATGCTTTACCAAAAGTACATAAGAACATTACGTCAGTGCCGGGATGCCCTATTATTTTGGCAATACCGTTTAACTGAGAGCATAAGCAAGTATGTGGTGACTATCTGAAAGAATTGGTTGAAGTACTACCATCCTGTTTAAAAAAGACACAGTGGACGTTCTAACACATTTGGATGGTATTAATATTCCACAAGATGCCTTGTTAGTGTCTACTGATGTAGAGCAACTATATTCCAGTATCCCGTACGAGTCTGGTATATCAGCTGTTGAACATTATCTAAGCCTGAAGGGAAAGGAATATGAGAGATTTAATAAGTTTATCATATTACTACTCAGATTTATTCTTACAAGAAATGTCTTCTTGTTTAAACAAACAGTGGTACCATCAGATTAGGGGCACAGCCATGGGCGCTGCATGTGCCTCCAATTCTGCTAACTTGTATTTGGGGTACTGGGAAAAAAAAATGTTTTTTCAGATCAAATGTTTGAGTTCTCAGATAAGATCTTATGGAAGAGGATATAGAGGATATTCTTGTGTTATCGGCTTGGAACAAGACTGGATTTTGAACTATTCATTGCCAAACTAAATAACTCCTTAGGCCCTGAGATTTACATCTCGATGATCAGAAAAGAGTTCCTGGACCAAAGTCTAACAAAAGATGAAAAAGGAAATGTACATGCATCATCATACAGGAAACAGACAGCCTCAAATTCATTATTAAAGTGGTCAAGCCAACATCCTACCGCTTTAAAGATGGGGATACCAGTCTGACAATATCAGAGGCTCAAAAAGAAACTGATAGCTTTTCTGACTAAGGAGCAAGCAGACAAATTAAGATTTAATTGTGGCTATCCTAATAGAGTTCTTAAACAAGCTTATAAAAGAGCTCTGAGTGGATCGGTCTTAACGCCTTTATGGTCAAAAAGAAAAGAAAAATGACGAACAAATTAGATGAGTGATTAACTTGGGCAGTCCATCAAGTCCAACCTTTTAAGATCTCCTCTGATCTGCAATATGAGGATTACTTATGAATTAGTTAATTGTTAATTAATTCATTATCAACTATTTATTTTAACTAGTAATTAATCCAGAGAAAGGTAAACAGAAAAAAACCCAAGTGAAACTTAGCCAATCGTCTCAAAGGGAAAAAAAACAAAAAAACTTCCTGACCCCAGATACTGGCGATCTAATTTCTCCCAGGATCAATACACTCTAATTATCCAGGATAACCCTGAATTCCTTTCTTAACTAGAAATAAATCCAGTCCCCTTTTAAAGTTATCTAGCGCATCCGATGTCACCACCTCCTCTGGTAGAGAATTCCACAGATTAACCACGCTTACTTTGAAGAACCCTTTTCTTTCTTTAAGGTGGACTCTTTACTTCTAACCTCAAGGGATGTCCTCTTGTCAGTTGAAAACCTCTTAGCACAAAGCTCCCTTGACAATTCTTTATACTGACCCTTGATGTATTTATATAATGTAATCATATCTCCTCATAAAATGCCTTTTTTTCTAGAGAAAATAAGCTTAATTTGTTTAGTCTTTCTTCATAACGTAGCCCCTCCATTCCCCTTATTAGTTTTGTAGCCCTGCTCTGTACCTTTTCCAGCTCTAAATGTCCTTTTTATGAAGTGGTGCCCAAAATTGTACTCCATATTCCAAATGAGGGTGTACTAGGGATTTGTATAGTGGCAGAATTATATTTGCTTCCCTTGCTTCTATACCCTTCCTAATACATGCTAATATTTTATTTGCCTTTGTAGCTGCTGATTGGCTTTGAGCACTGTTACCTAGATGGTTATCCCAAATCCCTTTCAATATCTGCTACCCCTAGATTTGCTCCATTAAGATTATAAATTGCATGGCTATTTTTGCTTCCCAGATGCATAACTTTACATTTATTTGTATTAAATCTCATCTGCCATTTAGATGCCTATTCCTCAACTTTATGTAAATCCCTTTGAAGGGAAAGCACATCATTATCTGATTTAAATTATCTTGCACAACTTCGTGTCATCAGCGAAAATGGAGACACCACACTCCAATCCCACCTCTAAGTCAATAATAAATATGTTAAGGAGGACCTAATACTGAACCCTGAGGAACCCCACTTACCACATTAGTCCAAATCGGAGTATGTTCCATTTACAACAACCCTTTGCTTCCTGTCATTTAGCCAGCTCTCAATCCATGAGCAGATATTTACTGCAATTCCTATATCTGCACAATATAGTCTCCCATGTGGCACTGTATTAAAAGCCTTTGAAAAATACAGGTTCCTACTAACCTCCTCATAGAAACTAGATTTGTTTAATATGACCTATCACATATATAGTTGTGAGCATGCGAACTGTTGTTAACGCTTGCTGGCTCGCAAAGCGAGGGCCGCAGTGGCTGGCATTGAGAGCCAAAGGCGCTACTTGCTAGAAACTGCGGACCTCGCAAAAAAATATGAGACACATTACGACCTCGCAAAAAACATCCGCACATGAAAACCACAATAAATACACACAACAAATACATAAAAAGCTTACCTACAGGAAGAGGAGGCATCCAGGACCCCAAACACTGAAGTTACACCTCAACTTAACTCAAAATAAAGGAGTTTAGACAGTGAAAAATTCTGAGAGAAAAAATGGCCGCTGAAAAAAACGAAAACGAGGCTACAGTAGTCTAAAGACGCAAAACACCACCAAACACCTACGAAATATCCAAAAAAGACATACAATATTCGAAAACAAGGACGCAACCCGCGCGACCCAAAACACATTAGAAACACAAATACACACAACATAAAAAGCTTACCCACAGCAAGGTGGTGCACCCAGGACCTCTGCAAAGTTACACCTCGATTTAAGTACAAATTTCGGAGTTTAAACACCCGAAAATCCCCTAAGCGAGAGAAAAAATGGCCGCAAAACACCACCATAAACATGCAAAACACCAAACAGCTACGGATATTCCGAAAAAGTCAGATGACATTAAAAAAATGAAGGACGCCAAATCAGCCACAGACGCATACCACACATTAGCCGCCATTTTAGAACAATAACTTATACAATGCGGAAGTACACAGCTACGCCAACGGATTTGCCTCGCGCACGCACACTATTACACTACACACATTCATCACGCTTACACAGCAGCTCCACAGCAACAGCAAAACAGTTTGCCAGCTCTTCAACAGAATGCTTCCTGCATATATTACTTCAAAATAGGTAAAGTATATAACTTTATTATTGTATTATTTATTTTATTATTATACACCAAACAGCATTAGCTCCCTTACAATTTGATAGCCGTCATTTTTTGACTGGCAATTCGCTAGTCCCTTATCAAATCCATGTTGACTCCTACTTATAATCCTGTTCAAATAGATATATTCTTGTATATTATCCCTTATTAACCCTTCTAAAAGCTTCCCCACTACAAAAGTGAGGCTCACTTGTCTATAATTCCCCAGATTTGCTCTTGCTCCCTTTTTAAATATAGGTATCACATCTGCTTTTTTCCCAGTCACCTGGTAGAGACCCTGTGTTGAGTGAATCGTGAAAAATTAAATGTAATGGTTTGGCTATTACAGAACCCATTTCCCTTAGTACCCTTGGGTGTATTCCATCAGGACCCGGGGCTTTATTAACATTTATTTTTTCCAACCTCTTTTGGATTACTTCCTGTGTTAACCAATAATTCGGCAAAGGTAGCGTAGCCCCATTATGTTGCAGTGTCCCAACCACTGGTACCTCCCTTGTGTATACTGAAGAAAAATAACCTATTTAGCTCATCTGCCTTTTTCTGGTCACTAATTTTCAGACGGCCTGTGTCACATTGTAATGTTCCTATAGCTTCCTTGCCTTCTTCACATTAATATACTTAAAAAGTATTTACTCTTTTGCAATTAATTTTTCATTTTCTTTAGCCAGTCTAATAGCCCTTTTGCAAGCCTAGTTGATTTCCTTGTACTTCCGTTAAGCAGTCTCTGTCCCCTCTTGTTTGTATAATGTAAATGACTGTCCCACATTGGATGGGATTTACTCCTTTTACTCCCACTTGGTATATGGTGATAAGTATGTATATTTAATAAGTATTTAAATGTTGTCCATTTATGTTTAGTATTTTTACCTGCCAGTTCTCTGTCCCAGTCAATACTTTGTATTGCTGCCCTTAGACCGTTAAAATCTGCCCTTTTAAAATTAAGTTTTTGTTGGCCCCTTAAAATGTTTTTTTTTTTTATTCAATCTCAAAATGAGACTGTTGTGATTACGGTTTCCCAAAGGTTGCCCTATTTCAACATTTGATACTATATCAATATTATTTGTGATTACTAAATCTTATAGCTTCATTTCTAGTAGGCTCTTGTAAAACCTGGGCCAGATAATGATCCCTGAGTACTCAAGAACCTGCTCCCCTTAGATGAACTGCTGGTCTCATTTACCCAGTTTATTTCAAGGTAATTAAAATCTCCCATTATTCGAACTTGCCCATGCTTAGCTGCATTTCCAATCTGTAACAATAATTGCATTTCCTCATTATCAGCTATATTTGGGGGTTTATAGCATACTCCTACTAATATTCTTTTGGAATTTGCTGCTCCGCTATTTAACACTACCCACAAACATTCAACATTACTGCTAGTTCCACCATAAATATCTTCTCTGACTATAGGCTAAATTCAAGCTTAACATAGACAAATCCTGTTTTACCATTACCCCTATCTTTCCTAAATAGGTTATAACCATCCAAATTAACAGTCCAGTCACGATTCATCCCACCACGTTTCAGTAATGCCTATTAAATCCCATTTCTCATTAACTGCTAATAATTCTAACTCTCCCATTTTTCCTGGCAAGCTTCTGGCATTAGCAAGCATACACCTTATGTTATGAGTTTGTAGTTTGGTAGTGCCTGCCACTTTACTTGAGTTACTTCTTAATACCTCCCTATTGACTATTTTACCCCTCCCCCATCTCCCCCCCTATGAGTTAATTCATCCCTTATACCATCTACACTTTCTACCCCATCACTTATATCTAGTCCCCCCCCCCCCCCACATACCAATTTAAAAACTCCTCCAGCCTTTCTACCATCCTATCCCCTAGCACATAAGATTGAGAAGTCAGCCCAGTGCTCTAAAAAAACAAACCCCTCCTTAGTGCACTACATCTTTAGAGAGGTGAAAACTGTACTAGATAAATATTTGTACATCCTCACAGACGACGCTACATTGAGGTAATATCTGCCCAAAACAAACATCAATCAAGTATTGCAGGAATAGCAACAATGATATTATAGTAAAAAGTTTTTTTGTTTTTTTTGAGACCATCAGAACAAATCCCTGTGGCTTAAGCCCACATTGGGCCTTTACAGATGTGGTCATTGCAGTTCCTGTAATTATGTTAAACCTAGAAAGGACATTAATGATCATATGACTGGAAGAAAGTTCCCAGTGAAAGTTGTCAATTTTGGCTCCAATCACGTGATTTATGCGATGGTCTGTCAATGTTCTAAACTATATGTGGTAAAAACAAAACGTCAATTACAGAGAAGAATCTGGGAACATGCTTACTCAATAAGCAAAATTTTGATACTCCTGTCTCCATGAAAACAAACCAGAGTATATGAAGTTTTATGTGACTGATCAAGTAACTTCAAGCCCTAGAGGAGATCATCTGGATAAACTACCTTTACTATAAAAATTTACTTGTTCTCCTTTTGTAAATTCACAAAACCCTCCAATGGACTAAGCTTGGATGAGCCAACTCTGGTCCAAAAATCAAGCAATGACAGATTACCAGTAACGTAGTAAGAAACCGGAAGTAGACTGCTTTAAAAAGTCATAGAACGACGAATTACAAAGCCTTTGAGGAAACTTGACTTACAAGTGAGGTTTAAATTCTAATATCCACTTTTAGAAACAATACTGCCGATATAATTACAGTTATTGTTAAGTGGTATCAAGCACAGGTTTTATGCAACACTTTGCAGAGTAGTTTCCTTTTTATATTTAAACTTAATAAAATTACTACAATATATATTAAACCCCTGTGCATTTTGTTATACAGTATTTCTAGAAGTGATGGTTAAGATATTCTTGGGGGAAGGCATTGAGGGAAAGAATTCAACTGTTTCCCTAACAAACCGAGTAGATGCACCCCTTTTCCCCTTCAATTGTTACAGCTTTCCAAAGTCTGCTTGCTAATACAGTTATAATCACACATTTACTTCTCAGACAATCCTAACTAATCACAGGATATTTTCTCTTTGATGACCATGATTGGCTGAACTGTTACAGAAGGAAGAGAGTGACCGTCTTTCCTTGTGAGGGAAGGGGGGCAAACAAATTGTTAACAGGATACCTACGAATAGAACCACTGCATTTGGGTATGGATTTTAACCCTTTACTAACCTTCAAGCCAACAGCAGCGCAGTGCAGAAGTCTACACAAGCTGGCTTTACACATATTGATATAATGTATTGGCTGCCTGTGATTGGCCAAACTGAATTATGAATTGTATTATAATTGTAGCAGGAATTTCAAGGGGCATGAACTCTGAAAATCTACTGCTTGCAAACTCAAGACAAGGTGAGTTTGTTAATTTTTATTCTGTTTGTAAAATGCAAAAAATAGATTTGAATACACAATGGATTCTCCTCTGAAAAATGTATACAGGAAACTTAAATATGCCTTTAAATCACAACTGCATAAGCACTATGGAGGACCTTTAAAACTATAGTTAGACTGTGGCTACAGTTTACCCTTCTAGATTGCTACCTTGTTGTGGTGAAGGGAGTTGTATACTTCAATGAAGCTGTGAGCTATACATTGTAGGGTCACCCAAGATGACCAGTTCATAGCAGAGAGGTCAGCAGTCCAATGGAGAAGGGATGGGCAATCCTCTCCAGTATCTTTGCCTAGAGAACATTATGGATAAGCACAACCAGACAAGATGTGCCTCGAGTGCTTCGTTCCATAGGGTCACAGAGAGTCGGAGACTACGGATACAATTATAGCCAATAGTTATAAAACCAAGGGCCAGTAGATCACTTGTCAAATTTGCAACTAATATTATAGGATTGACTTTCTAATCTCTAGCTTCTTGTTCACAGCGGTGCAACTCAATTGCCATCCTTCCCAGTTCTCACCAAACATCTAAAATATATTTTTGAAATTTTAGCAAATACTTTCTAAAAAGTTAGACATACACGTAGCAAAACAAGATGAAAATGTTGAGTGATGCACTAAGGAGGTGATCTAATAAGCACATTTGCTTTCAGATCGACACAAAAAGTGACAAACCTACTTTGCAAACTAAATCAATGCCAGATATCACACTCATTGGGTGTTTAAAGAGTTAAAAGTCCAAAATGTTAGGTCATGCATTTGAAAAGAGAATGGTTTTAGACATTACAAAAAAAAAAAAAAGTTTTCACCATGGAAATAAATATTAAACACTAATGAAAATGTAACACTAAAAAAACAAAACAATAAAATCAATGTTTTTACCTATAAAGGCCTCATGGAGACCTGTATTTTGTCTGAGTTACATGAAAACCCATGGGAACAAAAAGGACAATATGTTGCAGTTTAGACAACCATATGGATCAATGTTCTGGGTTGCTATAACTTGTGAGCTTTTCATACAAAAAAAAAAATAATGTTTTAAAACATAGCTAGAAAACGTACTACCAGAGTGTTTTCTACAGTTGCTCTAAATACAGTGCTGAGAAAACTAAATTATTGCCTCCATTATACCCCTACTGAAAATTGCTCTGTAGCCCTTTATGTAGGGGGAAAAAAATGGCAAAGATGCCCCTCATTACTAAAGCTTGGACCTGGTTATAAGCCAACATGCTCCTGAATGAGAAGCCCTGGTCTGGCAGCTGCTTAATTCTGTGACAAGCTACATTTGGAAAAAACAGACTTGTCTGTACAGTGTCTGGCTGACATTGCCATACACTTGAACTGTAGGTGGAAGTCACCCGAGTAGACAGAAGCATGGCTAGTTTTATTTCCCTCTGCCAGAAGAATATTTGGTCGTTTCCCTCTTCAAAGATTGGCGGCAGCAGTGCCGCCCACCAACCACTAGATGGCGTGCCTGATTTTCCCACTAGTGCTGCACAATGCATATATAGCACGCTGACAGAAGAGGCCTTGAGCTATGAAAGGCACGCCAGAGACCCTTGAGGGCAGAGTGCCCGAGCCAAACATAGCAATGGCCTCTGTCGATTCAGCGCCGTCTAAGCCACAGAGGAGGTGTTTAGGGCCTTCACTGAAACCAGACGGCGCCATCTAGAACTCACCTGCTGGCACTGCAGCAGACAACTGAAGGATAGATCTGAATATTTAATGTAGATAACTACATATCACTAAACCTCACTTTCGCCCAACTAAAAATGATCTTTTGGCTTACTAGGCAAAAAAAAATTAAGTATAAAATATAGGACATGTCTTCATGGCATTTATGAATACATTTAATGTTACTCCACAAAAATAAGAAATTTTAAATCATAAAAAGCTGTCACGGGGTAGAGAAACCACATGAAATACAATGTTAAATTTACAAAACCTGTCACAAAGGAAAACAAAGAAAATAACTTTGCTATGTAGACTTAATAAAGCCACATTTACAAGGCTACTGAAGTCGCACTTCCACTAGACAGACTGTATGTTTACAAAGTCTTCACTAGGACGCTGTTAATGGAGATCTTTATTTGTGCAGTCAGGGGTTTTAGACTGTTCTCTTCCCTGAATCTGTCAATCCATAATGAGCTGCAAAGCATAGTGGTACACAGCTGTGCATGCTGAAAAAGTAATGTCAGAGCAGGTGGTCAAATATGGTATACTTTAAAAACTATAGTTAATTAGTAAAGAAAAAAAAAAGTCAGACGTGCTTATCTGAGGGCGAACACCTCCAAGTAGGTTTGTTCTATATGACTGGCACCTACCTATGAGGGCAGCCTCTTTGCTCACTTGTGCTCTTTATAGAGATAAATATCCTGTAGTATATTAGTCTGGTCTCACGCATTTGAGTGACCCAGCCTCAAAATACCAGGCAATTCTGCCATGAACAGGAGGAACTGCTGGCTCATTGTGTCTTAAAAAGTTAAGCTACACTCCACTGACGAAGCCCAATAAAGGCCAAAACGTACATCTGGGGTTTGCCGTTTCTTCTTCTCAGGGTAGAATTGCCTGGTATTTCGGGGCTGGGTCACTAACACGTGAGACCAGACTGATATACTGCAAGCTATTTCTCTCTGAAGAGCACAAGTAAACTATAAAAAAAAAACAAAAAGATTTGGATCTGAGTTACCAGGTCTATAGGACAAACCTACTCGTTTTCGTATTCGTTTTGTTTATAGTTAATTAGTACTTTATCAAATGAACGCCAAAAAAAAAAATCCTATAGTAAGCAATCACTGAAGTTTGCCACTCTTTCAGCATTTCCGATTAATATCTTAGACTGGGCATGCTTCCTGCCCCTGTGCACACCTAGTTTTTTTTTTTTGCAGGCGACTTCCACTCAAAATAGACCCAGAACACTCAAGAACTAATTGGTAATTATTGACGATGATCTCTAATAAGGAGGTATGAATCCATGTGTGTTGTGGGTAGATTTTTTCTTTTTTTTTTTTAAAAGACAGCTAAAACATTTCAAATGTTGATGTTTGTTTATGGTAGGAAAATATAATTTTAACTGATAAAAGTAAAATGCTAAACTATATCACATTTGAAACCTATGCTGTATCAGTCTAATCAAAAGGAATGTACTTCAACTTAAATTATGCAAATATTAGCATGTTTTTGAAATTATATATAGGATATAGAAATAGAGATCTCTATGTTGCAGGGGTAGACAAAAATATCTAAAAATTAGGATGCATTAAAAAAGGACCACAACGCCGTTATACGTGTTCTGCACCATCAGTTAGAGGGTGGAAAATAGAAACATTTTTACATGAATTTAAAAATGGACCAAGAAATGGCTTCACTATTGTTCTAGTTTAGCCTCTGAAAACGTAGTCTGTAACTGGTACAGTTGCACTATATTAAGTAGCAGAATGTAATGGTGCAGTGGTAAGTAGCTTGCTTTAAAACTTCTTTCATTGGTAAGTCATGGGTTCAATTCCCGGCCTTCACTTGTTTAATGTATTAATTTATTCAAATAGTTTTTAAAAATAAACTAAAATCCACAGTTACCTTATGTTGATACATGCTTTATTATATAACCTAAAAAAAGGACATTTCAGATTTTTAAACAGTAAACAAAATAGTGTCATTATTGTCTTTCTGCACCAGACAGCAACATTAGCTGTGTGCCACAGACTCTGCTGCTACAAGTAGTTACTAATCACTAACCACTGATCAAAGTTTCTACGCTTGATTCCAATTAACATTCATTATGGTATGCGCAGGACGGAGCTCAATCCTCATTCAAGCAGAGCCAACACAATGAATTAGCCTGACTTGTACTGATCATAACTCCATGAATTCAGCATCAAATTTTAAAAATCAAAACACTATTTTCACATGTTTTGTTCTAATAGCACATATAGGAGACTTCTGTGGTTCTTTAAAATTTTAAAGCCAGACAGGCTGTTTTCTGCAAGCCTGGAAGGAACTCCTTTGTAGAGTTGCATTATATACGGTGAAAAATTATTTAGGAGCCAGCAGTACAAGTTAAGAGGGCAGGACCTCAGGAAGTTCCCATCACAGTTTATGGTTACTGGTGTGTAAAAATGATATGGCAAAATAAATAAATATCCAGTATTGTACTAGAATATACAGAGAATAATTGTTATTAAGTATAGAATTTGAGAAACAAAAAATAACCTCTGCAGCCAGCCGAATAATTGGGGAGGAGAGTGAGAGTTAAATTCCTTCTTGATCCCATATACTGGCAATCAGATTCCTCCTTGGATCAATACTCTCCCTTCTCTAGTTCTCCAGGATAACCTTGAATGTTTTTGTATTTATATCATGTGTGGTTGGAAATATTTTTAGATTAAACAACCCGGAAGTTATATTTAAAGACATGGCAATTAAGGATTTTTAAATCTAAAATAAAAAACAAACAAAAATAAAAAAAAACACAACACACATGCATCCATTTTGGGGAAAACGCTAACAGTATATTTAATCACTTATATGAATTTTTAATTTTAATTGCATAAACTTGTTAATATTTTGTATTCTTTGTAGACATTCAGTACTTTAGTTGTGTCAGACTCCGTGACCATATGGACGCAGAACACCAGGCACATCTGTCAGTTTTTGGTTGTGTTACTCCAGTATCTTTGTCACATAAACCATATGGATAGAGTTGCCAGTTCTTTCTCCAGTGGACTGCCATTTGTCTAACCTCTCTGCTATGACCTGCCCAACTTGAGTGAACCTACATGGTATCGTGCACAGCTTCATTGAGGAACAAAAGCCCCTTCACCACAAGGTAGCGATCCAGAATGGGATTTGTGTTCTTTAAACTCAAAAAAGTATGGGAAAAGGAGTAATGAATTGTTGCATTTCCTATATTAGTTTAATTGTTCTTGTTAACATATTACTAGTGATGAAAAGGTGGTAGAATAGTAAGAGCAAAATACTTTAAGGGAAGCTGCGAGTTTGAATCCTATCAATTTCTTTTAAATATTTGGTTAAAATGTAAAAAAAAGACTGTGAAGGGCTGCTATAAGAAATATGGGTGCTGTAATGGAATTATCTACACATTTCTCTACATATATTACACATAAGCTCAGTCAGAAGTAACACCCTTTTTTCATGAATTTCTAATCTATACTAAAAAAAAATGTATTACAGTAGTCGAATCTTGCAGAAAATACATCACTTATAGTTCTGAGCATGCGGGCTTACCTACAGAAAGGGGGGGCACCTAGGACCTCGGAAACTGAAGTTAAACCTCAATTTAACTCCAAATAAGAGTTTAGACACCCGAAAATCCCCTAAGCGAGAGAAAAAATGGCCACCGAAAAGAAACGAAAACAAGGCTACAGGCCTCTAAAGAGGCAAAACACCAAACACCAACGGATTTTCTGAAAAAGACATACGAAATCCGAAAACAAGGACGCAACCCACGTGACCCGAAAAACATTAGTAACACAATAAATACACACAACACATAAAAAGCTTACCCACAGCAAGGGGGGGCACCCAGGACCTCTGCAAGTGAAGTTACACCTCGATTTAAGTCCAAATTTCGGAGTTTAGACACCTGAAAATCACCTAAGCGAGAGAAAAAATGGCCGAGGCTAAAGGACCCTAAACATGCAAAACACCAAACACCTACAGATTTTCCGAAAAAGTCGGACGACATCCAAAAACAAGGACGCTAAATGAGCCGCATACCACACATTAGGCGCCATTTTAGAACACTGACTTATACAATCCGGAAGTACACAGCTACCCTAACGGATTTGGCTTGCGCACGCACACTATTACACTACACACTGCACACATTGCTGACACTTACACAGCAGCTCCACAGCACTGATGTTGCAGCAACTTGAAAACAGATTGCCAGCTCTTCAACACAATGCTTCCTGCATATATTACTTCACAATAGGTAAAGTATATTAATTTCTTATTTTATTAATTGTTCATTGCCATACCAAAAAAAACACCAACGCTGCTCATAGCACACAACCAAGAGCCTCGCAATGAGCGCCGAAGGATCTTTAAACAAAATTCATTTTGCACGCAAACATTACCTGCCTTACAATCTTATTGCCGTCATTGTTCGACAGGCAAGTCTCTAGTAAGCAAATAATTATGTGACATAACCACACTAACATTTTAGGTGTAATGTTTAAAATTCTGTCCATCTTGTACCCTACCAACCATACTCAAGCAAGTCTTACAACATATTTCTACACTAATGCCAGGTAAGCACTATCAATTGATGGTACTGTCAATCAGAATAATTATGTATTTTCTATAATTTGGTATCTATGAAAATTAAAGGATAGCAAGCAGTACCTCCCCCCCCCCCCCCCCCCCCACTTATTTATACAACCAGTTATTCTAAATGCATAATGAAGAAAAAGCTTTTTACATCTTTATAAAAAGGACAATGGTCAGCATGGCTGCTGATCAGGTCTATCGGCAGTTACAACTGTTATGTTATTTGATAATTTTAATGGAAGAGCCTAGGGTACATATTTGTTTAAAAAGGGACACTGCCGTCCCAAGTTTTGTATCATGAATTTAAAAGCACATTGGGATCTATCCTGTTAGTTACAGCACCAGTCTGCCACTGCAGTGTGGCGATCAAAAGCTAGATGGCGCTGCCGATATGAGAGAGAAGTTCTAAGCTTAGAATGGTAGCCTAATCCTTAAACTAACCCTAAGTCTGGACTCTATGATATGGCAATGCAATATCGTCAGGCAGCGCCATCTAGCGGGTGGTCACTGCACTGCAGCGGAAGACTGGTGCTGTAACTATAACAGGAAAGGACCATAAATTGTCTAACACATTAGGACGTTTAGCAGGAAAAAATAACAACATTTTATTTATTTATAACTAGCAACTTGCAAAAATGACAGGGAAATACAATGTTAAGCCATGGGAATGCTGTTTGACAATGTAAAGCTTTTTCTACTCTAAGGACCTTCAGCGCTCATAGCGAGCCGCTCCTCTCGTTAAGTTTTGGTCCTATGAGCGCCTTCGGCTCTCATGACAAAAAGACAGACATATATATGTCAATGTTTTTTTATATATTAATTATTTACTTTTCCATGCTTCCTAAGTGTATTTTTGTGCCTTGTACGTCCCTGGCAAAAATCGTACGTGCCTGGCGGCGTTTTGCGCATTTCGGGGTCATATAGCCTTTTTTTTCCGTCATCCATTTTTTCTTCCTCACTTAGCCAATTTTCAATTTTCTAAACTTGTTAAATATGACTAATTAGCGTGCAACCTTACTGGCAGATGTAATGGCTGTACCCCCATGCTCTGTATGTTTTGTGCCGGTAGTGAGGCAGCATAGAGCCTCCACTTTCGCGAGCTCGCAAACTGTAATGACGATTCGCAGTTTGACAACTATATGCGCACCCATGTAGGTTTGTTTGCAATAGCTATTTTGGTAAACCCTGCTATAGATCACTTTAATATGAAAAGGAGTGAACTTATTTAAAACCATGATTTCATATGGGACTACCATGTACCCCAAACGTACTCCATCTGTAAGTGGATTACCATGACCTGTATGGGACCTTATGTGCAGAGCTGCAGATGGTACAAATCAGCTGCAATACAAAGTGCATCAGTTGCACACAAGATAAAGTGGTGATCAGGCTGATGTTCAAATGTTGTTTGGAAGTACGGGAGCATCTAAAAATCACCAGATCTAGCAATTCACATCGAGTATGGGGCAATGTGTATATTTTTGTACGAATTTTTATTGGAAAAACAACATTCCATACATTTACTCTAAGTGAAGTCCTAGTAATTAGCAACAAATTAATAGACAATCTTGTCAACACTTTTTTGGTTTAGGTTATCAGGTTGGCAAGCAACTCATCTTGGTTCTCAGAGGTGACAACAATAGAGGTGCTCAGACAGAGAACGAACCATCATCCTTAATAGGTAGTTCTATGGATATGGTCATCCACTCAGAGCATCCTCTCGTTCTCTGCCTGAGCACCTGTATTGTTGGTATAGCTTACGCAAATGATCTTTAGGGCTACGTTTCCCTAGCTCACTGTGCCTTAGGGAGTTATCAGCTACACCCTACTGATGAGGCCCAATTAAGGCCAAAACGTACGATTAGGGTTTGCAGTTTCCGGTTCATGGTAGAATTGCCTGGTATTTAGGGACTGGATCACTCTTGAGTGAGACCAGACTGATATACTACAGGATATTTCTCCCTGTGAAAGACACAAGCGAGCTAAAAGAGGCTGCTCAGAGTGTATGACCATATTAAAGGTATATGAAAGTGAGCTGGGTTATTAATGCATCTGATAGAGGAGAATTTATAGTTTGCATGAAAAAAATCCAAAATAAACAGTTAAACCATTGGCCTGAAGTTTGCTAAATTTCTTGCATTTGCAAAGAGTTCTCTCAATGTTAACGTTCCCTGAAATTCCCAGGGATAATTGGCATAACTTCTACAATGTTCCTTTTTAGCCTGGGGATTGAGCAGGCATGCTCAGTTATCCCACAATAGGGCAGACTACAGGTGCAGTCACATGATTTCAGACACTTTCCTTTAGCCAATCAGCAAGCACATGCGCTGCATATTAGATCTCATTAAAAATGAGATCTCAGTTGCTGGGGGTGTACGGGAGGGCTATCTGTAGACTACACTGCTTAACGCAAATATCAGAGTGCAGATCCACACACCAGAGGCTGCTATTAATGAACAGTCAATTGGTCATACTATCTCCATACTTGCAGTTTTGAAGCATCAAAGCTTCAACATGCTAGATTCTTATGGTCGTGATTGGTGATTTCAGTGCTGCAGGCAATCGCTTTCCAGGACTCTCAGTAGAGACTGTTAACTCCCATGATACTACTGAAGCCATCGGATATCGGTGTGAGGTCTAAAAGTGGACTGGATAATACTTCCAAAACAGACCAATCTCTTGGCAACATAAGGAGCAGGCTAATAGAACTTGACAATTTGATATCCATTCAAGCAGTTTCATTACTATTACATTTGCAATGTTAAAATCAACTATCCTAATTACATTTACTGTGATCATTATACTAAACTATCAGGCTGCTTTATGTATAAATATTTACTTTTCCCTAAGACCGATAGATCTTAACTTTAAATTAATCATAAAACAGAATTCTACATAATTTATACTCCATAAGATTTCTTAGTCAACTTTCTCCCTGCTTGAAACCGTTGTAATGTGTGTTCAATGTGTCTCCAAAAGCAAGTTATTTTATAACTGGCACCGTTGTGTACAGGTAATTACAAACTATTGTTTATATGTAACTGTGCAGAACCTGAATGTTGCCATTGCTGTACTCAATACACAAAATGTAAACACACCAAAAAAAAAAAAAAAACACCCTGTCACTAACACAATTCCTTTAAAAGCTTCACATGGATTTTTGGCTGCAAATGAACTTGCTCTGCAAGATGCTGCAGAGCAAGTTCTAGGATGTAACTGGCCCTTTAAATATGCCTTTAAAAGTGCAGATGAGGCTAGAGGTGTGAAGGCTGTAACTAAGCAAAGGTCACACACATTGGAGGAAGTGGAGAAATTGTTGTACATGTCAATTAATGAAAAACAGTTAGTGGGTTATGGTATTTCCAAGGCACTAATGGGCGAAAAAGCAAAACTGCATGCCAATCTGGTAAAAGAAGAGTCTACAACAAGTGGTTAATGCAGTGAAGTATTCAAAGCCAGTTATTGTTGGTTTAAGAATTTTAAAAAGAGAACTGGCATTCAGTGTGGTGAGGCACGGAGAGGCTGACAGTGCTGACAAAGAACCGTCTGAAACCTTTGTTGGGGAGTTCAAAGACTATGTAGAGGCCGAAGGTTTTACTCCCCAACAAGTGTTAAACTGGCGAGACTCAAGAAGAAAAGACATTGCCAGGGCACAAGCCGATGAAGGACAGGCTAACAGTTGGTGTGTGGGAATGCTAGTGGGGATTTAAAAATTAAGCCTCTACTAGTCTATCACAGAGAGTACCCCAGAGTTTTCAAGAGAGAAAAATGTGATAAAAAAGCAAGTTAAGTGTAAAATGGAGTGCCAACAGCAAAGCCTGGGTAACAAAGCAGTCCTTCATAGAACAGATGAATTAAATATTTTTTTTGCAGTTGAAACTGCCTCTGAGGGATCTGGATCGGTTAAAAATGGACAATGCTCCTGCTCACCCTCCAGGCTTTGAGAACAACTTGCTAGAGGACCAGCAAGTCATCTCAAACTTCAAGAAGCTGTAAACCAAGGCCCTCTTCAAAAAGGTGCTTTGAGGTGACCTCAAATACCGAGTTGACAGTTCAGGAATGACCATTTCAATATTCACCACTGTATCACTGATAAATAAGGCCTGGCATACAGTTTTTCACAAGATCATGAACTGTGCCTGGAGGAAATTGTGGCCAGAAGCTGTAGCTCCAAGGAACTTGGAGGCTGAACCTAGCCCAATAGTGAAGGACACTGCCTCTGGGCAAGTCCATGAACCTAGTGAGGAGTAACAAAGACATTGAAGAGTTAGTGGGGGAGCACAAACAAGAGCTCAGCACTGAGGAGCTGCAGGAACTTCAAGAAGGGAGCAGCAACAGAGTGGCTGAGGAAATGTCTTCAGGTGAAGTGGAGGAAAGGGTGAATACACCAAATACACTAATCAAAGAAATGTGTGCTGAATGGGCTGAATTACAAACTTTTGTTGAAAAGTATCAGCCTGACAAAGCTTGAGCAAGTTGCAATGTGGACTTTTTAAGGATTAAACACTTAAAAACTAAAGCAGAAGAACTGTTATCTTGATAGGTCTCTAGTGAAACTCCCAACAGAGTCTCCAGCAGGGCTCAATGGTGTTGACAGAAAAGATCCCCTGTGCAATTGTCTGATGTTCTAATGGAAGAGGACTCCCCTTCCAAACAATAATGTCTCTACATCGCCACCATCCAATTGGGCCCTCAAGTCCTCTCCATACAGGTAAAGTGAAGTTAAATTATATTTTATTTGATATAATCGTTATTTTCTTTATGGTCTGTTTAGTTTGAACTGATGGCGGTGTTTTGATAGAAAACCTTAAAAAACAAAAAATTTGATATTTTGGGGGTTTAGAACCGATTATTTAAATTTACACTTATTCTTATGGGAAAATTTTGTTTGGTACTCATCCTGCTTTCTGGAATGGATTAATGTTGAGTACCAAGGTACCACTGTATATGGTTCTTTGAATAACTAAAATTAATGGGCAATATTTTTTTGTTTACATAAATGTAAAAGATGTGCTTTGTTTTTTTTTAATTACCTTTTATATCAAATTATTCATTAGCACAGCAGATAAATATGGATCTGTGCCATAGAGATAATGACTTTGTAAACTAACAAGCAATGCACTAAACATAATAAATGCCTCATTTGGGATAAAATCTATATTTATCATAAAAGTATTTATTTATGTTGATGGTAATTTGTTATCTAAACATATTTACATCCTTAAAAAAAAAAAAAAAAAAGTTATTTTGAAACAAAAAAAATAAACTTAGATTGAATATGCATGTATTTTACAAGATGTGCTTTTTTATCCATCTTCCAATTTTTGTACTTAACTTTGTTAACCACTCTGAAGCATACTCTTTCCACCCACCATATTGATTTTACTGCATTTCTCAGTGTCCTAGATCTACAATATATTTAAAGAAGTACTAAACCAATCGGTAGTTCATATTACACTATGTTTTTACCAGGGATTTCTATAGTAACCTGTACTTTCCTCTGTCTCCAACACCCCTTTTAAACATGCATTTTATGAACCTTTGAAGCTGCTCACTGATATTGATCATTGTTTTGTACTTTAAAAAGTATTTACGAGTGATTGACATTAAAGAGGATGGTCTCAAATGCTTAGTTCTACATTTATCAAAGTCATCACACCTGGCATTTCACTGCCCTTTCTTATAGTTTATACAGGTCCCTCTGCACTAACAAGAGAGTTAATCGCCTTGCACAATTCTGTTATTGGCATATGAAGCTATTACTCTTCAACCCGACTACTAATCATTAATATAAGTGGAACACTCACAAGCTACTATAAAAAAATAAAAAAAATAAAAAGTTCCCATTACAATATTCTTTTATTTCCTACACAAACCAGTTTATGTAATTACAGATGCTTACTACTTTTCAGTTACCCCTCATTTCACTCAATAGTCTCCCATGAGGGACTATATCAAAAGGCTTTGCAAATTCCAATCCGATTACATCAACTGAATTGCACTGGTCTAAATGCAACTGCACATGGAAATTAAACTATATTAGATTGGTTTTATGACCAGAAGTTCTGTATTTAAATGTGATTTTAATCTTGTGAGCATATTTGGGGGGTGGCAAATATAGAATAGTCTTAAGTTCATGTTTTTTGTCACTCACCTTTTTTCTTTTCATCCTTATAAATTAACAGGCTTTTACCTTTATTTCCTTTTTTAGTTCCTGTAAAACTCACCTTACTAATGTATCTGGCTTGCTGAGTTGATTGTTGGGAATACAATTATCCATTGGATCTTTGTGCGTGCTTGGACTCTTGCTAGTGCATTTCTTCTTGTCATTTTTGTTGGATGAGGAGGAAGAAGGAATACTCCCATTGGATGTACTGTGGCTGCGAGGGGACGAGTTTGCCGTCCCTGTGGTGTTTTTATAGTTTTTAGAGGAAGCTGTACATGGATCCTCTTTTAAGAGGTTCTCTGTGCTCCCTAAATCATTATTAAGTCGTTTACTGTTGATATGATTCTCCATATATTCAATCTCTTGTACTTTAGAGTCTGTGGGCTGTAGGATATTATTGTTAATCCCCAAATTGTGTCTTTTAACATCTTTGTCTTTGCCCTTTTCTTTATATTCTAGTTCTGGTAAAGTGCTGGAGATTTTTTTATTTGAAGAGAGTCCTCCATTGTGCTGTAACAGTACTGAAGAGTCCATTTCAGATAAACCCTTGGCAGCTATGGAGTGAAGAAGAGGGAGAAAAATACATATTGTAAATTGAATCTAAGCCGTAATACAGAACTATGGTTCACACAACTTTTCACTGAAAAGGCTTTCTATACAAAAGACATTCTTCCATATGAAATCTCTGATGCCCTTCACAAGCACTTTCCCCTTGAGCTTACCAGATGTTGACAAATTTATATCATTCTCAAGAGGCAGGGAAGGCTGTAGGCATAATGGCTTCTCACTAGTATAAGTAATATACACACACCAACAAGTGAGGAGATTATAGTAATATTCTCGGAGCCACTATCAGGCCTCAGACTGCCAGGTCCTACTATACATAAGTACAGTTGAAAGGTCAAAATAAAGAAGGTAGCACTTTTTTTGGTTGCAGAGGCATATAGACAAAGATGAAAATATGAACTCCATGAAGAGTGACTGATTACTACAATGCTTACTGGAACTTAAGTACATAATTTACTTACCTTCTTCTGCTTCCCTTTCTTGCCTTTGTAACATCTGCTGTTCTGGTGGTAGTGCTTGCTGGAGGAGCTGCATATAAAACTCATTCTCTTTCTGCACCTCCTTCTGCTTTCTTAACCGCATTTTATAACTGACGTAGCTTTTGAATCCGAAGCCCAAAGTGACTACAGGATAACCAATACTGCAAGAAAAAGGTAAAAAATAAATAAAAAAAATCATCTTTTTTTTACTTTATACAATATAAACATTTTTGGTTGGAGAGAGATATATACAAACTATTGCAATAACAATGGCATATTATACACAAAATATATGGTGCTTTACTACTGTAAGTCGGTATGGCCAATTAAAGATAACCACAAAAACAGTGAAAGAACTTTTATCTTTGAATCATATTTCTGCCACTACTCAAACGTTCAGCATTACTTTTCTATGTATTTTGTATAAATTGCTTTATTAGACAGTTACAACTGTTTCGAGCAGAGGTTGATAAAGTTATGGGAAATCTCGGAGGCACCCAGTTTAGTTACAGCTAGCCAATGAAATATTTTTAGGAGCAACATTATGGATTGCATATAGAAATAGATCTAGAATACCTCAACAGGTATGAGGCAGTAGTAAAAGTAAAAAAGTTAAGGATTCCTCAAGGAGTTGTCAAGACCTAGTTTAGAGAGACTATCAACCAGGAGTTTATGGAATCTGGAAAAGAGGTTGACGGGTGAGTCTTAGAAGACAGCCTTATGAATACAGTCACTCACATTTCCAGGAATAAAATATATAGCACTCTTCTAGCTAACCCCTAGCTATTTTATGAATTACACATGTCACATGCTCACCTGTAGTGGCATTTGTGTCACAAAGGGAAGGGGATGTGGGGGCAATGAATTATGATCACAATGTCTGGCTCCTGCAGGTCAGGGCTGGTACTTAATGTATCATTGGCTTTAACGACTTTTGCGTTTTCCATTCCACCAAAAGATCTATTAATGTATGCTCTTTCACAAAACTGCTTCAAATATATAAAAACATATATGGAGTATTCACGATCAAAGTTTCTGGTCTGCACATTACCAGCTCTATTGGACTACACGTGGCTTTAAATACTTTATTTACATTTTGTACATGTTGGCTGTTTTTCTTTTAATTTATTTTTTCTTCTTTACAATGTCTAATCTTTTCCAGTATTTTTGATGCTCTTAGTTTGTTTTGGTCCTTAGAACACAAGCTGCAAATAGTTTTAAAATATTGTCCTAGTAATTGTTAACAGTTTGAAATATTGTGCCAACATAACTTGAAAGCCTTCAAATCATATTGATGTGGTTCTTCGAGTTTCACTGGAGTAAAGCAATATCTTAAAGTTTATTACATACTGTTTGGAAGTTAAGTTTAAGCATCCTGCTCCATTGGTATTAAAACAAACCACTAGGTGAAGTAATCCTTATATCATACAGACCAGAACAACATTTCCAGAAATGGCTATTTACACGCAATACACATATTAAAACAAAGGAAATATCACCTACCAGTGTGCAGCAAATGGACGACACAAGTCTACATGGAAATTCTTCAGGTCTTTAAACCTAATAGCTGCTTCAATATATACAAATAATATCCACAGCGAAACAGTTGGCAAACATACGCCTCTTTCTGTTTAAAAGAACAAATGCGAATGTAGATTACATTTACTAGGGAAATATTTAAGAAAAACATGAAAAAAGTAATTTTTTTTTTTTTAATCAGTACTTACTAATATGGCTACCCAATAAACAAGAAAAAAGTGACTGGCAATCAAATAAATTTTTTTAAAAAAAGCTGTTGGTATTAAAGCTTGAAACCTCCATTGCAAAGTAATTTGCGCTAACTGTACCACATTGCTAGTTCTAGGTGCACAAAACACATAATACAACATTTCCTTTGTCATTTTTCACATACTTTCAGTAAATATAAAAACACATCTAACAATTTAACATTATGATTCACATAAAAATCAAACTATAAGTAAATAAAATTAACAAAACTGATAGGTTAAATGTACGGTTTAAGTTTAAATCCCTGAATGTTCATATAAGTATAAAATACACAATTGCCATTTTTTTTTTTATATATATTTATATATTGAGACATTTAATCTATTTCATAAATGGTTAACCTATAGAAACAAAAGGATACAATAGAATTTGCATGTGAAAAGTTGTGTTTCCCAAATATAACTGCTCATCTGGCTGAAGAGATAATGACCTAGTAATCTCTCAAATTATTTTCTTAATGATTACACCGTATCATGGATTTCTGTTCAGTTTTATGCCAGTTACAACATATGTCTTATCCCAAAATGTGCCAATATGTTTACATGACCACCAACAGGGCAAATATGTTAATTCAATTAATGCAGTGGAGGACCAAAAGTGGTATTTAAAACTATGGTTTATAACTAGTGCTTTAGCATTTGATGGTTAAAAAAAAATTTAAAATTAAAAAGCATTAGAACTCACACCACCCCTTTAGTTTAATATTAGAAATATTGATATATTGTAATCACAAATTTGTATTAGGAGTACTTTGCACCACTTAGAATATCATGTAGCTCAAAATGCTTATAAAACAGAACAAAAAAGGGAAAAAAAAATACATTCCCCATATCCTTTTCCATGCTAATGTTGAACACTATATACATTTGAAAAATAGCCTTAATTAAAGGTGAGGACACAGCACAATTTTAGAACTAAAATCAGGAAATATGAACAGACTATGTTTACTCTTTAACACCATCACTTTATAAATCACAGTTATAACCATATTGTTGCCTTTATGGTAACCTAGAGCAAGACCGTTTTTTGAGTACAAATGTAATAAGTTGGCTCTCGGGTATTGATTAATTAAATGGTTAATCTTTTCATAGAAATCCAAAATGTCTTGTCCACAACACTGCTTTGTCAAATATTAAAAAGATATTTAAAATGTTGATATGACCAAACATTTCAGATCTGGACATTTCATTTTGTATTTTTGATCAGCACTGCAATCAATTCTCCATCCCTGATCATTTAGCTGGGAAATGTTTTACCATATTGGAGTTGCTGGAATCTTGTCCCAAATACAGAACGAACGATAACAATAATGAATTTAAGCTATATTTATTTCCATATTCTTAAATTTTGTTTGTTATCAAATATAGTTACTCAACATCACCAACAGTAAAGTACACTATAAAAAATGCATGTGTTGCAACAATAGATAAGAAACATTTCATTTGCTTTTTCTGTTCATTTTGTGAAAAAAAAAAAAAGGTCTTGATTGATATTCTCTGACTTCAACTGAAACCGTGTAAAAAAACAAAAACAAAAAAAAAAAAAACACTTTTTTCTGAAGGTCCACATGGGGATTCAGCTTTAAAAATGTATGGGGTTCTTTGTGCAAATTATTCTAGTTTTGCATTTAAGAAGTACTGAATAAAAATAAGCATGGTTTTGTAAGTTTATTTCCATGTATACAAATATTCTGAAAGATGGCAAGCTGAATGAGAACTGTACCATAGTAACATTCAAATGTGAAAGTGAGATTCATATGAAAACCCATACACATTTGTGGATGAAAGTATTAAGTTGGAACAAAACAAGCTCAGTGGGACAAGATGTCCTTATCGATGAAATCCTGACACTGTGGGAAACCATTACAGTATGATTTGTAAAGAAAGACAAGACTTCTAATTAACAAGCCAAACTAGATAAAAGCAACAAAGGGCACGTATACAGATTTGTGTAACAAAATATACAAATTTACATTGGTAAGTGGAATGCAGAAGTTTAACTGCACTCATTCATGTTACACCAGAACAGACCCCTTAAAATAAAAAAAAAGTCTTGTACATATTTACATAAAAAAAACTCTGTAACCTTAAATAGGGAAGGAAACATAAAAAGGTTTTAATTTAGCTTTCCTTTTTAAAATGGCTGCAATATTATAATCTTTTAAAACATGTAGTTATTGGTTTAAGGTAGTACAGCCAGTAGCACAAATTGATATAAAGTGTGCAGGTTGTGAAAGGCAGTTACATTTCAATTAGCTTATGTTTGATATATTTTCAGAAGCTAAAAAGAATATGAATAATTTAGTCTAATACCAAGTACAAGAACTTGAAGCCCTGGCTTTGATTCCTCACCCTAATATTCTTTTTATGTTTTAATAAAAAGCAAAGGCTTTTGTCAAGTTTCCACATTTTTGTATGACAAGTAAATATAAAAATTAAAGCATAAAAAAAAAAAGTGATCATTAATGTCTGAACATTATTATCTATGCAGATAATATTGAGGGCGTTAGGGGTTATACATGCAACCGCTTAAACAAAATTGCTGGCTGTCTGCACTCATATGAGAAGGAGATATAAGATTATGTAGTTGGGTTTCATAGTCCTATGAAAGCTTATCTATATACAATCTCTTTCCTGTTTCCATTGTTCCCTGCACAGGATAAATTCATATAACTTAATGCATTAAATACTATAATTATATATATATATATATATATATATATATATATATATATATATATATATATATATAGAATATCTGTGTTCACAGATCTGCAATCTAAGATATACAAGTACTTCCAGCTATTTAGTCTCATGTATAATAAAAAATAAAAATGTAAAAAACACACATGTATTCATAATAAAACCCAAATTTTATCAACGTAAAATGGTATCTACAATTCATGAGGCCTAAACTTAAATTATGAAGGCTAGAACACCACATGCATGCAATAAGACATTAAATATGACTTACCTGTGTGCCACACATACTGTACCCACACGTAGGTACTTGCTGCAAAAAACAGCCATTGTACTGGTATAAATAGAAGACATATTATATCTGATGTGAATGCTACGCACACAAAAAATACTGAGAAGGCCTGAAATACAAACAGAAATAAAAAAAAAAAACGTTGGCTTTCTCTGAAAAACAAGGCATTTTTGCAAAGTTATTGAAAAACAAAACTTCAATATAGTGAAAAAAATATATATATATTAACTTATAAATTTTTCAATAAAAAGTGACACTATAGCCCCTTTATTCCCAGTGCTCTATTTTAAAAGCTATAATGATTAACTAGCAAAAAAAATCTGGAAATTTAAAGTAAAAACACACAGTACTTTCTCATCTATTATAAGCAGGCATGATCATCAACACTGCTGTATTAAAGACTTCCCAGGCTTCCATTTACTTGAAGGGCAGATAAGCACATTTAATAGTATGTAATGAAAGTGTAAATAGCAATACTGTGTAGTAATGAGCTAATCTCAGCCTCTGGCATTACCACCATTAGTTACAAACATTTATACTGACCAATAAAAGGGAAGTATTAGACAACAGACAACTGCATAAATATGTTTAAAAAAAATAGTATAATAAAAAATAGACTAAAATGTTACTTTAAAGAACATGGTTAAGAAAAATTCTTAAAGACGCGTGATTAAAAAGGTATATAGAAGTTTACCTGTTTTTAACTTTTTCTAATCCAACACATACATTACATTGATTCATACTACACAGATTTATTTGGTTTCTATACCCCAGAAGTCCTTACATAGGCACAGTGTACCTACCAATAGAAACGCTGCATTCAAGTGCGTTTAACCCTATACTAACTTTCAAGCCAACAGCGACACAGCAAAAATCCACAAAGCAATGTCTGATTGGCCAAAATTATGAATGTTATGCTAAATTTAGCTAAGGTTTTTAAGTGGGGCAATCCTGAAGAAATTGCAAACGCAGTACTAATTCTCCTCTACCAGACATAGTAAAAGGCATATTTAAGGTTCATGGATTATGAGTGCATCTGAGTTCCATACCTCAGAAAACATTGGCTGTTCAAGCAGTTGGAACGTAATAAAAAAAAAAAATGTGCAATTATTCACCCACTAAATTAAAATATGATGTAGTGCTGAATAAACAATTTCATATAACCTTTTATTAGTTCTATAACTCTGGTCAGCATCTGATTGTTCCTTGGAACTAGAGACTTCTTATTTCTAGGGGTATATGTTTGCTTTTAAGATGGGGAGAACTACAGAAGTAAAAAAAAAAAAAAAAATGTAAAGATGTAGTTTTCATGATTTGGTTGATCCTACTAGTTGTAATGAAAATAAACATACCAGAGGAGAAAATGTACTAACATTACCATTTTTTTTAATTTATTTTTTTTAAGCGTGTTAAACTAAATGATCCAGTTTAAACAAGAACTCTGGTCAATGACCACAACATTAGCGACAGATTCGGTCTGATGCTAAAGCATATTCTCTATATATGAAATGGATACAGAACATGTAAACATCGGATGAATAGATATGTTAAGATCAAACTATAATTATTCTAGCAAAAATGTTTCAGGCAAGTCTAAAGTAGCTGAAAGTTGATAACACCATTGTGTCACCAACTCTACCTCCCTCTAACTGAAACCACATTCACGGAACTGAATACATATTGTCTTCTTGCTCATACCTTATTAGAGCCATTCTGATAGATATAAATGTATATATGCATTATATGCTTCCTTTTCATAAACCATCAGTTTAAGTCTGTGTATCCTTAGCAGCCTCCAGAGTGGAAATGCCCATTTGCACACCCTTGACCCAAGAGAAAAAGCTCAAAGCTGGATTTATCCTATATTGTTGATTTAGCACCAGTGAGTAATCTTAAGAGTCACTTTCAAATGTGGATGTGGAGATTGAGATCTATATTAGGAAATTAATCTTCATTTATATCCAGAATACTTTGAAGAATTTCACCAAATTTAAAAGCTTTTAGTTCTCATTCCGTATGTTTTATTTAACTTGGGATTTTTGGGTCAGTGGGGTCACACACACAGCTACCAACACTTAACTGAAAGAATTGAAGTAGTAATGTTTAAATGCATTTTTATGAATATTACAGCAACAGAAGGTATACAGATTTCTAATGGGATAGGAGCAAAGTTGTACACTTTAGTTATCCATGCAATCTTAAGGGTATAATATCACCTTATGATGTGCTACATCATTGTAAATGCATCTAATAGCTCTTTAAAATATTGAAGTGTTTCAACACATCAACAGTTTCAGAGAATACATACCAAGCCTTGGTATCTGAACGAATCATACACACTCCTAATGAACAGCCAAAATGGCCAAAGGTATTCAAATCTGAACTCCAGGACGAAATCTGCCAGCAATACTAGCGCCCAAACGACCAGGAACTTTAGATACAAGAAGGTGCTGCAATGAAGAGAAACACAAGATTAGAATAAAGGACACAAAAACGATATCACACGCATTCATTAAACTGCCCATACAATAGAACAGCAACACAATATACATCACTGTAAAGATCTCTGAAAAACATGTTGAAATATTTTATTTTTTGAAATGTGCATTTTTCACTGAGAAATCAAATAAAATCTGTGTTTATATGTGTGTGAAAGCCTGCCCACAGCCTGCTCCACATCTGAGACAAGGGAGCTTGGTCCGGGTTCATTACTGCAGCCAGTCAAGTTGCAGGGGTGCCCTAGCCTGTTTTTATTTCCAACTTGAAGGGAAATTGTGGATTTGACAACACCTCTACCAAATAAAGTTGCAAGCCACCAAACTTTAATTTGGTTCATGCTTAGAACCTAATAAAACTGTTATACATATAAATTCAAATCTATCTCATTTAGCCCAAACCACAGTAGCCTGTATTGCTCAATGCACTAATCCCAAACAAAAATGTAACCCATACCACCACATCTGTGCAGGTATGGCTGACTGGCATCTGCCTAAAACAGAAATCGGCTGCTGTGTGTTAACTGGTCAGTGCAGTGTAACCTGAATCCGGCAGAAGATGTGCTATCACAGCCTTTGCCAAGAGCCTGCCACACGTTGTGCGGCACACTGCTAATTACTAAAGCAACAGCCAGTGGGCAGAATAGATTGCATCTAAACAAAGATTTTTATTTTTATTTTTTTTAAATGGAAGTTAGCGGTTATTAGTGTAATTAAGAAAAAAGATCATTTTAACATACAGTCTTGTATTTTCACACCATGAATAGCACTTACAGCAAATTTAGCAGCCATTAAGCTCCCAACTATGGTTTATGAGCTTTACTCAGGAGGTCTGCCGGACTATTGGCATTACAAATAATTATGAAACAATTAAAAATGAAATAAAAATATGCATCAGGTAGTTTGTTAGAAAATCAGCCAACTTTTTTTTAAGGAAATAGATAGATATAGATATATAAGTATCTATGTATTCTATTTTAAAATGTTGCTGTGGTTTCATGAGTTTTGGAGTCGTGGCTCTCTGGCTCCCGGGATTTGTCAAGCCCTGATATAATCCAATGATACACCGAAGACACATTAAGTGATCCACAAAGACCTTAACCAACTTTAAAATGCTCCACTAGACTGCCCATTTTGCCTAACAGGCAAAAAAAAAAAAAAAAAAAGCAAACATTTGGGATTAAGCGATTTACCAAGTGAAGGCATCACATTTATAGCTCCCTTTCTGTCTTCAGTTCTCAACATAGTGCCGCTGGGACACAGTTTTTACTGGGTAATCATGTTTTATCTTATCCTAATCACACTCCTTGGACTCTTTTACTGAGGTATGTCCTAATAGACTGGGCATGTTCATGGTCATCGATGAATGGGTTGACAAAATACTAGTATATCCTTCCCTATTTTCATGACCAATGAGCCAACATATGACAATGTGTTCTGTGACCCTAAGGAACTCAGCACGTCAGCCCCATCTGTCTACCTGAGCTCCCTCAAGATAATTGCTTCAATTACCTCATCTATACATCTCCACCTCTGCCATCTACTTTTTCATGTGCCTTCAATCTTTCCCAGCATCAATCTTTATGGTCCAGCTTACACATGCTTACTTAATTACCGGGAAAACCATAGTTCTAACTATGTGGACCTAACTATATAATATATTTGCTGCTGGGAAGGGAAGCTATGACAAACATGGTCAAGCTATTAAAAAGCCAAACTTAATTTCATGGCTGCAGTCACCATCTACAGAGATATTGGCGTCCAGGAAAATAAAGTCTATCAGTGTCTCCACTTCTTCCTCATCTATTTGCCACGAACAAAGATTGTTTTTTGCCATGATGTTTGTTTTTTTAAATTACGAGTAGCACTCCAGCTTTTGCACTCTTTCGCCCTCTGGTTCTCACTTTCAGCCATCAGAGTTTCATCACCTGCATATGCAAGGTCATTATATGGTTCTGGATTGGTTCTAGATTGTGAACCAATAGGTTTACCCAGATTCAGTTCTGACCATGGCTTCCTGGTTCACATACAGATTCCTCTGGAGGATGAGATGATCTGGTAGCCCCATCTCCTGCCACATTTTGTTGTAATCCACACAGTCAAAGGCATTAGCATAGACTATGAAGCAGGAGGTAAATATATTTTTCTGGAATGCTCTTTCTCTTATTCATCGATAATTGGCAATTTGATCTCTTGTGCCTCTGCCAAATCTGGCTTGCACATCTGGGCGTTATCGGTCCATATACTGTTGAGAAGTGCTTGCAGGATCTTACCCGTTACCTTGAAGTATGAAATAAGTGCAATTGTTCGATAACTACAGCAATCTTTGGCACTGTTTTTTGGGATTGAATGTAGACTGACCTTTTCCAGTCTACTGGCCAATATTTTCCAAATTTGTCAGCATAATGCAAGCAATTGTTATTGTCTATCTCTTTACATCACTCATTGTAGAATGTCTCCCTGTCTTCTTGCTATCCTCTGGAATTCTACATTTAGTTTGACAAAGCATTTCCTATCTACACTACCTATGGCTTTCCTTTTCAGAGCTACTTTCAAAGCCTCAGACAGTTTGCTTTCTTAATTTTCTGAACAATGTCACAGACTTCTGTCCAAAGTTCTTCAGGCGTTTTATCTTCCATGTCTAGTTCCTTAAATCCATTCTTTACCTCCTCTGCATAGTCACTGGGATTATTTTGTATCTGCTTTGTCTGATGATTCTCCCTCTTTTCCGAACTTTGCAAGAAACCGTTCATGATCTGAGTCCGTCAACTCCTGTTTAGAACTCCTTCATCTTTAGCTACAAAGTAGATAGTCAATTCGATTTCTATATTGCCCATCATGTGATGTCCATGTGTAGAATCTTCTGAGGCTGAGTAGCTCATCTTATCACTATGTCCTTAGTTGTGTATATCCATAGGGTTATCTTCTCAAATAAAACTGGAGTGGGATGCCAGTTCCTTCTCCAGTGGACTGCAATTTGTCTGATCTCTCTTCTATGACCTGCCTATATTGAATGACCCTACATGGTATAGCTCACAGCTTAAATTGAAGTACACAAGACCCTTTACTACAACAAGGTAGCAATACAGACGGGGCTTTTCCAATTACATCAGAGCATGGCTCGACTGACCCACCACCAGGACACCATGACAACCAGAAATAGCATCCTTGCCCTGCAGTCCTGATCACAGCTGATCGAGGCGCAAATAGGAGGCATCTTTGAATTTGCCGCTCTGGGATTGTGCATTGTGGGGCAACTAAATCCAGGAACAGGTGGAGTGACAAATTCAAAGTTAATTAACATTGATCTAAACAAACTTTTACTCAAAAACTGGTAACTGGCAGCTCTGTTAGATTTATGGAATTAACACACTGCTCCAAGAGCAGAGTCTGTTGAAAGCAAGCTCCCTTGAAGTGCTCTGTAGGTCAAATAAAAATATGCGCTTAAAATAAAAAACAAACACTTTCCCTGGCAAATCTGAAGACCTACACTTTCCTTGAATTCTGATGGTACTCAAAAGGGTACTTAAGTGTAATTTTACAAGAACAAAATAATTTAGCAACCTTTTTCCTACATTAACAACCCTATCTGTATAGAAATATATACACACAAATGCTGCTTTTTCAAGCAAATTAAAAATAGTCTTCCACAAACAAAAACAAAAAAAGTTTTGATATGCCCTCCTCTACGGATTATAAAAAATACATAAATAACTAATAAACTCAAGAGTGATGGATTATGGTGTAAATTGATTTCTTTATTCATTCTTCAAAAAAAAAAAAATAATAATAATAATAATAATAATAATAATAATAATAATAATAATAATAATAATAATCTCGCCATACAATGATTGCCTATGACACATACAGCTTCTAATGTTACACACTTCACAAACTAATGCATTTTTTCTTTAACTTGACCCAATAAAGAAATGTAGCAGAGCACAGCATTAGATTGCGAACCTGTAACATTTCTGTATTTTATTGTGTGGAACTGTAGCAATTTTTTTGCTTTCTGTTCAGTATTTGGAAAATACTGATCACGCACCATAGTTTTACTATTAGAAGTTGCTTTTAATAAAAATGTTGTCAAGACACGCCAGCTTCATAGCAAAGTCACAACATTTTGAACACATGCCTGAGACTAGAAGCTGCACATACCTTTAGCACCAATATTTGAGCAAGTGGCACAGCAAAGGTCCCAGTTATTATAGAAATGAAGACCACAACAACAATAGGTAATTAAAAACAGAGAAAAGTTGGTTTATAATGACTTAACTTAGGACTCATCGACTCTTGATGTGGCAACCGGACATTTATGGAAACTAGCCCATGTGGCTACCTAACTCAAGCTCTATTCTCATGGTCAAGAGCTTTTTAAAAGGACTATATTACTTGTGGATTTATGTTGTACAATGTTTGGGCCCAAGCCATGGGCCTCCAAGAGGCTTTTTCCCTGAGTCATTAAGCCTAGAGGTCATTACACTTACAAAAACAACCCAGGCTTATTTCATGTGCATAAAGTGTTTTGGGGTGTTTCTATAGCACTGAGCCAAGTTATTTTGGGTTAGTACCACTTTAAGCGCAACCAGCAGGCACATCCAGTAGCCAACCACAATACCCAGTTCACTCCCCTGCTCAGATTAGAATATGTGTGAAGCTGTTAATTCAGCTCCAAAGACTAATATGGGAGTTTCAAGAACATGATAAAGTCATCAGGTATAGTTAACAAGGCTGTCAAAATAGCAATGGAAACACTTGTTTCAATAGACAAAGTTTGAGTGGCGTTAAGTGCTCAGCAAGTAATACCCTGTTTATCCTTTTAGTAGTTAACCACAAAATTAGGAAATACTTGACCTTAGCCACTGCCCATAACCCCAATTCATTCTAATTGGAACCAAAAGGTCAAAAATTACTGTGAAAGTCCTGGACTGCCCTGAAAAAAATACACCACAGAGCTACTCTGTTTATGAGAATCTGTTTATACTAACACAAGTTCAAAGTTCTGGGGACAACTTCTTAGGTATGTTAGAATATCTGCCTAAGAAAATAGGATTTTGACAATTTTAGTTTTGCAGTAGTCTTTATAATAATAGCTCTTAAAATATATAAATTAAATTTTAAAAAAAAAGGAAACTTGATGAGCAAGGTGGGGACAACGAAATGCAAAATGGATTATACGCACGGCATTATATCAAGAACTTGCGACTTAAGACAAACTGAAGATTAGTAAACTACATGCATATAACTCAAACTGATAGTTGGTTGTACTGTGCAATTCTCATTCAGCCTCATGGCGCTGATGGCCTGGTGGTGCTGTAGGATCAACTTACATTTAGAAAGTTTTGTGTTACTATTTTCTCATGTACAAAGACACATTCTCTTATACCATAAAAAGGAACATGGAAATTATTTTTTTTTCCATGCAGTTAACAGAGCATGCATTAAAACATTGCAAAAACTATTTTTCCATGTAAAAAAAAAAAAAAAAAAATTATTAGGTAAACCCTGTTTAAACCTCATTGCAATTTACAGGGACGTGAACAAAACATACAAACAGCTGTTATAATCCTTATTTGTAATGCTCCAACATATAACATATTTCACATCGCTATACAGAGGTTAAGTACATGGCAAAAACAATTTTAACACATTGCAAGAGAATGGAGGTCTAGACTGACCGTAAAATCAAAATGTACATACTGCTTGATTTCACTGGCAAATAAGTATGAATCATATCTATATTATGGCTCACTGAAAGGCGACCAACATCAGTTAAACATTTGAATCCATTTTTTGTGCTGCTTTGAGAGCTTTTTCAAAAAAGAAAACAAAAATCGGTTGAACATAAAACATTCTTTCAGAGGCAACAAAGAAAGAAACGAAAGCTTTCAATGTTCCTTTAATGCAAATCACTTTAATAGTGTCCCAATGGATGCAAAAAGGTAAATGAACAGTTTGCTTTTTCCTTGACAATGTATTAGAATTGGATATATATTATGACAGGTAGAAAGGGGATTGAAAAACTCTCCACTACAAGTAAGGAAATAAAAGATCATTCTGAGTACACTTAACATTTCTTAAACAGGCCAAAATACATATTTTTCCAACAAAGCTACTTAGTAACCAGTAGTTCTAATGTATGTCACTACCCAGAATCCTTTGCTACAAGTGAGGCTCAAAATATACCACCTTTTTGCCACAGACCCACTAACAAATATCCATTTAGGGCTATGGGCTCTGCTCTTTTACAATCATGCATGAGGGTACAGCACCAGAACCCACTCACAGGTTGCAATCTTGCCCGTATCTGGGCACATCAGTGTGAGGTTGGTTCTGACAACTGTGTAATTTAGTAGACAATGTTTTTACAGCAGTTATCAAACTGCAATCAAATCTAACAGTGAATGCTGTATCACCAGGGGCTGATAAAGGCAAACTGTGTGAGGGAGATCATGACTTAAATTTTCATGAGATCTGAAAACCACATAGAAAGTGATGAAAAAACAATGGACATCCAAAACAATCTGTTAGATAGTATTTGGTGAGGAAATTCTAGAAGCCTGGGCGCATACAATTTTACTTGCAGCTGCTCACTTTCTGATTATTCTATATATATTTATACACACATATTGTTCCCGCTTTTCAAATAGCACAAGTGAAGCTCCAGTCTTTGGAGCTCAACATTTGGGGTTCAAACCATTCAATCCTTCGTTTCATTATTTGAAGAGAATATATATATATATATATATATATATATATATATATATATATATATATATATATATATATATATATATATATATATATATATATATATATATATATATATATATATATATATGATTTGCAAATAAATGTAGTTTTTTTGCATGATTTTTCCCTAAATCTGATTTGTTACAAGGGTTAATGGCCACCCTCACAGAATCATTTCATTTAATTTTTCATAAACTGAAAAACTGATTTGATTTACTTCCAGAAAAATGTTTGTTATGACTATTTCTTCAAACATGAAACAATTACATGAGTATGGGATGTCGCTGCTCCTTTAACTTCTAGATTAAGAACAGAAAATAAAGATTAACCTTTTCCATGGAAAAGTAATTCAGTTACACAACTCACCATTTCTTTATACAATACTTTTAACCAAATAAAAAATGAAGGGAAGCTATATACAGAGTTCACATTTCCTAAACCAAAAATCTCCAACAACATCACAGTAAGTAGAATGATTATTCAGACTGGTAGTTTCAGTAAGCATGCTTACATTGCTGCACAATCTACAACAAGATGCATTGAAAGCACAAAGCAGTTTTGACTTATCTGAAACAAAATAGTCACCCTAAAAGCCTTCCATTAATATGTAGTAGAGATCAACGATCAGGAAGATATTCATCTAAAAGCTCTGATCTATACGCTATGCGACTCATTTACACAAAACTCACCATTTCTTTATACAATACTTTTCACCCCAAAAAAAAGTTAGGGTAAAGCTCTGGTCTATAAGCTACCGTACAAACAGCTACACTTAATATCAAGTATGAATTACTAACAAAAAGAATTAACAGGTTTGTAAAAATGCAGATCAATAAACAGAGACTTCAATAGGTTTTGCCCAGTTGCCAACAATTTCATAATTTTGTATTTCTAAAAATACTTTTCATAGAGAGAAACAAATCTTAATCAAGTAAAATGTATTGGTAGAAGCCTGAAATGACAATATACTAAATTTCTATATACTTTCAAACATTTAAATTCTGCTGCAAATTATTGCTCTTCGTTTTTTTACTTTTAAATTGCTTGATCATTTTGAAAGATTATAATAAATCTACAAAAAAAAATATTGTCTGGGTGGTTCCTAATATTTTTAAGTGTACTTTTTGAGTAAGGTTGTTTTGTCCAACTCTGTATAGAAGAGGTTTTAATTACCAATACAATAGACCAATTCATATTATTAGTAATGTAAGGCCAATGTTGAGAGTAATATAACAGGACATTTGACATATCCCTTAAAAAAAAACTAAAAAAAAACAGACTTCTCTGTTACGGCTCAATATGCTAATTAAAAATGGTCTTCAATAAAGATTTACTTAAGGTACAGACCAGAAAGAATATGGTATCTACAAATAAATTGTCACAAGCGCCAAAAAAAACAACCCCAGTGCTTAACACCAATGTAATAAATCGATAAAATAATCAAATATATTCTTATAATAAAAATCATGCAGTTTAATATGTTCCTGTGCCTTAAATAGAGGGTCTTATATTGATGGTAACCACTATGTGATACAATGTAAATACTACATTTGGTGTATTGTAAGGTTGGTTTTTGCCACTGAAGTTATCATACAATCACAACAGGCCTATGAGCCTCCTATCTCCAGGGCACATAACCCAAATACTACATATTGTCCTTCAGTAAATTCCCACTCTATTCCAATAAAGTTGCCCATTTTATTCCTTCATTGCATGTTATCTACAACCATAGTAGAAATACTAGAACAACTTCCAAAAACATGTCAGTCTGGTAACAATGTGCACACTTACTACAACACAGGGACACTGATGCACAAATCACATGTGCACACGGAAAGCACACTACTCAAGCAACAAGAGTTAACCTAAAAAAAAAAAAAATCCTAATATAAAAAATAATAGCACAAACCATCTAACCAATACCTTTCAAACACAAACAATATAGAATTGTTTTGGGATTCTTTAAATTCATAAAAAAAATAATAATATATATATATATATATATATATATATATAAAATAATCAAGAGTATTGCAGTATGAAGGGATACTTTTTATTTATTTTTATAGGACAAACGTATTCATAATTATAGCAACAAGCTTTGGAGAGGTGAACCTCTGTCAAGTCAGAAGGGACACTGATAGAGAGGTTAATTCCTAAAAGCTTGCTGCTATAAATGTGAACAAGTTTGTCCAATAAAAAAAAAAAAAAAGGTTATAGATTATACTGCAATCCTCTGATTCATCTGGATATATATATATTACACAATATGTATGTATTTTGTACACCCCAGCAGCACTCTGTAAAGACTGATAGCTTTCCATAGTGAGTCCACACAAAGGGGGGAGGGGGATTTGACAGGTCTTGGACACGTGACAGGCTGACCTCCTGTGTACAATAGATGTGTGTATGTTACATACCCAGTGTATACAATCTGTGTGTACTGGGAAGCACCGTCCCATTTGTAACACTATATAACACATGATCAGAACACAGGTGGGTCCACATATAGGCCCCATTTGTCACACATCATGTATAGTATAATAGTATATGCGTTACCCATAAGCATTGGATTATATGTAGCCCTCTGGCCCACAGCGCACTGACAGCCATATATGATCCCTTACACAGTGCAGTGACTGAGGTATATGACAGATGCGGTGTCACCAGGTCAGTGTGCTCAGCAGATGCCCAGCTCACTCAGGCAGCCTGCTCTATGACAGCTCCCAGGCCCCACAGCGGCCTTTCTCTCTAGCCCGTCCCAGCACAGGCCTGTCCAGTGCCGCGGCCTCCTTCTCACCCACCTGCCGTAGATCCCCTCTGTGATTCGGTTCCGTTTCAGGGGCCGCCGGAGTTTACTGCAGTCCGCATTCCGCCGCTTCATTCTCCCGGTGTCCGCCTCCTCCTCCCGCCGCCGCCTGAGGCCTTCCCCGCCCGCCAAGCTACACAGCACAAGTAACCCACGAATCACCAGGGGCTGCCCGCCCTAACTATAAGTTCTCCGAACATGAAACAAGCGGGGTATTAACGAGTTTGAAGGGTTTGAAACAAAGAAATAAAGATGGAGGCCCCTCCTCCTCCTCCCCTCAGCAACAGCGCAGCCAGGGGCGGGCGCGACGTAGTCCAGGCCACATTATGATTGATGGGAGGATAGACCAATCAGAGGACCGGCCAGGTGAACTGACGGCGCAGGCAAGCAATAGTGCTCAAGGGCAAGCTGCCAATCATGACGCAGAGTGTTCTTATGGAGCCTTGGTGGCCTTAGAAAGAGAAACCGAAGGAGGGGGCGGGGAAATGTAGGTGAGTGACGTAAAGAGAGACCAGTCTAGAGAGCTGAACAGTAGGGAAGGTGGGGCTAGGAGAACGGTGAGCGCCATGCGCGGGAAGACAGGGTGTTGGAAGCAGTGGGGTATGAAGTATCAGAGGCACCGTCCAATCAGAGATCAAGGATAGGAAGGGGTGACAGGGGAGTGGCCAATGGAAAGCTAGGCGGGGCGGGGTTCTCGCCGGCCCTGGAGGCAGAGAGTTGGGTGGGTTTGTTTTGGGTTCCACGTCCGCAGGATGAAGGGCCGGGCTGGTAACCACGCCTACTGCGAGGCTGGGGGTGTGGCCAGTGTGTGAGAGGAGGGAGACTGCGCCATGTGTGGAGCATAGTGCTGCTGAACCTGTCAGAGAGCAGCATCCACACAATGAAGCCTCATGTAATAGCGCTGTGGGGTGCATCAAAGCTCACGTGTAATAGTTCCAAAATGTATACAGTTTTACAAAAATGCAGTTTATTTTCAGCACTTATAAAAAATAAATGGCAGAAGATTTTACAAGCAGATAGACCTTGTATAATAACAACAAACAACAGTTTTATATTGAGATTCTAGTAAAGTGTGTGGCACAGGCTGCATTTTTTATGAATACCAACATATTTGTGGTTCTTCTACATGTCAAAAACATCAAATTATAGGAAGATATTACTTTGTTGTCCAAAAAAAAGACAATGGCTGAAGTACAATTGGTAACATCTTTTTTTTAATGGTTTCTATAAAAAAGCTTAATAGAGGAATGAGTATGGATAATACATAACTATATATATATATATATATATATACACACACACACACACACACACACACATATATATGTACATGTTATGTTGTTCAGTTATGTACAACTCTCCCTCAACCTATGGACTGCAGCATACCAGGCACATCTACCATTATGTTTCTGGTTGTGTTTATCCATAAGGTTCTCTTGCCAAAGATACTGGAATGGGTTGCCAGTTCCTTCCCCAGTGGATCCAAATTTGTCTGATCTCTCATATCGTTGTTGACCCTACATATTAAAGCTCAAAGTTTCCCCAGCTTCCCAGCTTTGACCTCTGCCTGTCACTCTCACAATCCTGATAACTCCATGCCTGGACCTCTTGTCTGTAAGCTTGACCATTAAGATGGCCACCAGTATCCACCTTCTGGCTTTGATCCTCCTTCAGTTGAGCATAACACCAGTTAGAGTTGTATTCTTTTTCAACACTGATGGCTCCCACTCCTCTGTCTGAACAATCTCTACTGGAAATAATTGCTTAATTTTATTTTTCATATTTATGTGTGAATCTTTGGAGACTTTGCTACATCCACATGACCCTCTCTCTCTTCACCTACCCCTTACGCTCACCTTTCCTTTCTCCCCTTGCCTACATTTATAGCATGTAATATAAGTAATACATCCCTTTCTCTTTCCTCCCAATCTAACTTGGATTGTATCACATATAATAGTTGTGGTAATTGTAAGTTTGTCATTAACCCTATGTTAAAAGTTACGACAAACTCGCAATTACTACAGCTATAACTCTCAAGGTGCGCATTGCGCCTAGAATCGCGCAATGACGGCATGAACTGCGCATGCGTATTGCTCCAGGGTCGTGCATGTGCAATGGCATGCCCAACAGGATCGGGGGGGAGCAAGGAGACTCAGGGAATGGAGAGGGGGGAGAAAGGAGACACAGGGGAGAGGGGGGGAGGAGACACAGGGGGGAAGAGACACAGGGGAGGGAGAGGGGGATAAACACAGTTGAGAAGGGGGTAAGAGACACAGGAGGGAGAGAGAAAGGAGACTGGGGGAGAAACACAGGGGGGGGGGAGACACAGGGTAGGGAGAGGGGGGAAACACACGGGAGGGAGGGGGAAGAGACACAGGGGAGGGAGAGGGGGGAAACACACAGGAGGGAGGGGGAAGAGACACAGGGGAGGGGAAAGGAGACACATGGGAGGGAGATGGGGGAGAAGGAGACACAGGGAAGGGAGATGGGGGAATTATACATAGGCGAGGGAGATGGGGAAGAAGAAACGGGAGGGTGCTGGGGGAAAGGATAAACAGGGGAGAGAGAGGGTGGGAAGGAGACTCAGGGGAGGGAGATGGGGGAAGGAGACACAAATGGGAGATTGGGGAATGATACACGGGGGAGACACAGGGGAGGGAGATGGGGAAGAAGACACAGCGGAGGGAGATGTGGGAAAGGAAACACAGGGGAGGGAGATGGGGGGAAGGAGACAGGGGAGGGAGAGGGAGGAAAGTGACACAGAGAAGAGAGATGGAGGAAGGAGACAGGGGAGGGAGAGGGAGGAAGAGACACAGGAATGGAGGAGGGGGAGACACAGGGAAGGGAGAGGTCTGGAAGAGACACAGGGGAGGGAGGGGGGAAGAGACACAAGGATGGGTAAAGGCGGGGCATGCGGTGAGCACCAAAGGCACTCATTGGGACAACCGTAAAGTAGCAGGGGGGAGAGGCTCGCAATGATCCGCAAAGGCACTCATTGCGAGGCCTGCGATGAGCGCTGATGGCACTCATCGGTGTCCAGCAAGTGAGATAGATTCCAGGCAGTAGGCATTGAAAAAAAATCACAAAACCAATAGCATTTTGAAACAGTGTCACTTTATATGAACTATGAATGAACTGCAAACATAAGAACAAGCTAAAGAAAAACTTTTTTCCCCAAAAAATTAAAGGGACTACACAAACAAGAAAAAAACAGTCCACTTTAAGTGATAGATGTTGATGCTTCAGGCTCATCCTCAAGCCTGGTTTTCTTGGTCACAAACTATTCAATTGAAATCTGCCTTCATTTACTGCGGCCATCTATCAGACGCTGGCAGCAAGACATACCCCCAAGAATGATGCAGTTTTTTTAAATTTCTTCTCCTTGCTGCATCTAGATCATTTGCCACCACATCACCCATGATGTAATTCATTTTGTGCAAAGTCCTGCTGAGGAACTCAGTTGACAGTTCTTTTTGTCACTCTATGTTGGAGTCACTGCTGTTCTGGTTTTCCTCAATGTCCTGTTGCGCCAGTTGTTCATAGTCCTCATTGGTCAGGCTCTCAACCGAAGCCTGGATCAGGTCCTCTATGTCCTGGGCGTCCGCACCTCTTAGACCAGCTGTGGTCACAAGGTCCACTATCTCCACTATGATGGGCTCTTCTGGTTGCATATCTCCACACAGCTCTGGACAGATCTTCTTCTACACAGCTTTTATACATTACTTTGTCACCACCTTCCAGGACAAATCAATGTTCGTGATGGCCCGCTTAATTATGTATTTTTTCCAGAACTCCATCATCGATTGTTTGTCCTGTCTGTCCATCTGGTCAATCAGCTGGCGGAATGTGCGGTGAAGATAGTAAGCCTTGAAGGTCTCAATGATCCCCTAGTCCATAGGCTGGATGAAAGTAGTGTTGGGCGGCACAAACACTACTTCCACCAGGATGTAGCAGTGATGCTCAGCCAAGTTGGTATGGTGGCTCAGAGCTTTGTCCATTTTCAGGAGTACTCTCTGCCCAAGTCCTTTACGTCTACAATAGCGCTGCACGGTGAATCATGGTGATCCAGGCCTTCCTATTAAATTGCCAAATTACTGGCAAACTGGATTTAGCAATGCCCTTCATGGCTCTTGGTGTCTTTGAGTGGTAGACCAGCAATGGCTTGATTTTGAAGTCATCACTGGTCTTCCCACCCAGCAATGATGTAACTGAATTTTTAAATATTTTATTTAATTTTGTGGGTACCATATTCAATGAGTCACATTAAGACTTGTTTCTAACAAAGTGTAATTTGTGCAACTATTAATTTGAAAAGCTAGACTTTTATCAGTCTCTATTGTCTATATGAATGTTCAGATCATTTTCCCATTTTCTTTTTATTTATGGAAGCAGTTTTCCTCTAGTTTCCTTCCTTATCTATTTTCTAAGCATTTTCTCAGAATCTCCATGGGGAAGCCTTGCTTTGAATACAATGCTTTAAATTTACCAATTACTTATTGGTCTTATTTATCTGGGAGTTTTAATTTCTGTGCACCCTTGGGTACCATAATCTTGTCATCCAGCAGTAGCTTTCATACATGACATGTGATTATGTTGTAGTATATCTGGTCATAGTTAATGTTGTCTTTGTAGCTACCATGTGGTCAAGACTAATCACATATAACAGTTTTCAAACTACGAAACGTTGTCACGCTTTGCGAGCTTGCAAGAACTGTGTCCCTCGCTTTGCAAAGCGAGGGGCCGAATTTGCGTAAGGTGGAGGCTTCAGGAAGCGAGGGGCCGCATTTGCGGGGGTGGAGGCTTCAACCGTCGGCTGGAATGAGCCAAAGGCTCATTGCAAGCAGCAAATGCAGACCCTCGCAAAGCAAGGGGCCGTATTTGCGGAGGTGGAGGCTCTACGGTGCCTCACAAGCAGTTACAAACAGCCACAGAAGCGGGACTTTGAAAAAAAACATCCAATACGCAGTGACTAAATACGAACTTACACCAAAAAAAAAAAGAGCTGCGGAAAACATTAAAAAAAAACACTAAATACACACAAAAATGAAATAAAAACCTTACCCACAGCAAGGGGGGACACCCAGGACGTCTGGAAGTGAGGTTTAACCTCAATTTAAGTCCAATTTACCGAGTTCAGACACTCAAAAATCCCCTAAGTGAGAGAAAAAATGGCCACCAGAAAAACGAAAATGAGGCTACACGACCCCTAAACCCGCAAAACACCACCAAGCACATACGACTTTTCAAAAAAGCCGTAGGAGGTACAACATACACTATTAGCAAGGAAGCTAAATCATCCACACCCGCGTACCACATACACATTCGCCGCCATTTTACAACACTAACTTACAGAATGCGGAAGTACACAGCTACCCTAATAGCTTTCCCTCACGCACGCAGCCTATTTACACTACACACTGCACACATTGCTGACGCTTACACCTCAGCTCCACAACACTGCAAATCTACATTATATGCTGCAGGAACATCAAAAAATATTGTTAGCTCTTCAGCACATTGCTTGCTGCATATCTTAATTGCAAATAGGTAAAGTATATTCATTTATCATTTAATTAATTAATTAATTAGCATGGAAAACTACATATACCAAAAAAATAAAAATAAACACAGTATCACAATAAACGGCAAAGACCTTCACCGCACGCCTCACAAGGAGCGCCAACGGAGCTCATAGGACACAAACTACACCAGGGGAGGGGCTTGCAATAAGTGCAAAAAGGAGATTAGCGCGAACCTTACAATGAGAGCAAAAGTGCCTCTCATAACAAAAAATACACCAACTGAGAGGCTCGCAAAGAGCACCGAAGGTGCTCATTGCGAGCCATGCGATGAGCAGCAAAGGCGCTCAGCGCGAGGCTCGCAATAAGCACAGAAGGATCTCAGACAACCAAAACACTTACTGTCCGTAGCAAGCAGCATTACCTGCCTTACAATTTTATTGCCCCGCCATTTTTGTCGGGCAAGTCGCTAGTTTTATATAAAGTATATCTGTATCCTTGTCATTAAATAGGACATCATGTCTGTCCCGATATCTGCTGATGTCAAATGAATAACTATCTCTTTTGAAAGCATATAGTTTCCCTTCTCTGGTGGGTCGACCAGCTCCCTGGACAGTTTTCGAAACAAACAAAAAAATCCCTCTAATGATTATGTTGACACCTCCGGGCATTTCTAAACAGGCATCTGATCCCCCCCCCCCCCCAATCAGCATGCAGTATCCGGAGAGCAATATTAAACCACTATTTACCTGCTCTTGTTTGCTCAGCCAATTTCCTTGCAGCTTCCTGCTACATATCAGTGATACACTACGTTTCCCAGGCTGCTTTGCACCACAACCAGGAACCCAGAGTTTATTCAAGAGTTTCAGCTAACCTAATTGGCCAAAGCAAATCATTTTAAATTTGAGGCTGATTTAGCAGGAGTTTGGAGAGTGTTAACCTTGATTTCCAACTGTCAGAAATTACTAAAATCAGAAATTACTATTATTGGTAAACACTTACTCTGTAAGTGTATGAAAACATGTGACTTCCCACAGTAGGGCAGAACTCATGTCTGCATCATTCCAAAACAAAATGGATACAATGCCTGTGATTGGTTAAACTGAATATGACTGTTATGCTAATTTCAGAAGAGATTGGCTGGGGGTGTCAACTTTGAAAACCAACTGTTTGCAAATGCAAGAAATTCAGCTGACTTCAAGGTAAGTGTTTAAATGTATATTTTGGTATTTGTTCATGCAAACATTTTTTTTTCATACACTACTGATTCTCCTTTATTCATAATCCAGCAAACTTAGATATCCCTTTAACCCCTTTTTGTCCACCACATCAGACATTTTGCTAATTTATACACACTCCTTCAGGTGTGATAACATATCCAATGGAAATAAGTTTTCTACGGAATTAAGTTTATGTTTTCTTCCATCAACTAAATTGTCTCCTGATGCAATCATGCTCTTTATGGGTCAATGCAACTATATTCTTGCCATCTGGTAGAACATGCATCCCTGGTATATTGCAGAATACATTCATGTATTTCTTATGAAACACATCTTTTGCAACATCCTACAAAACTAGCATTTTCCTCAGTATGTTTTAAAATATGCATAATTCTGATTGTGTCTATTTTTCTGTCTATTTAGACTTTCCAGTAGCCATACTTTTTATTCCAGATGCCAACTACAGTTATTTCTGGACTAGCGAATTGCCCGTCAAAAAATGACGGCAATGAAATTGTAAGTGAGCTAAGGGTGTTTGGTGTGTAATAATGAAATATATAATAGATTAATAAATGAATATACTTTACGTATTTTGAAGCATTGTGTTGAAGAGCTGTCAATCTGTTTTGATGTTGCTGCAGCATTAGTGGTGTGGAGCTGCTGTGTAAGCGTGGAGAATGTGTGCAGTGTAACACTGTGCGTGCGCGAGCCGAAACCGTTAGCGTAGTGGTGTACTTCTGCATTGGCGTAAAATGGCGGGTAATGTGTGGTATGCGTCTTCGCGGGTTATCTGTAGGTGCTTCGTAGTGTTTTGCGAGTTTCTTGTGGTGTTTTCCGTGTTTCGAGTGCTGTAGCCTCGTTTTCGTTTTGTTCGTCGGCCATTTTTTCTCTCGCTTAGCGATTTTAGTGTGTAAACTCTTTTATTTTTATTGAAATTAAGGTGTAAGTTGCTTTTTTGAGGTGCTGGATGGTTCCTCTTGCTGTAGGTAAGCTTTTTATGTGTGTGTTGTCTGTATTTATTGTGTTTTAAATGTTTTTATGTTCGCGTGTTGCGTCCGATTTTTGCGAGGTCGTAATGTGTGCTAACGTGTCTCGTATGGTGTTTGCGTGTGTAGTCTCGTTTTCGTTTTGTTCGGCGGACATTTTTTCTGTCGCTTAGCAAATTTTTTAGTGTCTAAACTCTTTTATTTTAAATGAAATCAAGGTGTAAGTTGCTTTTTTGAGGTCCTGGATGCTCCCTGTTGCTGTAGGTAAGTTTTTTATGTATGTGCTGTGTGTATTTATTGTGTTTTGAATTTTGTAATGTTTGCGAGTTGCGTCCGAGTGTTGCGAGGTCGTAATGTGTGTTAACGTGTGTCGTATGTTGTTTGCATTGCGAGGTAAAGTTTGCGAGGGTCGTAATTGGTGTGTCGTGTTGTTTGCGGTGCAACGTAAAGTTTGCGAGGGTCCAAGTTGCTGGCATGGAGCGCCTTTGGCGCTCCATGCCAGCAACTGAGGCCCTCGCCCGCTTCCCTCGCTATGCTACGCAAGCGTTGGCAACAACTCGCATGCTCACAACTATATATGTGATAGTTGGCTCTGTGCAACCTTTGATGTTGAAGTGGTGTTCCCTCAGTCAGTGTATGTATACACTTTGGCCATAATGGGATATTTTCTAAACACATGGAAGTCTCTATTAGCCCTCCAAGTGCTGTAAAATTAATTATTCTGCATCTGTGTTTACAGATATAACATTAGAGTTTACTAGTTCATCTTTTGTCCTTTAATTAAGCTGATCAGATTTTTTTAATCAGACACTAGAACATTTTTTGTGTCATACAGTGGCTTATAGAAAATCTATATATTAAATACAACATATTCCACAATTATAGGGTCTCAAAAATTGGAACTGCCCTGTGCCAACCCAAGCTTGATGGAGAGAAAGCAACTATTGACTACTGCAATAAGATGCTTTATTAAATAGGGTACCAGAACACAGATCTTTGCCAGTTCAACCCATCCTTTCATTTACATGGCACTCTCACAGGAAACTGCACATAACAGAGAGCATGACTTGAACACACACATTACCACTTTTATAACAGGCTGACATTATTGCAGACATTGAGAACATAGACACTTTAATGCACTGAGCACCCACACACTGGCCACATAGATGGTAGATTGCAGTGGGTTTACACATAATTGACTTAGCTAAGCATATGCCCAATGGAGTTTACAAAACATACACTCAGTACAGACTCCGGACATACACACAGAAAACTGCATTGAGCACACATTTTGGAAATGCACAAAGTTGACTGGACTGAACACACCTATGGACACTGGTCTGGTTGCCCAGCTCCACCTGAAATTAAAGAGAGGGAGAAGGGAGAAGCTCATCCGGAAGGTATTATAAACAGTTCCTGCAGTTTGCAGTTATTTATTACATAGGCATGCTCCCTTTGATACCATCGGACATTTCATAGGGCAAATATTTCATGAGGACAGAGGTGTCAATCAGGACTATGCCCCTGAGCCCTTATTTAGGCATGTTACTATTATTAACTTTACATGTCAGCCCAGTGGGTCTGATTTCCCAGTAGTATTTACCATGTTTTATTGATATTATCCTAACTACAATTGTGCCCATTCCAAAATATACCAGAACAATATAAGAGTATTTTTGGAAAATGTAATTATATTTGAAGCCTTGAGCATGGAACCTTTTTTGATAGATGGATTTGTAACAGATGGCCCTCTATTATATTATCCATTCTGCTGCCATTTACATGCTCCTTAGTGCATCATTATCCTCTTCCTATAGAGCAGAGGTTCTCAACCTGTGGGTCGGGACCCCCTCTGGGTTTCAAATGACGATTTGCCAGGGGTCACCTAAAACCATCAGAAATGTGTTTTTTTTGTCTATTCTAATTTGTAAAACAAGTAATTGTACAAGTTTTTTCCACTGGTAGTTAGTACTTTCTTACTATATTTGTCATTGGATAGATGTTGGCAGACAATTTAATCATAATGATTACAAATGTTTCCATTCTCGTAACTTTACTATTTTTAACTTTCACAATATATATTACATATTGTTTTTGTGATTAATCAGTACGCTTTAATTACGTTAAATTTGTAAGAATAAAAATAAATTTTTGCATATCTGATATTTATATTTCGATTCCTAACAGTAGCAAAATTACAGTGATGAAGGAGCAACGGAAAACATTTTACTGTTAGGGGTCACCACATCTTGGGCAATTTTATTAAAGGGTGGTGGCACTAGAAAGGTTGAAAACCGCTGCTATAGAGCAAAACATATTATATATCATCAGTGCTACATTTCTATACATAAATTGTTTCACCATTGTGCCTACCAATATGGGAAATATAGGCATAGTCTTGAATTGGGCAAAGATTACTAACATTTAAAACTGCTGGATGTGTTTGCTCTACACACTGTTGTACAGCTTCACATGACTGATTCCACCATATTGGCATTTTAGATTGTTCACACATGAGTACTACTGTATTGTTTGTCTTAATTTCTGTTCATTCAAGAAAAATCGCAGTATTAGGAATTCATGCTCCTTAATAAATATAGTTGGAAAACAGCAGGGGCCTCATTTTAAAAACATACTTTATACGTGAATAACATTTTGTCTTTTAATTTAATTAATTTAACTATTGTGTACTTTAATGTTTATGTATATTATTTGTTTATGATCTCTATGTATAAAAAAATGAATAAAATATGAATAAAATAAAAAAGTAAGACATTCAGTTATTCTGTTATTTGTTGCATTCCATTTAAAAAACCCAAGTGCCAACAAAATACACAGTGCTGATAGTGACACAAGCTCTGAAGAGATAAGAACGACACCAAATGTTGAGTTACACCCTTTCATCTTGTTTCTCTTCTCAAGAAACCGCGTGGCTCTAGCAAACACTATAACTGAAAGACAATATTTAAACTGGAATTAGGTATAAAATGCCACCAAAGTATACTCCCAGTTTGAGGGGACGACTGCCTTGGTTTCTGGTGTTTTTTCAAATTATTTTCATAATCATCTTTCAGTTTTATTTTTCTCATGGTTACCAAACGATTGAGAGACACCGTCAGCTGTATCCAGGTAAGCGTAATATTTTATTCTATATTGGCATCATTCATTGTACACTGTCGTAGAACAATACATGTTTTTTGACAAATACAAACTACTTATCCACTTACGACATGATGGTTGGAGTCTTTTTTAATTTAATAGAACTTGATGTGTTCATAAAGTCATGTTACTGATCAAAATATATTGACAAAAATGTCAACGAAGGTAAAGTAGGACATAGGATCTAATGCGATTCAAAGAATAGGTAAAGTGAATGGATGTAGTCGGTCTTATCTACCATTATGACTATTCAATGGTAATATGAAAAGAAACATGTATGTATTGTTTTTATTGTGTATTTTCTTTTATATTTTATTAAGATAATCCTATCACAAACGATTAATTTAGGGATTCATATATATATGTGTTTAAGCTAAAATATGGGGCATGAAATAATAGGTCACTCCTTTTCGAGGCACACAAAATAGCTTCCATAATTGTGTTTGAAAGCCACCATTTTTTATGTTAAAAATTTATATTAATGGCTCCAGCAAGTTGATTATTATTCAGCATTATAGTATGATATATAAAAACAGCAGCAAAATAGTTAAAAGCCTAAATCAACTTTAATGACAGCCTTTTTCTCAGTATGGTTTACAGATGTAGCTCAGTTACTTTCTCTGTATTGGTTGGAAGACAGTTCCACCATCCATAGTGCTGGTAAAAGAGATTGTAGTCTGTTTTAATGAATGCAGATTGCCCAGAGAGCTTGTGATATTATTTTATTCATTGTTTTCAGGATGGAGAATGAGTTTACAATCTGTGATTTCCAGAAATTTACTATATTTTTAGTTATTTAAAATAAACTCTGCTTAAAGAATCAGTTGAAAATGGCTGACATATATAGTGCGTTAAAGAGTTTATGTTTTAATTGTATTTATTACAAATGTCTTGTAAAATTAATGTTTGTTATAAGCTATTTTACCTCAGAAGCTAAGAGTCATGAAGCAAATGGAAGGAAGTTGTTGACCCTAACTTATAACTCAGTGTCACAGTTTGTGTTCTTGCAATTAAGCATGTCCAGCAATAGAAGGTAATTGCAGGTGCAGCAAACTATACTTTTCATTAATGACAATGTAATCGAATACAAAGCATCTGCAAGTGCCTAATTATGTTTGCCATGAACAATATCATTTCTATTGTATAGAAAGATAATTTGTAACTTTGTGCCTCTATTATAAAATAAATCATAATGAATATACTTATAGGACCCCTGTGGTTACATATTTAAAATATACTGTTTTACACTTGCAAAATGTGCAAAATATTTTTAGAAAATGATACAACCTCTACATGCTTTTACCTTTTGTATACAATTATGGTGCTATGAGGTCTACCATTTATGGTGCTATGAGGTCTACCATTTTTGTTTTCTGCTGTTCTGCATCCTGAGGTGGGAGCAGACTTTAAATAAACAGGAAAGTTTATCTGCACAGTATGAATGTGGCATCTACAGCTGGCAATGCATTCATTATTATAATGGAATATTTGTTAGTTGTCAAGGGCACACCGGGCTGCTAAAATATCAGGTAGGATCAGCTGAAAATGGATCCCTGCAATTAATGCATAATTTGCTATAAAAGCTAAAACTATAAATACTTTATTTATTTCATGTATTTATTTATTTTTTGCTTTCGAAAACATTTTAGCCTTTATCAAGCTTAGTTATTCAAAGAACCATATAGAAAAAAGATTGCAGTGGTTCTTTAAGTAATATGTATTTGTTTATAATTATTATTATTACCATATTTGTTGAAATATAAACATATAAAATGATTTATAATTATGGGACATCAGTACTTTCACCATCATCCTGACTGCAAAGTTGGATAACAGACTCATAGTGAGTTAAGAGGGGGAACATGCTTAGTCAGTGCCATGAAGGGAAACTGCATCTACCACACCCTCCTGATGAACGCTTGTGAAGGTAATATGGAACACAGCTTAATGACTACCATGAAGACTGCAATACAGCAAAACTGGTAGCCCCTTCTCAAGCATCATGAAACATAATCAATTTGGCCCTCTGTCCCAATGAGCTTACAATCTGTTGATATTATTGGAGACCCTGCACTCAGGTTTTGTATTATCAGAAGTAATGCATTATGAAATACATTAAAACAAATATCTAGCTCTGATTTTGTTTGCAGTGTAACAGCTTAAACATTGATCAGTAGCAAAAACACATTGGAATTACAGATAGGAAAATAAAAAATCCAAATTTCCCCTCCAAATTTTTCCCTTAAAAATAACAAAAAATACAATTTTAATGTGGCAAATGGTTAGAAGTGAGGGTGAAACACATTTACAGTGTATTCCAGCATGCCTGCTTTGCCTACATTTTCAACTGTTATTACTATACTAATATACTTTTTATACATAAGTTTTCTGTTCAACCAGAACAAAAAAGGCGTGGTGAGCTTTTAAATATCAGAAACATGGGCAGAGCTGATAAAAAAAGTGTCTAGTAATGTCACGTTTAGATCTATGTAGGAGATTTCCCTTTTCTAGAACTGTTACACGTACACATTAGATTTCCTGGGTTGAAAAGTCTTGGAGAGATGTGGGAATTGGAGACGTCTTACAGACACCCTCTCACATTAGTGACTCTAGGTCAATTGTTATTCTAAAGCTATTAAGTCTGATTATTTGCTTACATTTGTGCCATAATATGCCAATGATCAACTACAAGCTGTAACACATTTGTTTAATAAATTGAATAGTTTTCCAATTAGGCTATTCACTATTCAGTAAACTACTATATGTTTCCTATACTTTCCATGAGTCAACGCTAGCCATCTACAGCTAACAGCTAAAAGGACCACTGCTGTGTAATATTTATAGGTTGCTCTTTGAAGAACTTGACTTAATAATTGACAACATGTGTTTACACTGTTTAAAATAAATAAATACAGCCTTTAAAATGGCTGTATTCAGGTTTGATTTAATGATGATGAACATTTTTTATTTGTTTGTAAAAGGATTAGAAACCTGGGAGTAGTGGTAGGAACAATGGACACAGATTAGATCCTGTACTGACTTATGTTGCAAAAGATCCTCTTGAAATAGCTTCTTGACAATAAGAGTCAATGGCAAAATAAAGTCCAATAGGGCAACCCATCCCCTCAAGTTACAAACATTATAAATGTTTATCACAATACAAAACAAAGCCTCGGCCTGGTCAGAGTATGTTTCTACACCACATCAGCTGGAGAAAACATCACCTGGATGCATTGGTCCAAAAGCTAGGATGACAACAGAATGTCCAAATTAAACCACAAGTGTAATGTAGGTAGCTCTGAGACTCATCTGGGGACAGTAGATCAGCATAACTCTGTTTCAGTTCCATTTCTTGCTTCACCGCCATGTCTACTAATTCCTACATCCACTCCTCTGGATCATCCCCCAGAATGTCTCCTCATCATTCAATGAATTCCTGCTTGATTCTCCTGGAGATCTCCAGTTCCTTCCTCAACTCCTTGCTGGGCATTCCCTTGAAGACATCTGGAATTGCAGCTAAGCTTCCTCTGGGGGTATTGGTTTCATCTTGGTTTAACTCCATGTGGCGGTTGAACTTGCCTTTATCCTAGGTTCAGAAGGTGTAGGTCCCTCTGCTGCCACCAAGTCTGACATTATACGGAGTCAACTCTCTGTCGGTGCACAGGATTCCTTTGTACACTTCACCAGCTGGAGCAGACCCTAGAAATTTGGTAGCCTTCCATCATAACAGCCACAAAAAGAGCATGGAATTCCCAGCAGGAAAAGAACACAGTTTGACCATCTATGTCTTAACCAGAAGATACAGGGTACAACATATTTATAGAAAAAATACAATAGCGGCTTTAGACAGTAACTAAACACTAAACAAAGTGTAATTATACATAGGTGCCATTAAACAATATTACTTGGTAACAAAATTAAGATCATTTGATCAGATGGCCAAGTTAACCTAATTACTCAGATCTGTTGCAAACTGTGTTTAGCTGGTTATTAGCATCTCTCTACAAGTTGAATTTGAAACATTCTGTTAGCTCCATTGCTCATATATCTCTCACTGTCGATAATGTCAACATTACTCCCACCTCACAGGCCCTTTGTCTTGGAGTTCTATTGGACCCTGCCCTATCCTTCATTCCTCATATACAATCATTAACTTAATATTGTCTCTTTTTCAGCTAAAAAAATCTCCACAAAAAGTCACTAATTTACACAGGAAACAACTAAAATCCTAATTCACTCTATCATCATATCTCGCCTCGACTACTGCAACTCTCTCCTTGCTGACCTCCCCATCACCTGTCTGTCTCCACTCCAATTCAAAATGAACGCCTCCACTAGACTCATCTTCCATACTCATCGCTCAATATCGTGTGCACCTATCTGTCAATCACTCCACTGGCTTCCCATAATTTCCATAGTAAAATTTAAAATCATGACCCTAACTTACAAAGCCCTCAACAACAATACACCCCCTTATATCTCCGCTCTCATTTCAAAATACTACCCCACGCGCCCTCTACGTTCTCCTCCTCTCTCATCACCTCCTCTCACTCCCACCTTCAGGACTTTTCTCACGCTGCTCCTATTCTCTGGAACTCCTTGCATTGCTCCACTAGACTATCCTCATGCTTCAAAACCTTCAAAACCTCACTAAAACACATCTGTTTAAAGAAGCATATCACCTTCCGCCTTAACATGCACAACACATCTCTCGCCTTCCTTATCATACCCAACTCATTAGATTGTACGTTTGTGAGTTTTCAATCTTGTAAGGTGTTTCAGTGCAAGCTCCACATACACTAGATTCTAAACTCAAAGACAGGGCTCTCCATTCTTTGCAATGCATCAATTTTTGTTTTGCCTCATACTTGACCCTTGTTCAGTGCTACAGAATATGTTCCTGCATTACAAATAAAGATAATAATATTAATAATAATAATAATGATGAAGCTCCTCTTAGATCTGTCTTACCAATAATTTAATTACACCTCCCTAGACCAGGTCCTACAATATACTTTGTACTTTTTATAGTGTAATCTAATATAGTAATTCCTTATCTCAATTTATTATGGGGAAAAAATGTTCATATTGAGGGGTACATTGAATAGGGTCTTTTTAATTCTAAAATGTGCAGCTTAAGGTGAATCTGCACTAATATTCCATTAAGCACGACAAAAGAAAATTAAAATTAAATTGATCAAAATCATCAAGAAACATCCCATAAAGGACCCCCATGGTCAATGTTTTTCAATGTTATCTTTTGTTTAGCTAATCTATTAATGGGGGGGGGGGGGGGGGGAAGCTAAACACAACCTTTACATTTTGTAATGTTTATATGCAATTATTATTTAGTTAAGTTTTTATTTTGTTTTCTTGTTTGTTGCTACCTGTTACTTCCTGAGGTAGGTGCTTCCTTGTAAAGTAGCAAGCATGCCATTAGTGCTGCTGGGAGCACTGGCAATAGTTACTGCCACTTTCCACTGTGCAGATACAAACTTCCTGTCTCTGCCCATTTCAGGAAGTTAAGCTACTACAAGCAAAATGGCAGATTGTACAGCAGCATAAATGCATATAAAAAGTAATAAACTAGAGGCTGTATTATGTTTTATTTACATTCTAAAAATATATTGCACATTTTCAAGTGAAGTTCTTCAAAAAAGTAAATATCAAAAATATGACCACAGTGCTCCTTTAATTTATATTTTTGGTGTTCTGGTACTTCATCATAATGTCATGTGAGTCTCTGATTTTTCCATTTATTAGTGTGTTTTTATAATGTATGTAATTATTTGAGTTTGTAAAACAATATCATAAATTCACATGGGCACCATTTATATATACTGTTTATATATTTCACTTATAGGCACATTGTATATACAGTGTATAAGTATATATTTGTGATTTTATTTTTGGTGCATCCTTTGTGCATTAAAATGTATCATTGTACGGTTTACTGCAGTACTCTTTAATTGCACCTAATTCTAAAAACATAAATTCAGGAATGTATTTTATAATACATAGCATTGACCTGAATTGATGTCCAACAAGTTCCCATTGTGTTTTTTTGTTATGCAATAGTTACTTAATGCAGGTTGCTGAATGGTTTGACACATGCTTAGATAAAACATGTTTTGACTTCTACCTTCCTTTCATTCATTTAAAATAAATTTATTGCAATAAACAAAACATTTTTTTTTTTACTTTTCACAGCATTTCAGGATGTCAATGTTATGTTAGTCCTTGGATTTGGATTTCTGTTTTCTTTCTTAAAGAAATTTGGATTTAGCAGCATTTCATTCAATGTCCTCATCGTTTGTTTTGGACTGCAATGGGCTGTCATTGTGGATGCACTTCTATTCCACACATACACATCTCCAATCATTGGCTTATCAAGGTAAGCAACTTTTATTTAACTCTACATTAAGGGATCTAGACCATCCCTGCCAACCAAGTCTTGCCACATGGGCAAGGGCACTATCGTCTTTACAATTTGGGATGTTTTCTGGCCCTGACTATCAAAGGAGTGCAAATAAATATATTTCCTTTTTGGCTTGATAGACAGATTTCCTATTTGGTTCTGTGGCACATCTTACAATGTGCTTGGCAAAAGGTGTTGCACGCTATGAAGGATGTGTAATATCTTGCCTTAGTGTCTATTCAGTAGTAATCATTGATAATTACTCCCTGGCAGTTTGCACATGCTCAGAGTGATTGTCTAAGAAAAATAAATGTCCAGCATTTGACATGTACTTCAAATACTCCGAGCATGCACAAAACCCCCAGAGAGTAATTATTAATTAAAGAACCACTGAAGTTCAAGATAAAAGGCACTTGTTAGTGAAGTACGTAAAAACTAGCAGTCGTGGATATAATAATTTTATGGGAAAAATCTGAATTTTCTAAGACTATATTTTGTGGTTGTTAAATAACTTTGTGACAGCTGGATCTTGAGGCCAGAAGTTTTGTTAGCAAGATTTCAGGGACAAATCAGTTCGGTTATGCCTGCGTTTGGTTTCAAACATGATTACTACTTAGTTAATGCGCTCAAACAGTCCCATGTGATAGATTGTAGAGAGCGCAACTTGATCCCAACTTAGCTCAGCTCAATAATGTATTGATCAGCGGTTCGGTTATCTTGTTGAAGGTGTAGAATTTTATTAGCTATAGTATCCGTCCTGGCAGGGACATCAAGGAGTCTACAGAATTCTTCTAGAAACATCTTTAAGTCACATACCTCTGGCAATTCAATCTAGTGCCTGATCATTAAGAAGGGACAACCACAAAGATGGTATTGGATTAGGCATTGGGGAGCAGCTCTGGATGAAGGGTCCAATGCAGAGAGCCTTTTTGAATAAACCATCCACAAGCAGCTGGATCGCCACAAATGTTTAAGAACTCGGAGCGTTTGAAGGCACTTGAGCTGCAACTGGTGGTTTTGCTACAAATGGAGCTGTAGACACTGCAGATGTAGTAGATTCTAGCCATGTACACAGAATAGTAAAGGAAACAATTATCAAGCATACTTTCAAAATCTGTTAGCAAAGCATCTTGCTGGCCAGAATATAAAGGTCCTGGGACTACCAGCTTGGCTGAGCCCATGCCCTGTAGTTGATAAAAGGTGGAGTTATGACACATATATGAAGTCTGCACAGCACACAACAGATACTGTAATAGAAGCAGGCCTAATAGAACTCCTCCCACATCACAGTGACATGGAAGGACATGGAAGAGGCTCACTGTGTTTAGGTGCTGGAGTAGATGTACAGCTCTTAGGCCTACCCAGGGCATGGATTCACAGATCCATGAATGCCCCCCTATGCCTGCCCAGAGGCTCAACAGAACAGATCCCCCTCCTAACAGATATATATGTATATCCTTACACCCATATACACAGTGAAATAGACACTGATGGATGCTGAAGGAAAACAACAGTAGAAACCAGAGAACTAAAGTATGACATGGTTGAGGCTGGAAAATAGAGATTTGTCTTAAAGGGGGAAATTCCAACAAAAGAGGGACTTATGGGGATCTGGAAAGGACAGACTGAAATATCTAAATGTTATTACAACAACGAAGACAGAGGTGCTTAATCTGAGAACAAACTACACCTAAGGAGGTTCTATATGTCTGGTTACCTACTCAGAGAGCGGCCTATTTTAGCTCACTTGTGCCTTTCACAGGGAGAAATATCATGTATATCAAATATATCAGCCTGGTCTCAAAAGAGTGATCCAACCCCACATTTTGGCCTCTCTTGGGCTTCATCAGTGAGTTGAGCTGAACTCCCAAAGGTACAGTTAGCAAGGGGTCCACTTCTGGAGCCCCCTATCACCCTTAGGGTGAGAAAAATCTGCTCAATCTGAGAATGAACAACAACTATGTAGGTTTGTTCTATAGGTCGGGTTACCTACTCAGAGAGCAGCCTCTTTTAGCTCTCAGGTTGCTCTCAGAGTGGGTTATCATGTCCATAGAACTAAACTATTAAGATTATTTTTTTTCTCTGACTGAGCACCTCTATTTTTGTTGTTGCTTATGCAAAATACCCTTGTTTCTTAGTCTCCATAAGGGTGATAGGGGACTCTAGACATGGACCACTTGCTCACTGTGCCTTAGGAGTTCCGCTACATCTCACAGAGGAGGCCCAATTAAGGTTGGGGTTTGATGTTTCTCCTGTTCAAAGTAGTATTGCTTGGTATTTCAGGGCTGGATCACTCTATTGAGTGACACAAGACTGAAATACTACAGCATATATCTCCATGTGAAGGGCACAAGTGAGCTAAAAGAAATTGCTCTCAGAGTGGGTTATCACATCCACAGAACTAACCTATTAAGGTTAGTTCATTCTCTGATTGAGCACCTTTTTTGCTATCTGTAATTACCCAGAAGGTAGAACAGCCTTCCAGCAAATGTGGTTAGATAGAGAGGGTGGGCTAATTGGTTCATAAATATCTATATATATTTATATATTTGTATGGCTCACATATATGCATGTACTCATACACTGACAACAAATGGGCCTAACTATAGTGGAAATACAAAGAAAGTTATTCTTAACAGTTTCTATAAATGCATATACATTTTGAGTTAATAGATATTAGATGAACAGTACATACACCAACTTTTTTACCGTATGCACTACACCATTATGAAATAAGTCTTAAAAGTAGTTTTGCAGAGTGGCATTATTTTTCACTTTGACTGATGATCAGAGTATTTGTTAATTTTGTATGATTTTAATTATATAATGACCATTAAAAGTCCCATACTTACAATTGTCATTTTTTACATGATAATGGGCAAAATGTTTTTTAGAAAGCTATAAAACAAACACATTCTCTAGTTTATTGGTTATCATATGTATTTATACACTAGTGGGGGCTACAATGTCTTTGTTTGAGAATGCTATTTGTCACCTGGAAAGTATTTTTGAGTTCAGATAAGGTTTCCATTGCTGCTATTGAATTAAGCATTGCTCTGTTATTTTTTTAAGCTTCCTCAAAAGTGTCATCAAAACATAACACTTCTTGATATTTTATTACAGCTTGAAATGTCCATGTTTTTTTCAGTTTACTCACAGGATTAATGAGCACATTCCCAGTTTTAATTTCATCTGGAGCTCTATTGGGAAAAGTGAATCCAGTACAATTGCTAATGATGACTGTCATTGAAGTCACTCTGTTTACAGTGAACAGATATATTATGATACGGCATCTAATGGTAAGAGAATCTGTAGAAAAGCATGGTTTAATAGCACATGTTTATATAATCAATATGAAGTGAAAGTTCATGGTCTCATTTGAAGTAGTTTCATAAAACGCATGGTAATATCTTTTTTGAACATCTTTTGAACATCAGTTTGCCTCAAATATTCTGTGTTCTTTGTATGTTATATGACCTACCTCTTCCAAAATAGCCATAGCTTTTAAATAGTATGGAGGCCTGCAATTAGACATAGATGCTTTGCTTGCTGTGTGTTAAAGAACTCATGAGGCCAAACACGAACTGGAATAAGACATAATGCAGTAGGTTTGAGGTATAATTATGACCCACATAGTATCGTTTGCAAACAGTACATCAATCTGACAATATATTATTGTCCATCAGTGCTCAAAGAAATGTAGTATGCATTGTTTCAGTGAGACAAACATACTCTGAATTGGCACAGCCAACAGCAATCAGCTATTGAATAAATATGTCATATATTCATTTGCAAATACATGTAAAGGAAAATTAAGATTTTAATTAATTCACTTCTGCTATTTTATTCCCAAGTATGAAAAATGTTGTTGCTTCATATTTATTTTTATTATACATTTAACCACTTTTTGCTAGTGCTGAAGATAAAATCACTCTTTGCTTTCACAAAATAACTTGTTCAGCTTGCTTGTAATGTCTATTGTCTTACCTCTTAGATTGAGGAACACATTACTATGATGCATGCACACATCTTTGGTGCATACTTTGGATTGGCTGTCTCATGGATCATTTCTAAACATTCATTAAATGATGAAGTTGCCAAGGAGAAGGAGAAATCTGGAACCACATCAGATCTGTTTTCTATGTTGGGTAAGACACTCTGAAGAGTTACTAGAAGAAAGTTTATAATTAGTGTTCATATTACATATTTCAAATTTGTGCTGCCTTTCAAAAGTTAATGAATCATACACATTTTCACTCACCCAAAAGAGAAGCAGAATTGATGTAACAAACATATTTAAACAGTGGGGGTATATATAAATGTAAGGTAAAAGGTATATTTAATAATTAGACTATTTAACACATTTTTATAAATAATCCCCACAGTGCTGCTGCCTTGAATTAAAGTAGTGTTTCACATATGACTCATATCGCCACCATGTGATCCTTTACACAAATTCAAGCCCAGCTTTTTGGTAAATGAGATTTGAATGAAGAGTTATTAGGCGTGATATTGAGAAAATAAGAAGATTAAGTGACAGTGGTGCAAATTGGGGTATAAAAATGAGAAATAGATTTATAGATGAGAGTAGTAACTTAAAAGCAATAAAAAGAGAAATCTGCCCCACACAATTTGTAAAAAATAGAAGAAGCTACCTTCTTAAACCATGTATTTTCAGTGTAAACTTTCTCACAAAACATCAGCTTTTTAATAATAAATAAAAAAGTTGTTCATACTATTTTTTGCTATTTAACAGTTATGAAACCATTACAGTGGCTCTGCAGGAAACTGATCTTTGGCAAGTCAGATACGGAAAGGGTGAGAGTAAAACAGTATTGAAGATGAAGAGATATCAGAGTATAAATGGAACAGTAGAAAAGAGTAACACCCAAATGGGTTTAATAATTCAAAACTCTGTAAACAGATTTTTTTTTTTTAATACCTAAGGTTTGGTATAGTAACTAGAATTAAACAATTTGTAAAATAAATGAATAATGTGTGTCCAATACTGTCACATAGTAGTAATGCAGGTTGGTGTTTTATTATTTGTTGTTTCTTCTTTCTATAGGCACTCTATTCATGTGGATGTTCTGGCCTTCTTTTAATTCAGCGTTGCTTGTGAATAATCTAGAAAAGAAAAATGCCATTTACAATACCTACTATAGCCTTGCTGTTAGCACGGTTACTGCATTCTCAGTTTCTGTTCTCACTAACCGGAATGGAAAACTTAAAATGGTAAGACTAAATTGTTTAACCAACTTTACTGCTCAAACATTTTTTATAATCATCTATCATATTTAATTTGATAAATAGAATTAAAATATATTTTTTTCTTAGTAGCAGCATCTCTAGAAATGCTTCTCTAGAATTAAACCAGATGTGGTGTAACTCCTGTATCCCAGATGGTTGGTCTTCTTTGGCACATGATTCCACATGTGGATATCTGTCTCTCTTTTCCCATTTGGTTAAACTGAAATGAATGTCAAAATTACTGTTAATATGTAGAGAGATTCTTCACAGGAGTCCCAGAATACAAAACCTAGTTGTGAGAAAACGTAGCACAGCATTAATAAAATACAGTAGTATCTCGGTTCTCGTCCTTAATCCATTCCAAAAGGCAGGATGAGTTCCAAGCAGGTTGAATTCCAAACAAGCATTTCCAATAGGAATCAGTGTAAATTTAAATAATCTGTTCTGGTTCCCAGATTTTTTACATTTTAGTTTGAACTAATGGTCTTGTTTCTTGATACAAAATCTTAAAACTAAACAGGCATAAATGGGATGGTGGTGATGTAGAGGAGGAAAAGGAGGAGAGAGGTTATTGCTTGGAACTTTGGTTCTTATAGGCACAAGCTACACTTTGGTTCCTGTAAGAACAGGCTGCACATTGGTTCTTACAGGCACAGGCTGCAGATTGGCTCTTACAGGCACAGGCTGCACAGTGGCTCTTACAGGCATAGGCAGCAGATTGGCACTTACAGTCAGAGGCTATACATTGTCACAAGCGCAACAACTTCTAAGCAATTGATTCCATCCTGCGCATTGAGTACCAAGCAAGTGTTGAGTAGCAATTTTCCCCCTGTGAGACATCTGAAACTTTTCGTATCAATGTGACTGTAAAGAACCTAATTTTATTTTGTAAGGCTTCTATTGTATGTGTTATTTGATATGGTTGTTTTGAGGAAGAATGTGTGTCCTGTACACATATTTTAACTTTTGCATTTGCCACTTATTGCATGATAGCACATCAGCCTCCATAGAAGCTGTAGCAAAATGCACGTCAGGCTGTTAGAACATGTAGACATCGCCCCACATGGTGAGCATCACATCCGCTAGTGGTCTGCAATAAGCGGAACTTAATTATTAATACAGCTGTGAACCCATATATTAATACTAGCTCAACTCACATCCCTGAATTTATTTATAGTTGGTGTACCATATTTAATGAAAAATGTAGGTTATTGCGGGCACAAATTGGATGTAGTGTGCCTTCTAACTAGAATGGTTTGGGGAAAGGTAACCCATTTAACAATATTAATGACATCCTTAAATGCTACAAATTGCTACAAATTGGATATAATAATGTGCCTTCAAAATATGTTATCATTTGAATGAGTTGGAACATTTAAATACATTAAATTAGATCAAGGACTAACTGACAGCTGTAGTATCTATAATAGATTACCAGTATTAAAAAGTTCCTGCGTGCCCCAACTCTCCCTGTTGTGCATTTACAATTTTATTTTTAATATTGCTTGTCGTTCTCTTTTAGAAAGTTACATATTTTATCAGTGGCGGAGCTAGAAAAAGGAGGGCCCTTGTGCAAAAAGTAAAAAAAATCACCTTTGGGGGGTTGTAAAAAATGATTTGCGCTGTGTCCAAATTACTCAGTGCTCCTCCCACAGACCCCCTCCTATAACGACTCCCCTCCCAAAAACCTCTTTCCATAACACTAAACCTTCCCAAGACTCCTTTCCATAGCTGCTCCCCTACCATTACCTCCTGCCTGTGAGAAGCTCCTCTGCCTGCAGTACAGCTCCAGGACACACTCGCTCAACTTTACAGCAACATCCTCTACTGATATATATTTATATATATTTAAATATATATAATGTTTATATACACACACACACACATATATACACATTTATAAATATACTATCTCTAGCTATCTATAGCATACTATCAATAGCATCCAGTCCCTTTCAACATCCATCCCCATACAGCACCCATCCCTCTTTGCATCCATCCCTACATAGCACCCAGTCCTTGTCCGCAGCCATCCCCTCTCCGCATCCATCCATGCATAGCAACCAGCCCCTCTCAGCACAGGGGGGGCGTGGCAGGTTGGGCAAGGGTGGGTTTATTTATCCTGTTAGATGGATTCGCTTATTCAGTATGCAACTTAGGCACAGATATCTTCGATTTAGCTATAAATGAGAAAGTGCTGGTCAATAAGTTGCCTTTTACTTTTTTTTGTAAATTATTTTCTATGCAATTACTAGCACTATCCTCTAGGTGTAATAAAAAATAAAAGTTATTTTTTCTATAATGTTAGAGGTTTAATCCATTTGTGTACTTGATGGTTTTGATTTTCAGTAGTTGGTTAAATATATATACAGGGTTGAGTCACATTATTATGACCTACTTTTAAAGTCAGCAGCACATAGTCAATGAAATACGGCACGTGTCGTGAGCTTGCTTGGTGGGTATATAAGGTGACATGTAGGCATTCTGCAAACATATCAATCATCTCTGTCAAGGGGATGATTATTGGCTTTCAGGTCAAGGGTAGCAGTATTTCAGCACAGTTTGTAAACTGTTTGTGTGCTGTTGTGGTTAAAGTTTACCAGGACAGGACAAACAGCACCCAAATAAGAGGCATAGAAACTGCAGAGCATCACGTATCATTGATGTCAGAGATGAACGTTGGCTGTGAAGGTGTGTGAGGGCCAAACAACACTCTACAATTGAGCACCTCACTATCCAATCAGGGGGCTACCAGACGTGTCTAAAACGACAGTACAACCAACTCTGTTGGTACAGCTGGTCACTGCACCCATGCTGATGAGGGATGATTGTCAGAAACAGCTTCAATTTGCACAACAGTACCAAAATTGAACTTCTTCTTGTTGGCAAAGGGTTATCTTTTCTGATGAGTCATGTTTTCTGCTCCATCAACTGGATGGATGTTGGCGTGTCAAGAACGAAATCTCTGAGAAAAAACACTCTGCAACCATTGTTGAAAGAACACAAGCTGGTGGAGGCAGCGTTATGGTCTGGGGAATGTTTTCTGGGCTTTTTCTGGGTCCACTCTCAACTGGGTTATCTCTCCATCCTTACAGATCAAGTACTCCCATACCAGCAGAACAATGCAACATGTCATATGGCCAGAATTGTCTGGGAGTGGTTGGAGGAGCATGACAAAGACATCCAAGTACTTCCCTGGCCTCCAAATATTCCGAACTTGATTCCCATCTAACACCTGTGGGACCATCTCGATCGCCATGTTCACCTTATGGATCCTCCACCACGCACTCTTCAGCAGCTGTAAGATGCACTGCTATATGCATGGCTCCAGATACCCTTGCCAACCTTCCACCATCTTATTGACTTACTACCACTGCTGTCCGTGCTTCACAGGGTGGGGCGGCGATTATTTGGGATATTATCTGGGATCATAATATGTGACTCAACTGTGTGTGTATATATATTTTTTTTTTTGCCCAAGTGGTTCCGTAATTAGTTAGGTTTAGCTTCCTCTGTTTACTTTTTCCATCCCATGTACAAAATGTGACATTTTTCAGAGCCATATTCGGAATGCTTCATTGGCTGGTGGGGTTTCTGTTGGATTCGTAGCCTATATGGTTCAGTATCCATGGATTACAATGACTCTTGGGCTATTCGCTGGATTAATCTCCACACTTGGACTCCACTTTCTCCAGGTAATGAGCATAATCTAAATCATCTTTAAAACCAACCTTTTGCCACTGCTACATTTTTAGGATTATAATCACTTTGGCCCTCATTCAATTGCAATTTGGCCAATTGAATAGGGGTCAAAATAAGCATATAACATTTTTTTTTTAAAGAAGTTTTTAGTTAGTAAACATCTATCCAAAAGCAAGGTTTTCACTAACTAAAAACTTCTTTAAAAAATATATGCTATGTGCTTATTTAGAGCCCTATTCAATTGGCCAAATCGCATTTGAATGAGGCCCTTTGTAATCATACATTATGAATAATATGTTTTAACTAGTAACTTGCCGGTCATAAATGACAGTATTATGTTAGGGTTTAACTGTCTGTGCTGTCTCTCTATGTGCTCCCTCTCTCACTCTCTCTCTCTGTGCACCCTCTCTATCTCTGTGCACCCTCTGTCTCTCTCTCCCTCTCGTTCTCTCTCACCCTCCCTCTCCCTCTCTCTCTGCCTTCCTCTTCCCACCCTCGCTCTCACGCACGGCTGTTGCGCTTTTCTCCCAGATAAGTAGGCAATCAAGTTGTGAGTAACGCCTGCGCAGTACGCATCACACAGGTGTTATTCATATCCACTAAATGTTATCTACTTTCTGTTATTTTGCAGGGAACCTTGAAATCAACTTCACTATTACATGACACGTGTGGAGTTCATTATACTTTTGGTTTACCTGGACTACTTGGAGGTGTAGCGTATGCACTAATTATATTAGTGGCAGATTGGAAAAGCATCATAATGTAAGTATTACTGATAGGTAAAGTTGCATATTATCTTCCCCCATCTATGGATAGTAGTTATCACATTGTTATTGTTCTTAAGTTTTTGGAGTGATTTATTCTTTACATGTACAGAACTCAAGAACTTCTGTTAATAGTATATATTGTCCTTGGAAGCAAAAGGATTCTGGTGATAAATGTAAAAATCATGATGGGCTACTAGGTCCTCCAACAGTCCAGGATTTCAATATCTCTGTCAGAACAAGTAAATGAATGTGAATTAATGATACTAAGTAACTCACATGCGCTAATGCAGAGAGAATCAGAATACAAATGCAGAGACATCCAGAAATCCTGGGTTGTTGGCAGCCCTCTTAGGAACAAGTTCCCCACCACTGGAATAGATAGTAATTATTAGCAACAAATGACGTAAAGTTGCTCTTCCCTAATTTCTTAGGGCCTCATTCTATTATCGGCCGTAAATCGACCGTAAGGCTGCGATTCCTTGCGGGGGTTCTGTTAACTCGCGATTCTATTATACGGCCCCGCAAGGATCTCCGCTTACGGCCGGCCGTATATCTTGCAACCGGCCGTAAGCTCAGAAATCTTTAAAGTCAAAAATAAATTCAAGACAGCACTGTACAGCTCTGTAAATGCTAGGGATCATATTGGGGGACATGAGGATTAATATTAACCCCCTCTCAAGCTTGCACATCAGCCCAAATCCGAGTTTAAATTAACTGTTTATTTTCCGGCCGCAGCGTGGCCAGGTCTGAGGTGCTCCAAGCACTCTGGACTTTTTACATGGATATTTGACATATATTAAAAAATATATATTTTACGGATTTGAGTATAGGGGAAATTTGTAATATTTTTGCTAACACCTAAAATCACTTTATAGTCTTCTCAAAGTGCAGGATGGCTTTATTTGGGCTATATTTTGTGCTTAATTGGTGCTAGCGGGACCTCTTTCCTGCAAGTAAGCTGCGGCTCGCTTTTAGCCTTGCAGAGAGGGTTCCCGGAGCAATAGAATAGCAAGCGGGCTTTTCTTACGGCCGATTTCCTTGCGGCCGTTTTAGATCAAAGGCTTTCCTCCGGCGCGAGCGGCCGCAAGAGATAGCAAGGTGCCGGCCGCAAGCTTGCCGGAACCCCCGGCTGGAGGGGAATAGAATAGCCGAATAGCTTGCAGCCCCGCAACGGCTGTGGCCGATAATAGAATGAGGCCCTTAATAAACATGTAGTGTTAAATGGAAACAATGCGTGATAGAAAATCTGTTCATCCCTGCATATATCACATATCGTGCTTCACAATATGGCCATCCTTCAATATCACTACACAACCACTTTGTATATTATTATCTACTTTTCAGTAGTTATCCCACTTTCTGCCCACCTGTGAACACTGCTATGTATGAGACACAATCTATCCATATGCTACTATCTCACTACAGTTTGTTCATTGCTTTTATTCCATTATCCAACCAACTACAAACAATCTCACTTTGAATACTTTTGATCTCAGCACTCACAAGCCTTTATGTTCTTCATGGCCTGATTTACTGATTCTTCACTTATATTGACATTTATGATTTACAGTATGTGTTCTGGTAAAGCAACGTTTAGTATCTCATACAATTGTTTCTCCACAGACTGGGATACCAGGCAGTGGTTGGTGTTGGTTGCATAAGTCTAACATTGTCTCTCAGTCTTTTTGGTGGGCTCCTTACAGGTCAGTTTTACTTTTAATTTAAACTTTTTTCACTTTTAATTCCCAAATAAAATTGCTGTCTTTCTATGTTTGACGCTATATTTTCCCTAGATGTTTACTTGGAAACTGGCATAAAAACTAATATGTATAGTGATACTATGTTATACATACAGAAGTTGGACAAATAATGGAAGCACATAACTGTATTAATATCAAGCACATAAGAAGCAGGGTTATGCTTTTCCCTCAGAACCGCTTCATTGCTTTTTGGAATGCAGATCAATAGTCCTGAAGAATTGCACCATTCTTCAAAAAGAAAATCCTTCAGTTCCTTGTGGGATAAAGAAGGTGGAAACCTTCACAATGCATCATCTCTTGAATTTGTTTAGATTTTTTTAACAGAGTGTATGGGGAATTTTGAAACATCACAAATGAGGGAACAGTGTTTGTGCCATAGTGTGTATCTGGTCCTTTAAAATAGCCTTTCTTGTCTGTTATATGACCATGCAGTGCAATCACTGACCCTAATGAGTCCCACAAGATAACTGCCCATGCCATTATGGATCCCCCACCATGTTTAACAGTTTGCAAGAGACATTGTGGGTTGAAGGCATCCTTTGGCTCCTTTGGCTTTCACCAAATGTAAACCTGTCCAGGATTATGAAATGGAGTGAACGATAACTCATCCAAATGTTACTTTTTTCCATTGCTCAGTTTATGCTTTTTTGAGCATTGTCTTTGAATATAAGAAGTCTCTGATTGGTAGCCCTGCCATAAATTCCAGATTTCTGAAGTTCATGATGTACAATTTTTGTTGAGAATAGCAGCCCTATTAAATTCCCCCAACGTGTAAAGCCGTAGCCCATAACGGAGCCCGCAAGACTTATGGCTATTAAATTGGCCTCTTAAAGCTACCCACAAACGATCTGCGGGTTACAGGCGGAAAATCTCTACGGGTTGTCGAAATCTGAACTTTGTTGCCGCAATACAAAGTATAGACTGGGACAGAGAACTGGCAGGCAAAAATACTGAACATAAATGGACAACATTTAAATCCTTACTAAATATATATATACTTATCACCATATACCAAGTGGGAATAAAAGTAGAAGGAGTAAATCACATCCAATGTGGCTTAACAATGATTTAAAGATCAAGATACAGAGTAAAAAACAGGCATTTACATTATACAAACAAGTGGGGACAGAGGCTGCTTTACAGGAGTACAAGGAAATTAACAAGGCTTGCAAAAAGGCTATTAGACTGGCTAAAATAGAAAATGAAAAATGAATTGCAAAAGAGAGTAAGGCTAACCCTAAAATATTTTTTTTTATATATTAATGGGAAGTAGGCTAGGAAGGAAGCTATAGGAACATTACAATGTGACACAGGCCATCTGAAAATTAGTGACCAGGAAAAGGCAGATGAGCTAAATAGGTACTTTCCTTCGGGATACACAAGGGAGGTACCAGTGGTTGGGACACAGCAACATAAAGGGGCTACACTACCTTCACCAAATAATTGGTTAACACAGGAAGCAATCCAAAAGAGGTTGGAAAAAAATAATATTAATACATCCAAGGGTACTGAGGGAACTGAGTTTTGTAATAGCCAAACCATTATATTTAAGATTCACTCAACACAAGGTCTCTATCAGATGACTGGAGAAAAGCAGAGGTGATACCTATATTTAAGATTATCAACCAGTGAGCCTCACTTCTGTAGTGGGAAAGCTTTTAGAAGGGTTAATAGAGATAATATACATGATATGTCTATTTGAACAGGATTATAAGTAGGAATCAACATGGATTTATGAGGGATAGGTCATGTCAAACAAATCTAATTAGTTTCTATGAGGAGGTTAGTAGGAACTTGGATCAAGGCAACTCAGTGGATGTAGTCTTTTTGGATTTTGCAAAGGCTTTTGATACAGTGCCACATGGGAGACAATTGTTCAAACTAATAGGAATTGCAGTAAATATGTGCTCATGGATTGAGAGCTGGCTTAAAGACAGGAAGCAAAGGGTTGTATTAAATGGAACATACTCCAATTGGACTTATGTGGTACGTGGGGTCCTCAGGGTTCAGTATTAGGGCCTCTCCTTTTTAACATATTTATTAATAACTTAGAAGTGGGACTGGAAAGTAGTGTCTCCATTTTTGCTGATGACTAAGTTGTGCAAGGTAATTAAATCAAATAATGATGTACTTTCCCTCCAAAGGGATTTACATAAATTAGAGGAATGGGCATCTAAATGGCAAATGGCATTTAATATGAATAAATGTAAAGATATGCATATGGGAAGGAAAAATAGCCATGCAATGTATAATCTCAATGGAGCAAATATAGGGGTATCAGATATTGAAAGGGATTTGGGAGTACTTGTGGACAACAACCTATGTAACAGTGCTCAATGCCAAGCAGCAGCTGCAAAGGCAAATAAAATATTAGCATGTATTAAGAAGGGTATAGAAGCAAGGGAAGCAAATATAATTCTGCCACTATACAAATCCCTAATACGCCCTCATTTGGAATATGGAGTACAATTTTGGGCACCACTTCATTAAAAGTACATTTTAGAGCTGGAAAAGGTACAGAGCAGGGCTACAAAACTGATAAGGGGAATGAAGGGGAGGGGCTAAGTTATGAAGAAAGACTAACCAAATTAAGCTTATTTTCTCTAGAAAAAGGCGTCTAAGAGGAGATATGATTACATTATATAAATACATCCAGGGTCAGTATAAAGATTTGTCAAGGGAGCTTTTTGTGCCAATAGGTTTTCAACTGACAAGAGGACATCCTTTGAGGTTAGAAGTAAAAAGATTCCACCTTAAGAAAGAAAAGGGTTCTTCACAGTAAGGGTGGTTAATTTGTGGAATTCTCTACCAAAGGAGGTGGTGACAGCGGATTCGCTAGATAACTTTAAAAGGGGACTGGATTTATTCCTAATTAAAAAGTGCATTGAGGGTTATGCTGCATAATTAGAGAGAGTATTGATCCAGGGAGGAATCCGATTGCCAGTATCTGGGGTCAGGAAGGAAATTGTTTTTCCTCTTTGAGACAATTGGCTAAGTTTCACTTGTTTTTGTTAATTAATTAACAATTATTCCGCATACTGCAGATCAGAGGAGATCTCAAAAGGTTGAACTTGATGGGCTGAAGTCTTTTTTCAACCTCAATTACTACTAACTATGTCAAGCCGTTACTGTTACGTTCAAAAATCGCTATTAAATTGCTACAAATCCCCAAAGACAAACTGGCGTTCAAACCCGTAACTCGCAAATGGAGGCAAAAATATTACGGCCTCCAAATAGGACCCGCAAAGGGTTTACAGACAAGTTCTCAACACTAAAATACAGTATAAACACTCCAGTGGACTTTAAAATATGGGAAGGCATTACAATTACTTGCACAGCAATCCCCAACTGAAAAATAGGCATTTAAAAAATATGTTATTTCATCATATGTTGGAATGGTCATGCATTTGCCAATATGAAAAGTCATGTTGCAACATGCATTAAGCAATTACACACACTACCAGATTAAATAGCAAAACAAAAACATGAAACTGATGCCACATTAAACCTTTCTCACACAGAGGCTCTAATGGAATATATACAGTGGGGGGAAAAAAGTATTCGATCCCTTGCTGATTTTGAATGTTTGTCGGCTCACGAAGAAATAATTAGTCTATAATTTTAATGGGAGGTGTATTTTAAAAGTGAGAGACAGAATAACAACCCCCCCCCCCCCCCCCCCCCAAGAAAAATGTGTGTAAAAAAAGTTATAAATTGATTTGCAGGTCAGTGAGGGAAATAAGTATTTGATCCCCTATTAATCAACAAGATTTCTGTCTTCTGGGTGCCTTTTATACAGGTAACGAGCTGAGATTAGGAGCACTCTCCTAAAGGGAGTGCTCCTAATCTCAGCTTGTTACCCGTATAAAAGACACCTGTCCACAGAAGCAATCAATCAGATTCCAAACTTTCCACCATGGTCAAGACCAAAGAGCTGTCCAAGGATGTCAGGGACAAGATTGTAGATCTACACAAAGCTGGAGACCATCGCCAAGCAGCTTGGTGAGAAGGTGACAACAGCTGGCGTGATTATTCGCAAATGGAAGAAACACAAAATAACTGCCAGTCTCCCTCAGGTCTGATGCTCCATGCAAGATCTCACCTCGTGGAGTTTCAATGATCATGAGAACGGTGAGGAATCAGCCCAGAACTACACGGGAGGATCTTGTTAATGATCTCAAGGCAGCTGGGACCATAGTCACCAAGAAAACAATTGGTAACTCACTACGCCGTGAAGGACTGAAATCCTGCAGCGCCCTCAAGGTCCCCCTGCTTAAGAAAGCACTTGTACAGACCCGTCTGAAGTTTGCCAATGAGCATCTGAATGATTCAGAGGAGAACTGGGCGAAAGTGTTGTGGTCAGATGAGATCAAAATCAACCAAAATCGAGCTCTTTGGCATAAACTCAAGTCGCCGTGTTTGGAGGAGGAAGAATGCTGCTTTGACCCCAAGAACACCATCCCCACCGTCAAACATGGAGGTGGAAACATTATGCTTTGGGGTGTTTTTCTGCTAAGGGGACAGGACAACTGCAGCGCATCAAAGGGACGATGGATGGGGCCATGTACTGTCAAATCTTGGGTGAGGACCTCCTTCCCTAAGCCAGGGCATTAAAAATGGGTCGTGGATGGGTATTTCAGCATGACAATGACCCAAAACACACAGCCAAGGCAACAAACGAGTGGCTCAAAAAGAAGCACATTAACGTCCTGGAATGGCCTAGCCAGTCTCCAGACCTTAATTCCATAGAAAATCTGTGGAGGGAGCTTAAGGTTCGAGTTGCCAATCATCAGCCTTGAAACCTTAATGACTTGGAGAGGATCAACAAAGAGGAGTGTGACAAAATCCCTCCTGAGATTTGTGCAAACCTGGTGGCCAACTACAAGAAACGTCTGACCACTGTGTTTGTCAACAGGGGTTTTGCCACAAAGAACTAAGACGAAGGCGTCAAATACTTATTTCCCTCATTGACCTGCAAATCAATTTATAACTTTTTTGACATGCATTTTTCTTGAGTTTTTTCTTTTGTTATTCTGTCTTTCACTGTTAAAATACACATACCATTAAAATTATAGACTGATCATTTCTTCGTCACTTTCAAAATCAGCAGGGGATCAAATAATTTTTCCCCCCACTGTATATAACTAGCGACTTGCCTGTCAAAAATTACGGCGATAAAATTTGAAGCCTCACAATGCTGTTTGCCACATAATGTGAGGCTCTCTCCTCCTGAGGACTCGCAATGAGCTCCTTCGGTCCTTCGGCGCTCATTGCACATGCGCAAGCCCGTAACATACCGTTACCGACAAATAGCAATTACGACAACTATTATAGTTGATTGCATATACATCTCTCTCATCACATCTACATTGGGAAAACAAATAGTGGCCAAATTACACTGCCACATCCCATATATCAAGTACCAGAGGAACATTTTATTATTTGTTGTTCAGTCCTTCAGTCATGTCCGACTCTCTGTGATCCTATGGACTGCAGCACATTTAGCTAGGTGTCTGTCTGTGCTGTTCCACAAGGTTTGCATGCCAAAGATACTGGTGTGGGTTGCCAGATTCTTCTCTAGTGGACTGGGATTTGACTGACCTCTCTGCTATGACCTGCGCACCTACATGGTATAGCTCACAGCTTTATTCAGGTGCACATGCCCCTTTACCATCACCACTTGTCAATCCACAAGGGGGCCAGGGCAACATACACCACACTATTGTAAATTGATGAATAACAAAACATAATAGAAGGTCACCAAATGGGAATGGCTATACATCTTGGCACATGGCCACCAGCAATTGCGTGGGACTCTCCAGTATTGGCGTAGCTTAGATTATCCCTGATGTAGATTAGTTGGCTGTTGATCCACATGCCTCTGCACAGCCTCCATGTGTTTTTGTGGCCCCTCCTGATGGCTTTGAGTAGATTAGAGTGGTGTATGTTCTCTTGGGCACCTTCAGCATTGCTAAGTGGTGGTGGGCAGGTCATAGCAGAGAGGTCCGATAAATCAGTCCACTAGAGAAGGAACTGGCAACCCACTCCAGTATCACCTGTCATATTGTTATCAGGCCCTCAGGGGAATGTTGATACTCCACCGTATCACAAATTGGACTTTGCATGTGTATTAACCAATTATTTTAATTATATATATTATATATGTTATATGATATCTAATGCTATTATTACTATTATTATTGTTATATGTATTGATCTATTGCATAGTAACTAGGGCTCATTAGTTTACATATATAGGAATGTGACACAAATGTGATGTATGTGAATGTCCCATAACCCCAACCTTTGACAACACACTGACATGGTGAGAACGGTATAACAAAGCTTTATTTCATACACAGAGCACAATCAGAAATGGGCAAGACTGTGCATTGATATCATGGGTGTGGGTGGGTCCCGGGAGAGCAAGAGGCTATGGGGGGAAAAGGGGATACCTACAGGAGGTAATATCATAGTCTAGAATAAGCATGATGCATAGCACCTACCAGGGTCACATGTGGTCACTACACCACTGCAACTGGAATTTGATGAAAAAACGGATCATCAGAAATCACTTAATTTAATTGAAGAAGCCATTAATGTGCATAGCACCTACAACTTGTCTGGATCTGCTCAATGAAACAGATGATTCAACCTCTGGACTGTGTAATCCAATACAGTTTCCAGTGTGGTGACAAAACCAAAATCTGAAAAAAGTGGTAAACTAAAAAAAGGTGCATGTACAGTTCAGTGCTAAATACTGTAACTGTAACAATATACCAACTCCCCTGAGGTCTCAGGATAATCAGCAATATGGGAAAATACCCATTAATATGGAGAGGACACAAAAGGTCAGCAGCCAGATTCAATGTCACTTACATCAGACCTGGGTCCTCCACCGCCTAGGCACAGGGCCCAAATCCCCCATGGCCAGATGCCATCTCCCTGCTGCTGCTGCTGGTGGTGGTGGGGGGCAGGGGAGGCATCCACCTGGGAGGCAGCGGCAAGGTGGGAGGAGAGGAGGGGCTGGGCTGTGGGTGGCCGGGGGATGCCTCCTGGGTGGAGGAGGCAGGGCTAGGGACCAGAGCTCATCGCATGGCCTCTGCGGTGACTCCCTGGAATGCACTCTGGTCCGGCCAGGTAGGATTCAGTCATCAGATGATGCCTCCTCTCCTCCCTATTGTGCCTGGCCAGGCTGTGCATTACCTCAGCATGATTGGCGGAGATGGGGGTGGGAGGAAGTGGTGGCTGGCGTCCTAACTCCAGTTGGAGGGCCCTGGCGATAGCCTCAGTCTCTGGAGGAGGGGAATAGTGGGGTCGAATCCCAGCGGTGTGGCCGGTGGGCCAGATGGTGACCCCACTAGCCATAATATATGCTCCTCCCCCGAACCAGGGCCTTTGACTCCTCTTCTCTCCTCCTCACCCTGCGCCAGTTCCTGCTGTACAGGGGCTCCTCCAGTCAACGCATTGGCGGGTGGAACGCAAATTTATAATCTCCCTCTGTCAATCATCTGCGGCTAGAACGCTTTCTATTGGCTGAGAGGCCTGTGTCTCACTACATTATACTGCAATTGGATCGTAACAGGCGATCGCATCTTGGCCAGTCTCTTGACAGCTTGCGTGTGTGGAAAGGGTTTCCCGGCTTGCATCTATGACCCGTAGGTTGCAGCATGGTTGAATGTAATAGCTATGTATCTACGCGGAATTCAAGCCGCAGGCTTTGCGGGTGTGCTGATTCTGCTACGGGATTGGAATTTAATGTGGCTGTAGGTCACAGAGGTGCTGATTCAAATATGATCAGAATTTTTTGAGGCTGCACCTTTGTGGCACTACCCGGTGGTGGTGGTGGCGGCCAATCTAGCGCACTGCTGTGGAGGGGGCGGGGAGGTGGTGTCTGGCTGCTGGTATCACTCCAGTGGAAGGGCCCTGGTGATAGCCTCATTCTCTGGAGGAGGGGGGATAGTGTGGTCCATATTGCAGCCATATTACATCCTCCTCCCCCGAATCGGGGGCCCTCGGCTCTGCTTCTTTCCCAGTGCGTCGGTTCCTGTTGGACGGGGGCTTGCTCCTCCACTTCCTGCTCCGATGGAGCCGACACCCACGCCTCTGGCTCGCCACTGGACCCAGATCTCCTTGATGCTGAAGGATAGAAAAGAAAGGTATACGTCATTAGTATGATAAACAATACATTGTTTTTGGTGCATTCCTAACTATCTGACATCTAGGCTTGAACCTGGATGATTCTCCTGATTGCAACTCAGATTCGTTATCATTTGCTAGATGTGATCTATTCTTTGGCTCTTGGTCTTGATCCTTCTTGTCTCTTAACGCTATCTTGATTCCAGCTGCGGTCTGTAACTGCATAGGCTGCAGTGGGCACACCAATACATGGACTATCTACTGGTTGATTACTGTTGTTGTGCCCAGGAATGACAGTGATTTGTCAGCTTCATGGATTTAATGACGCATCCATCTATCCCTTGTTAATTCAATAGCACTGACATGTCAGTGTCTTTTTTGGTCATCATGCACATGTGTAGTGTGTGTGATGTACATGTGGTGGCATGTTGGTGTATGTGATATTCACCTGACATGGAGACTGGGTCCTGCTGGGCCCCCAGGCCTGAAGCACCTGGCTCAGAAGGTCCTTGGCGACCCTCTCCCACTCATTATAGCTTAAATATGTGTAATCAAGGATTAAGTGTAAAAGCATAAATAGTAAAAGATAAATGAACAAAACCGCTAATTACTACTCTCAAAATACTCCTTCTCTTTCTCTCAAAAACCTCCAACTCCTCCTGCGTGCTACTTCGTCAGAAAATACAACACAGTCAACGCATGGGCGGGTGGAATGCAAATTTATAATCTCCCTCTGTCAATCATCTACGGCTAGACTTCTTTCTATTGGCTGAGAGGCCTGTGTTGTACTACGTTATACCGCAATTGGATCTTAACAGGCGATCGCATCTTGGCCAGCCCCTAGACAGCTTGTGTGCGCGGAAAGGGTTTACGAGCTTGCATCTATGGCCCGTAGGTTGTAGCATGGTTGAATGTAATAGCTCTGTAACTATGCAGAATTCAAGCCCGCAAGCTTTGCAGTTGTGCTGTTGCTGCTACAGGCTTGGAATTTAATGTTTAATTTTAACTGTAGGTCACAGAGGTGCTGATTCAAATCTGATCAGAGAATTTTTTGAGGCTGTACCTTTGTGGCACTATCCTGTGCAGTATTTATTCTGTCAGTGAGCCTCTTTGCGATACCTATGTTTTGCATAAGCTGCCATTATTTTTATTCCATTTACACATTACATATATTTATTTTATATATTTACACCTTTTTTAAATGGTGTTGGGGATAACGTTTAAAGAAACAAAAAAACTACACACAATAGTGGCACACTTTTCAATATGAACAAAATGTGTGTGAATACCAAAGAAATACTTATTATCCACTACCAATTGAAGATCTGAGGCAATGCAGATTCTCCCTAAATTCTAATGGTATCAGTCCAAATCCATTATGGATGAATGACAAGCTGCTATCCTGGAGATTTTGAGAGATTTTCTTGCAGAGTAAATCAGCTTGATAAAAAAGAATTTGGAGGAGAGAGCAAAAAAATATATGGTGAAGAAAGTTTTAGTTATTTTAATTCATGCATAAATATTGTACTTAAGAAAACAATTGACCTATTACTAAAAACAGTCAATTATTTGGCATATTTTCAATTCATGCATAAATATTGTACTAAAAACTATTATCTACTTAATACTAAAAACAATTAATTGGCATAAATCATGTGTAGAACCTCTTTTTAAAGTATGTATTATTAGATATAATTAACTTTTTTAGTATGAGGTAGATAACATTTTACTAATCTACTAATTTACTAATTTACTAGTCAGTTTTTATGTTTTGTAAGTACAGTCTTTCATGTGTGTATTAAAATAACCCAAACTTACTTTGCTTCACCCTCTGACTGTTGGTGTACCCCAAGGTTCAGTTCTAGGCCCCCTACTCTTCTCATAACACAGGCTTCCTCACACCTCGGTATCACATCACTGCATATCACTGGCTTCCTCCCTCCTCACTATCATAT